>CM068317.1:46054924-46514924 GCA_034766995.1 Acanthacorydalis orientalis
ATAATTACACGTATTTTACATACTTCACACTTACTTAGACACGATTCTCTCTCTCTCTCTCTCTATATATATATATATATATCACAAAACTGAATTATCAAAACTTGAAGATTGATACAAATGATCTCTGCTCGAAATTACCAAGCCACAAACGATTTCAAAATAATTCCAGTTCTTAAAATAAAATGATAATCGATAATTATTTTGTGATAGAAATATTTGGAAACCTTATCAATCAATTACTGTCAGTGCTCTGAGTGTTAACGATCTCTCTTCGTTTTTTTTTTTGTTCAGTTTCATTGCGAAATTATGGTTATTGATATTTTTAATTTATGTTACCGACGCACACACATATCCGTGAATGTTTGTATATAAGTGAAAGAAATTGAATCACATCATCCACAGAATCCATACCTTATTTGTTTTAAGAACAATTTTTTTTTCACAAATGAATTAATATTCGAAATACTAAACATTTTTCTTGATGAAAAATTTATTAGTTGAATTATTATTGAAAATTTTGTACTATTCACAATATCAATTCATACACACATTCAATATATGTGACTAAATCCATACATATATATATTTATCTATATCATCTTCTTCTCTCTTAACATTCTTAACTAAGATTAAAATTTAATATTTTTATATTTTGAGAGAAAAATCTTTTTCGAAGAATCCTCAAATTTATATTCGTACTATTTAGTACACACAAATATATGAGATAAATAAAAATAAATAAATAATAGTTTATGTAAGATTGAAAATTCAAATAATAAAAATTGTATTAATCTTTTACAGCAAAACCAATTTATTTTAACAAACGATTTCATTTCATCCCGAAAAGGTACAGAAAATAATTTTTCTGTGTCTTGACGCCCTGAAGATGTTAATATTGAAATGTGTAAACAATAATAAAAAAAATGATTAATAATAATATATTGAACACTTTTAACCAGAAAAATCTTTGTGTAGATTTGTGAATGAAAACGAATTTAACTAGAGTGCAGAACTGTATTGGGACCAAAAAAAATTAATTTAATTAAAACATATCAAATCATAAGATAATAAATGAGAGATATAATTTTTGATTCAAATCATTTTAAATTTAGATTTAGTGAAAATAAATACAGTAAATTCTTTTCTTTAATATATTGATTCTTTTTACAAGCTACAAATCATACCAACATATTTTCAACCAAAAATATTTAATAAATTTTAATTAATTCAGTTTGATTTTGATGAAAACGCCATCATACTCAGAGCGCCAAGGTACAAAAAAAATGTTTTTTGACTTTCAGTTTTACTTGTAGAAGATTAAAATTTCAGTGATTTAAAAAAACGAAGATAATTTATCTCTCTCCCTCTCTCTCTCTCTCTCTCTCTCTATATATATATATATATATATATATATATATAATTACATTGGAATTTTCAGAACGCAACTGTATATTTTTTTGAATTTAAAAATTTGTCTGTGTGTCTTAAACTGTCAACTTAAACATATAACTGTTTTCGAAGAATTATTAAATTAAAAAAATAAGATATCTTCAAAGTAGTATCGATACTTAATTATGAATATAAAAAAAATCTTTTATTTAAAAGCGATTCTTGTTCTGTATCTTGGTGCTTCGATGAGCAGAAGCAAAATCTAAGAATGATCAATAATCATTTATTGGTCATTTTTAATCAGAATGTTTATGATTTGTGAGATGAGAAAGAGTCATGTGCGAAACTGAATTTAGCCACAATGCTAAAACTATAGTGAAAAACAACTATGTGAGTTTTTATATAGGAAAAGATAAATTGCTTCAGATGTATTAAAAATAATTGAATTGCTATCAAAATGTGTATTTTTGTATCAAAATAGACACTTATCAATTATTGGAAATTTAGTTATTTTATGGTACGTGGAGGGACAGAATAATCGATTGTTCTTATTTCGAAAACATGTTTATCTTTCCAGAAAAATATCAGATAATCTATAATTGAAAAACACGGGACATAATAGTTTTTTTAAATTTTAGAAACTTAATAGTTTACTTTTCTCTTCCGCATTATAACCACCCAGTATGTATATATATATATATATATATATATATATATATATATATATATATATATATGTCTGTGTGTGTGTTCGATATACAAACCACCAAACTGTATGAGATTAAAAATTTGATAAAGAGTTCGTAGCAATTATAAAACGAGCATAGAATGCAGTACTGTTTGTTTATAATACGTGTATACACTTTGAGGCATTAGAAAATTTCGCATATTAATCATTTTGCGTGTCCTGCGGTTTCTGAACAAGATCACTATCCGAGTTTAATTATATCGGCAATTAATGCCAATATAATTGAACTTTGTCAAGTTTTCAGCTTTATCTGATAGCCTGTATAATATTTTTTTACATAATATAGACACACTTGTAAACAAAAATGCGCTGTACAAAATTATACACACACATTATATATATATATATATATATATATATATATATATATATATATACAGGAGTCACAGATGTAATAAGAAGAGTGAAGAGTCTGTTATGGAAATAGATGGGGCATGTTGTAAGAAAAGAAGACAACCGATGGACAATAAAAATTATTAACTGGGGAGAAAGGAATATAAAAAGACCAAGAAAGAGACCAAAGAACAGATGGGATAAGGGAATTAAAATTTTTCTTGGAAATCTGTTGGAAAAGAGAGGCATTCAATCGTATAAAATGGAAAATCGTAGAAGAGGCCTTTATCCAGCAATGGATTGACAGAGGCTGATGATATATATATATATATATATATATATATATATATATATATAAATATATATAATTCTATTTAATCACTTACTAAAATAAGTATACAGTAGAACCCCAGTATCGGCGGATTTCGTTTTGACTGGTTCAGAAATCCGCAGTTAAATATTAAATGGAAAACTACAGAAATAAACGATTCATCTGTTTTAAACTGGGAGCAACTAAGAGTAATATATGTATTGTTGTACGTTTTTTGTGTGTTTTGATAAATATGGTCAACAGCATTAATAATCAAAGTATGGTAAGCTTAGAGATATTCGCTGTTTTTCCACATTCGCAGGTGTCCTGCGTTCTAATTCCCATGAATGAGGAAGGCCGACTGTATATATATATATATATATATAATAAAAATACTAAACACAATTTAAAGTCACGTTTTCGAGAAGAACTTTGAAATATGTGAGCTAATTAAAAAAAATATTTTACTGCATATTCTTTAATCTTTTAATTTTTTGAAAATATTTCTCCAATTGAATGATTTAATTTCGAAGACAATTATAAAAAAAGTGATAGAAAATTAGTTAAATAATTAATATTGACAAAACTGTTTTTTTAATAATTGAACAAGCTTATGCTGTTTAATGTTAAATATTTTAAATTATTTGGAAAATTATCTATTTTTCATTTTAAAAATAGATATTAAAAAAATGAATTGACTTTTTTCAATTTATATATATATATATATATACAAAAAATACTAAAATACAATTTAAAGTCACATTTTCGAGAAGAACTTTAAAATATGTGAGCTAATTAAAAAAAACGTATTACAGCGTTTTTAACATTTTTTTTTTGAAATTATTTCTCCAATTGAATGATTTAATTTCCAAGACAATTATAAAAGGAGTGATTGAAAATTAGTTAAATACTTAATACTGACAAAACTGTTTTTTAATAACTAAACAAGATTATGATATATGCTATTTAATGTTAAATATTTAAAATTTTTTGGTTAATTATCTATTTTTTATTTTAAAAATTCCTTCAATTATTGTATAATAATGATTTATAAATATATATGGGTGTAGTTAAATAATAACATTTAACAATTAGATGAAATTAATTTAATTAACTCAAATTCTTCAAACTAATATCAAATTTAATTTATTAAATATACTGTCGTTGTGTTAAAGGTGTGATAAAATGTAATTACGAATGAAAGGTACATTTTAATTTCTTCTGGAAGAAAAATAAATAAAACTTTTTTGCAAAAGGCGCTAAAATAAACACTAACTGTTATTTTTTAATAACCCCAGTTTAATATCCCAAATTTTTTTCAAATGAAAAACGTTTATTTCTAATAAAACATCAAATACTTTTCAAATGCAGATATAATTAAAGAAATGCTACCTAAAAATACAACAATAACCAAAGAAATACACTTTATAAACACCTGGTTAGTATTTCAACATGAGAATTATTTATATCTACAATAATTTACTTACTACACAATCATTCAATCATAAAACTCGATTATTTTTATTAAAGAGTCATTGTGTATAAATAAATTCGAAATTTTAGTTCCAGAAAAAAAATGAACAGTGAAGAAAAATTTACGTTGCTTATTTATATATATATATATATGTATATATATATATATATATATATATATATATATATATATATATATATATATATATGCGTGTGTATGTACAAGGGTGAATACTGCATGAATTAAATATTCAAAACCGTCCCAGTTCTGTCAAAAACACATTTGATTAAAAACAGATCAATTTAATTTACAAATTTATTATCACCGTGATGTATTATTTATATTCACTTTAAATAAAAAAAATATGCATATTAAAATTTAAAATATGGTAGATATCAATGTCAAAAAGTGGTAATTAGTCTTTTGATAAATATTAATAATTAATTCGAATTTATGCATAGGTACATAAATTCATATATATATATATATATTTATATATATGTGTGTGTGTGTGTGTATGTGTTTAATACAGAAATACAATTAACTCTAAATTTCAATATTTCAAAATATATTTATGTATAGATACATACATTCATACATACATTCATACATACATATATATATATATATATATAAAATATGCACATATATATATTTATAAATATGCATATATATATATATATATATATATATATATATATATATATATATATATATATATATATATATATATATATATATATATATATATATGTGTGTGTGTGTTAAATACAGAAATTCAATTAATTATAAATTTCAATATTTGAAAATATATCTAATTCAGAAAAAGTGTAATATCTTTGGTTTAAGAAATATGACAAACGGATAACTAAAACACATTTCAAATTATAAAGTAACATTCTTGAAAAAATATTCATTTTTTAACTCAAACGGAATAGAGAATAATAATAGCTATAGTAATGTAAATAACAGTCTTCAGATACATTTTTTTTTAATTTCAACTGATTACATATTCTGTCAATATTTATATTTAATATAAAATATTATAAACTATTTTTTTTACATTTACAATTTAATTTATATCTATCTATATATATATATATATATATATATATATATATATATATCCATTCAGCTGTCGACGCACCCCTAAACCCTAAATATCAATCTATCTACCTATACATTTATTCAACACTGAGCTTCGCACCAAACTATTTAAATAAGATTTTTAACTATAATGGAACAATAAATACTGAAATGAACAACTGCTACGTAGAAATAGCGGCTCACAAAAAATAAGTAATAACTCCTTTAAAATGATTCTTCTTAGCTAAAGCGCTTAAACTATAATTGTATGAGAGATACTTGTCTTTTTAATGATAAGTAATTTTTAATGTTAATGTAAATAGAATTAACAGAAAAATGAATGTAATTTAATCCGTAGAAATATTGCTTTGTGCACATACATAACCACGCGCACACAAATATATATATATATATATATACACACACACATATATATATATATATATATATATATATATATATATATATATACACATATTAAAACATAATTCGATCTAGAAACTCACTGATTATTTTACGAATAATATTTGTATAACAAATCTCACATTTAGCAGATAATGAAAAATATTAAGTGTTTAACTGTGTGTTTAGTGTACAGAAATCCAATGATAAGTGTTGAGAAATATTCATTTTTCTGATGATTAAATTAACTAGAATTAATTGATTAATCACAAGTGTGTAATGTGTATATGCATATATATATATATATATATATATATATATATATATATATATATATATATATATATGCATGTGTACACATAATTTAAATGTGTGTATATGATGACGTACACGAAATTCATTTAAATATGATTTACACCACGAACAATAACAACAACAACAACAGAACAAGGTCCGTATATAGTGAAAATACACAGGAGATGTTGGAAATGCGTTCCTGCTGCAAGAAATGTCACCAGTACAGTGCTGCCAGCGTCGTCAACTAGCGCCACCGAGTCTACATGGGCGTATCTGAAACGACTTTTTTCATGTACGGAATCGGTCCGCCCTCGTGCACGCCGACAACGTTACCGCGTCGAAGACCGCGCCTCGAACACGTCTTCGGACCAATACAGTGCACCGCTCATGCAGCAACATCCCCCGCGTGCACCCCACGGACGTTCCGAAACGCGGCCGGTGGGGGAAGCGACAAGCGGAGGCACGGTACCAACGGAGCATAGAAACATGTTTCCAAAGGCACCTATTATCTGAATTATACTTCATTATAGCGTTTACGTTCAGTGCGAGAGCATCGTTTGTGTCCATCAGACTACCACTTAACAGTTTAAGGAGTACAAAAAAAAGAAAAAAAATCGACAATCGTCTCCGAACGTAATTTTAGTGTAATTTAAACGAATTAGAGTACTTTTTCAAGTATAATTAATTCGTGAATCATTGTAATTGATCGCGCGATAATTGTAATTTGCGTATGCAAGGCAAACTTGATCCGATCGCTTTCGCCGCCGTTCTTTTTCATGTTTTTCACGCGGTTTCGGTGCCGATGATTGTTCGCTGTACGATTTTTTTCGATCGTGATCGACGGTGATTTATTTAATTGCATCATCTGACAATAATCAGTGACCAGTGTTATGTATTGCACATGTTCGTCGATTGTAATTATCTGTGAAGAAGGATAATTTTTTTTTGTTTTTGTATTTCGTCGTTCGTTTGTTTTTTTTTTTATTCTTCGTCTGACGGATGGATTATCATTAATAGAAACAGTGAACTGTGTGACATCGACGTTATTGATTTAACGAATATTTGTCAAAGATCTAAATCTAATGTGAGTTACAATTCGATACTCCGGGAGAAGAACTATAAGTGAACGATTTCAACAATCAGTCTGTTTGTTTTATCCCGTTTTTCAACATTTTTTTAGAATCAAAACACTGGATTTCGAAACAAATCTCAGCCATTCTGGATTTAAAAGCAATTTCATATTGAAATAAAAAATAAAATTTTCAGAAAATATTCAAAAGTTTATTGTATCACTACTTAAATCTGAAAACAAATCATACACATTCGAATATCTATCTATGAGTTTGTGAAAAAAATATATATTTTGAAAAATATTTCAACAGTAACGAACAGTATGTCGTCTGTCTGTATCGGAAAACAGTGAAACCAATAAGAAATCGATTGAGAGGGAATAGTTCCTAAGAAAATTCAAGTTGATCGAAAATCAACGTGAAAAGTTCCTTCCGATCGGATTTACTTAGAAGAAAGTTCGGACTTGCATGAAATAAAAATTTATATAGAGTTTGAAAAACCTGGTAAACTAATCGTTTGGAAAAATAACAACGGAACCAATGCTGAAGGATCGAAATCATATCCGAACATCAACAGTGAGAGATGTGCGAATGAATGTCTGAGGGAGTACTTAAACAGTTGTGTCGATATTCGAACAAGTATCAAATGCTAGCGTTCGCGAGCACATAAACTTCTTACGGCCGTCAGTGGGTGAGATTTACAAATCTCACACAAAACATATTCACGATTTTTCCGTATCCCTGCGTCACGATTCACTCAACGCTGGAACAAAAACCGTTCGCCACGTTGAACTTTACGGATCTTGGTTCCCCGTTCGGGGACGGAAGCGACGACCCACCGTCGACACCGCAAATGTCCGGCGGCGGTGGTGGAGGCGGCGGCGGCGGCGGAGATCCACCGGATCACGGCGGTGGTGTGCACGACGCGCCGCCACCGCCGGTCTCGAAATCGGCGTTCATCGAACTGCAACACCATCACGGATACGGACCGCTGAGGACCGTCGGATATCAGCATCATTTTCATAACGCCGGTGGGCCGCCTGGTGGACCTGGCGGCGCGCCAGGCGGCGGACCGGGTGGAAACGGTGTGCTCGGTTCTAGTGGACCAGGGTCCGGTGGACCTGGGTCGGGACCTGGGAGTATACATGATAGTTTCGCGAATGCTAGAGGTGCGCTTGGTGCTTATACGTTTCCGGCGATGCATCAGAATACTTATGCCGGGTATCACTTGGGAGGATACGCGAATTGTCCACCGTCGCCTAAAGATGACGGTAAGTTTGACGATTTTGATTCTCAGTGATATCTCTCTTTATAATCTCTTTAAAAGCATGCAATCTCAGAATGTGTCGAGAAAAATGAAATCAATTTTCTATAGAAAATCTATTTGAATCCAAGTCTCATAGAGGCTGGCTTAACGAGGGAGACTAACATTAAAAAATACTCATACTTTAAAATAAATCACAACACTTTTTAAAATATGAAAATATATTAAATATTTCCAACACACAAATACATTTTCAAAGTTGAAGCTACACAATCTTCATGTGCCTAAAAAGAATTTTCAAAAATTCTTTATAAATATTAATACTAAAATAAATGTGTAACTAATTATTTACTATATATATATATATATATATATAATTTTTTCAATAATTTACACGAGTGCTAATACCTTATTTATTAAGGCACATTCTAATAAATAAAATTGAAAAACGAAAAGCTTAAAAATCACCAATTCAGATTTTTATCATTGCGATTTCGGTACACATTCTCAGAATAGAACAAAAACGTTAAATATCAAAGCGAATATCTTTAATAAATTTAATAAACGATAAATTTTTTATTGAAATATTTCCAATCTATCACAATTATTTAATGCGGATAAGAGTTACACGAACAATTCTACCGGATTGAAAATATAGATTTTTTATACAAAAAAGTATAATAAAATGTATAAACTGAAAGATAAAACTGATACAAAAATATTTAATGAACTAATTTGATTTAAAAACAAGTATTCTTTTCAAGTGATTGAATCATGAATCATTCTTGTTTGTTTTGTAGTTGATCTCACATAAAAAATATAAGAAAATTAATTCGGTTTTGCTGTATCATGATTTAAGAATTTATTTTTCAAAAAAATGTGTAAAAAATAAGTTTGAAGTTGAATCTGTACTTCTTTCGTTTTTAACAAATACTTAATTAAATTCCATTTTTATTTCATGGATAACAAAACGTATTTTTTAATATTCCTAGTATATTTCTATTATTAGACGAGAATAGAGATTAAGCATAGAATTCTATATAGCAAATATTGATAATCAATCAAATACTATTGTAGAAACACTTTAAAATCAATGGACTGGAATATAATACATGCTATATTATTGAAAATCAGTTATTCATAGTTACATTGTTTGAATCCCTAACACCAGTCTTCAATTTTTATTTCCTATCGGCAGAAAACAAGAATTAAAGAGTTCCAAGGGTTCGAATACAACAAAAATGAAATATCAAACATTTAAAATTTTAGACAAGCTGATTTAAAAACATTTAATCGCCTAATTGGATTTAAAATTACAATTTCTATTCGAGCGACTGAACCATGAATAATTATTTTTCAAGTCTGCAGTTAATACTTCATTAAAAAAACAACAAACATTAAAAGTAAACGCTTACAGTTTATCAAACACAATATTTTCGAAACAAGACAATTTAATAAACTAATTATTGCTCGTTTTTCTTTTAGAAAAAAGTATAACGAACGATTCTCATAAATTAACAAAAAGCTTAGCATTTTAAATTCAAATTGTATTATTTTGACGTCATCACATATAGAAAGAATGCTACAATTTTACATTTCTTATACAGATTCATTCTTACTTAATAATTTTATTTCCTTATATATATATATATATATATATATAAATGAAATAAATGTTAGAAATTAGAAAATAATTTTTATAGAAGGAATTTTATAAACTTTAATAATAAAAGCTTTATATTTGTTTAACTATTTTATAGTTAGATGAAAATTATTGTAAGATCTACTATGTACAACACTGAATTTAATTGAAAATTTTTCAGTAATATACATATATATATATATATATATATATATATATATATATATATATATACATATATATATATATATATATATATATATACGGACACACATTAATATTTGATTTGATAAAAGAATATCAAGATTTCAATTGATAAAATTATCAATATTTCATTCCAAGTTCTTGCATGTCAATAAAATCAATTGAGGGTTCTTTGAACACATTTAAAAGGGCGATTCGATTGATTGACTGTTTAGGGTTTTGAAATGTATTTAAATTTGAAGGTATCATATGTGATAATTCCAGTAAGGGCGTATAAACAAATTTATATCTAGTTTCAGGTTAAACAGTATTAATTCCGGACAAATTCGTAATTTAATCAAATTAAAATTCAGTTTAAAATTACTATTTGGATACAAATTCAGTTTTATCGCTTTTATATAAACTGAAATTAATTAATTTTATTACAAAAAAATATTCGAAGAGAAATAGAAAATGTTAACTTTAAATGTTTTGTTGAGAGAAACTTGTGAAATGTTTGAATAATTTTTATTACAGTTGATAAATTTCAGTAAATATTTTTTTGTCTGAAGAAGATATAATATATTTTATAAGGAACTAATTTTTACAAAAATGAGTTAATTTGAGTGAACCACTTATCAATAAAACTAAGTTTTGTTTAAATAAATAAATAAAATATATACTTAATAATTTATATATTTTTAAATAATACAAACTGGAAAAAATCTGTATAGATATTGAAAAATAAATTAATTTAAATTAAAATTCTATTAATAAACAATAACTTTTTCAATTCACTTACAATAAAATATCCAAAAAAAAAAATTAATGAGATGAAGTATTATGAAAAAAAATAAGAAAATTTGAAGTCAGGAACTAATATATTATTGGATGATATTTGCATGTATACAACCGTTTTTATTTAAATGAATCAATATCAATAAATTGATATTTTGTAAATGAATAAAATAAATGTATTGAAAAACACATATATTATTGAATCTTTACTCTAAGTTTTATAAGTTTACAATAAAAATAATTTTGAAATGGAATCCAAATACTGGAAATATCTGTTAAAATAGTTTATCGATTGTAATTTTTATATAGAAATTAATTACTTAACATTTATGTATAATTATTAGATTGTGAAATTTAATTCATTTTTAAATTAAATAATATATATACATATATATATATATATATATATATATATACAGATGATGGAAAAGTAAGTTAGTATTTATCTTAGATCAAATTATGTTTGTTCTTTAAAAATATAAATAATTTTGTAGACATTAAAATAAAATCTCTAAATAAATGATATTAAAAACGCATATAATATATAAATTACATTTATGTTATTTACCAAGAATTTAAATTCTTATTAGAAAAATAATAGTACATTTCTAGACCATTCAGATATTTATGTAAGAGATTTTGCAAATTTATATTGAGTATTTTAGGTGTTTAAAGAAAATCATATCTTTATAATTTTTATAAGTAATAAAACCTTGTCAATTGTTAGGTTATAATTGAAAGAATTAGAAAAATGAAAAAAATTATTATTGCTTTATTTAAAAATTGAATCAAGTACTTATCAATCGTTATTTCAAATTTCGAATCTGAAATATAAAGAAAAATGTAAAAAATACACAGTTCAAAAAGTGGATAAAAATTGTCATAAATAAATAAATGATATTAATAACTGAATAGAATTTCAATTTAAATCTGAAACAATAATATTTAGGTTCAACACACCCAATTTTTATAATAAAATTTCTATAGATATTTTGTTAGAATTGTTTGTTCAAATCATAAAATAAAACAATTTCAATGTGAGAAAAGGTAAACAATTTACTTATTTTATAAAACAGTAATTTTAAATTATATTTTTTCAATTTATTAAAATATTTTAAAAGGTTCTGTACCTGGGTGTTCTGAAAATTATTACAATACAGATAAGCAATAATTAAAATTGATCTATGATGATTTTTTGAACATTTTTGATCAGGAAAAAGGTCTGTAGTTTGTGGTGTGAAAAAAATTATGAAAATTAGCAAACATTTTTTATGGTTTTCAAAACGACATTATTTTAATGTTACAATTTTTTGTCATCCAGTAATGTTTTTTTTTCTTATTAAATAGAAATATCTTTGTGTTCGTTTGATAGCCAAATAGATATTTTTTATTAAAAAATAGATAAAATAAAGAATAAAATATAAAATTAATACCGTATTATAAATTTTGATAAATAAATTTTTCGCACGAACCAGACAAGTATTTTTAATCAAAAATATCTAATAATTGATTATAGATCTTTTAAGACTGTTGCTTATTTGTATTTAGATGCTGATACAATTATCTTCAGAGCGTTGTATTACAAATACTATTTTTTTATTAAATTGTTTTTATTTTAATTCAAAAATTTTAAATTCGGGTCTCTTAAAGACTGTTTTTTATTATTTTATATACAAATTTTATGAATTATAGAAAAACAATATGAAAACACGAATAAAACATTTTTTAATTTTAAAATAAAAAAATATAGACACCAATACAATTGTTATAAAGACTAAACACTATTTCGTTTATAAACATTCATTTCTGTATTCGAATTGCCTAATAATTAATTTTTAAAAATATACAAACTAACATATCTGCTATAAAATACTATGTATGAATATCAAATTTAATGAATGAAATTAAAGAAGTATTTAAAATAATAATCAGTTGGGTAGAATATTTATTACCAGTTTTGGCGAACATTTTCAAGATTGGTTTAAATATTTTTTTTCACACAAGAAAACATTTTATTATTGAAAAACGATATATTCTTCAAAACCAATCAATATGAATATTTCAATCACTAAATGATAATATTTTTGATGTTTTAATTAAAACATTTTTTAAAGAATTTTACTATTAAAAATATTTATATTGAAAATTGATTAAACAATAAAGCATCATGTTGAAAAAAACTAACGACTGTTTGAAAATATTATAAATTTTTTTATTCAGATCTAATAAATTTCATTCAAAAATAAATGAAAGAATTAAATTAGAAAAAAAAAATATAAAGAACACTAATCACTTCATTTCCCAAACAAACTTCTAATTTAAAGTTGAAACGTGTTTTCTGAAAAAAATTCGTTATCGAAACATTCGTTAGCTTAAATCAGATCATTTGCATTTATATTAAAACATTTTCGAGTTAATTAAATTTAACTAGCAGTTCATATCACGACGCTGTAAAGAATAACATCTTATTGTATTCTTAATTCTTACCAGTTCTTCTAAAACTTATCCTCTCTAATAAATTCTAATTATTTTTCTATTATACAAACATTTTCATGATGTTTTGTTAAAGATTTCTTTATAAATTAGATAAAAAAATAATTTAGTAATAACTTATTCCATTGAAAAAATATTACAGTTTTTTTAAGGTTAGTTTCAATTTTCATAAATTGATTTTCCACACATCTTAGTCGTTCGATAATTCTGGACCACTTAAAACAGCCAGTAAAATTAAAAAAAAGAAAAATGTATATGAATTTGAAGCTCATAAACCGCAATTATTTTTCTACCAGCCTAATAAGAATAATTTATTTATAAGCAATTTTCACAGCAAGGTTTTCATGCTCATCGAGTCAAAAATAAAAAGAAGAGTTCTCTCTTAACTCTTCTTTTTGTTTCGAAAGATTTCATTATGTGTTTCATTTTCATTTAAGGAATATTTGAGATTTTTTTTCGAAACAAAGAATTAAATATCGAAAACTAAGATGAGAACAAGTTAAGAATTTGAAATAAAATTATATTTAATCGGAAAATTAATTTTTAAACTTGATTTCTTCTTCATTTATGAATGGTTTTTTTAGACCGCATATATATATATATATATATATATATATATATATATATATAATGATAATTTTTATATCTTTATATAAAAAAATAAGAAACATACATCATAAAATGAAAAAATCTGTTCATAAATGTAAAAGAATTTGTGAGAATCATAACTTAATTAATTAAAAAAATATCTTAAGAGCCACAACAGACGAGCGAATGAACTATTTTCTAATAAAATAATTTTATTAGCATTATAAATTCACATTAATGGTTTCGATATTACACAAAAGTAACACACGAATACAGAATTCAAACTTAATATTATTTGAAACGTTTATTTGTAAGAACAGTACTGACTTACTTCTAAAATTCGAATTATAAGACGTTATTATTTTCATTTCTTAAACATTCGTGAACATACTTCTTTGTTATGAAATTCTAGATTTATATTGTTTTAGATTTCAATAAAATACAAGAAGTTATATGTTTTAATTACAAGATGAACAGTTCTAATTAATAAATAAAAGCAGTTACAGTCAAGCAGTGTTTTATTTGAAATTTAATTAAAAAAGAGTAATAAATAATCGAAAAAATGATTAATAATCCCATTTAAATATTAATAAAATATATCATACACAATATATTCATTCTTTCTCTCCCTTTCTATACACACACACACACACACATATATATATATATATATATATATATATATATATATATGTTTGTATATACTATGAATAATTTTTAAAATATTCAACAAATTAACTTCTCACTCGACTCAACAAACAGTTAAACTCAGCTTGAAATTATATATTTTAAGAGCGATTACTTCTGTGCACCAAGTTAAATATTTCATACGAGTTAATTAAATAAGATAAATTTCGAACTGTCTTATTAGGTCGAAATAGTTTTTCTCTCGCTAATGGATAAATAAGGATTGTGGTTTTCGTATGACTGGCGTCTCGTCGTTCTAAGAAAAAAAAATGTATTATTAAGGTTTGAGCGTGTAAATGGCATCAACCGTTTCTTCCCCGGTGGTCATAAATGTGTACTGTATGTTAGTTATAATTTTTAAAGACGCATTGTATTCATTTTCAAGTTTAGTTAATGTGTTTTAAAGCTATGAAGATGTTCGCATCGTCATTGAAGAATTAGACACGATCAGTGATCAGTTATTGGACATTTCATGACAGAAAATTAGGTTGTGGGGATCAGAATAAAGTCAATAACAGTAAAAAGATCATTGTTTTAACTACGAGTCCAAGTGTTATTGACAAACTGATAAGAATTCCGGACTGAACGAGTACCAAAAATATTTTAAAAAATGATAAACTTTTTTTAAAAAAATGATTAATTATTTAAAAAATGACTTGTTTCGTTTTCAATGACTTGTAAATTTATTTTTCAGAACGATAAAAATTTTTTTCTGGTCAAAAATATCCAATAAATTATTATTAATCATTTTTTTAATTGTAACTTATGCGCATGCCGATAGCAATATCATCATTTTCACAAAGACAACGGACAGATATTGTGCATTTTTATACATTTGAAATATATGGAACGGAAAAACAATATGTGTATAGAATGAAATAGCAATAGATAAACATCTCACCAATTATATTGGTTTTAGTTTGGTTAAATATTCTCTCTCTCTCTCTCTCTATCTATATATATATATATATATATATATATATATATATATATATATATATATATATATATAAGATGATTCAATTTAGGTTTCCACATGAAAGTATGAAAAAGGGAACGCAGCGGTTAAAAAGTCATGTTATTTTTTATTTAGTATTTTAGTTCCATTCAGTACTAAAATACAATTGAATTAAAATACTAAATGGAGAAGAACATGTTTTTCTTTTAATTTTTGTGTTTTTTTAATATACTTTCGTGTGAAACCCTAAGTTAAATCTCTCTCTCTCTCTCTATATATATATATATAATGATACGGTATAGGACTTATTTTTGTTTGTTTTATGAGACAGTTTGTTGATTATAAAAAAGAATTCGATCTGATATCCAACTATTGGCTGTAACAAAAATGAAAAATCAATAAAAGGTATAGAAAAGTGTTGGGTAGAGCCGATTGCCGAGTATGCAAGACAAAAACATCTCGAAATTATTAAAAAATTATTATAATCTGTTTTTAAAAAATATACAATTGTTATATGTTAAGAGTTTCAAACATTTCTTTTTTAAAAAAAAAACTAAACCTTTATGTTCACAAGTGATTTTTCACGTTCGGACAAACCAGATAAATATTTTTAATCAAAAAAGTCTAATAATTGATTATAGATCGTTTATATATAACTGTTGTTTATGTGGATTTAGACGTTGATACAAAATCATCCTCAGAACGTTAAATTACAAAACGTTTATTCTATATATCAAAATCGTTTCATTTTAATTCAAAAAAGTTTAAATACCATTCTCTTAAAATGCGTTCTTTATCATTTATTATGAAACTTTTATGAATTATAAAATAATCAATATAATAACAAGAATATAACACTTTTTTTAATATTAAAATATAAAATTATAGACATCAACACAGTTGTCATATAGAGTAATAACACTATTTCGTTTATGAACATTCATTTCTCTATTAAGATTGTCTAATAATTCATTTTTAATGATCGTTTCAATAAATTTGTATACATATATATATATATATATATATATATATATATATATATATGTATATACATATATTTATATATATGTATGTATGTATACACCCACACATGCACACATATATTGTAGACATAAATTTAGTCAACAACTCGTTTTTCAATCTATTCAAGATTTTTTAATTATTTGAATAATAAGAGCGTTTTTGATTCATTATAAAAAAGTAATAGTGTTCTTCAAATGTATGAATGTATGAATTTATAATTAAGAATTAATTTATTTTCAAACGAAAATCTCTGTATTTAAATGAACATTCAAGTACGAGTATATATATATATATATATATATATATATATATATAAAAGTTTTTTTTTTTTTTATAAATTACACACGGCCTTTTAAATATCGAAAGAGTGATATTTGTATAATGAGATATTTTGGTATATAAATTTGTGAATAAAAAGGTCGAACGTGTATGCGGTTATGATGTTATTATAGTTTTCCGTACGTTTTTTGAATAATATTAGTAATATTTGTATGGATATTTATGTATAAAATTGCAGACACTGAGTATGTGTATTGAAGGACAGTGATTTGTATTTTTTTTTTATTAACTTGAATGAAAAATCGGAGCGAAAACTAGTAGTAAATTGATTCGT
The DNA here is from genome assembly GCA_034766995.1 of Acanthacorydalis orientalis. Lineage (NCBI taxonomy): Eukaryota > Metazoa > Arthropoda > Insecta > Megaloptera > Corydalidae > Acanthacorydalis > Acanthacorydalis orientalis. Next base: position 46,072,286 of record CM068317.1, read on the forward strand.
TGTGTTTGTTACAAATAAAATAGTATATAGAAATGATGAAAAATTTTTAAAGGTTCTGTTTTCCCCCTTTTCAAAAACGAATTCTTTTTTACCCCACAATCTACACTTTCTTGGTGTTTTGAAGATGATGACGTAGTCTTAGATCTTCGTATAAACAACAATTAAAACTGATCAACAATGATTTATTGTACATTTTTGATTAGAACATTTTTTGTAGCCTGTGAGCTGAAAAAATAATTCATTAGTGAATGTGTTTTTAGTTAGAGTATCAGAACTGTATTCTTTGTGATACAGGGATGAGTGAATTTAAATATATATTTTTTAAGGGATCAATAATACAATTCTAAAAATTGTAAATAATAAAAGAAAATATACTCGACTGCTGTGAAATCTTGTTCAATATTCATATTGTGTTTTGATAAGGTATTTATTTGTGAGTGAAGTTGTAGTCCGTTTTTATTTTTATAATTCTATTCAGGAAATTAATAAATTCACATTTTATTCACGATATATTAAATTCACATTGTATTTTAAAAATCTTAAGTCTCTTTTAAAAAAAAAAATAATTTATATTCACAAATGAACATTTTTTTGATAAGTAAAATTTATTTCCAATCAAAAAATGTTCAATAAATGGGCATTAATCATTTTTAATTTGCTTATACGCATTTGTACGGTAACGTTTTTAAGCACAAAGTATTGAGATAGAGAACAATCTGTATTTCTTTTTTAAAAAAGAACAGAAAATTTTATATCTACTCTCTCTAAATGATGGCGTCATCATAAAAATACTTATAAGTGATAATCAAAGTTCATAAACAATCAATTATTGAACACAGTGCTAGAAATGTATTGTGTGAAATTTTGGTATATTTTTTTTAATTTTACAGTATATGGGAATGAATTATTTTTTTGTGATTATAAAATTTCGATTTTATTAAATATGGATTTTTTAGAAAATATTTGTACTGATTTTTATTTTATAACAAATTTTGTGTCTGTTAAATTTTTATTAATTTTTTATCTTAGCTATAGCTCATGAACATAAATATTATTCAAATACTTTTCTTAATGACAAATTTAATGTTTATTTACAAAATTTATCAGTTTTATTAGACTTAAGCTTGTATTTTACAAATTTATCAGAATTAAGCTTGTTAAATTCATAACTTGATTAAGATAAATCAGAACTGACATGATACTCTTTTAGAAACAAACCAAATAACCTGTTTCGTAACCCTTTGCTTATACAAAACGATTTGTTCCAGAATGAAAAAAATTGTAATTCATTCCAGAAATTTAGGCCTCTATTGAAAATTGAATATTTACTCCGTATATTTTCTATAATTTTATTCTTTTGATCGTTTTTTACTTTTATAAGATGGAATAAATTACCTCTGATGCTGAATATCAATTTAATTATCAAAAAGACAAATTATTTTTCCAAAATGACTTTTTTCATCAATCTGGTCTATTATTTAATTAATTTATTCCAGACTGAGCCATTATTTAAAATTTATTAAATGTTTTAATATCTCATTTTGAAAGAAATTCTTAGAAAATTGTTTTTATTGGTAATTAAATAACTATTGATTTTAAATTTGAAAGATTCATTTCAATTCAATTAAATACATGTAAAATTTTGTAAAAATTGATAAAATAGTTTTTAAACTCAAACATTCTCATAAAAAAATGTCCATTAATTAATTACTGATCAGTTTTTACTATCGTTTATGTGAATTTCAATATAGAAACATTCTCAGAGCTGTATGGTACAGAAATATCTGATTTTGTAGGAAAACACAAATCTAGTTTCGATGAAAATATCATTCATGGCTAATATACAAATCATGCTACAGAAATATATTCAAAAAACTGCTTACATGTTCTAATACATCAAACTGTAAATCCGTTCGAAATTTATACACATTAATTATAGATTGAATTTTTCGATTAAAATTGTTCTCGACGGATATCTCATTTCACGGAAATTGTTTGATGGATATATGTAAATTAGAACGTTATTATTTCGATGAAACAAATAGGAAAAATCACGTGTAATGTTCGTCGCGAACGAGTAGCAAATCGTTCAGAAACGGGGTAGCAACTTGCGAATACTCTCAGATTCGAATCATGTTTACCTTTTTAATATCTTAATTTATATTGAGAAAATTTAAATATTTATTCGATTGAAACGACAGAAATGTGTTTCTTAATCTTTTATGATTTCTGTGAAAGAATTTAAAGGTACGTTTAAATTGATTGTGGAAAGAATGTTACATCTCGTTCAGGAAATTGGGCTGTAAATGTAAAACACTGACGGTCGGTTTTTTATAATATGATTTCTACATTGTATTGAATTTAAAAATAGTATTCTTTTATCTACCTTGACATGTATTTATATTATTAGGTTTATTGATTTGTTTAAAATCTATTATTCTGTTAAGAATCATCGAGAATTAAGTCATACAACGATGGATACACAATGAACGCAATTTTGAAAGTGTAATCGTGTTAATTCTTAACATAATGGTTTCATTTAAAAATATTTATCTTGTACATCTCAAAAACCTTATTTTAAAATTTTTTTAGTCTTTACATAAACAAAGCAAAAAATAAAGAAAAAAACTAATTACAGCCTATTTTAAACTCTGGTGCTTTAAAATATTCTTGTATTTATCGGTTGAAAATTTTTAAATTTTCAACATTAATTATAAAATATTTACTGCTTTCCTGTAAATATTTTTTGATTTTTTTTCACGAAATAACATTTTAAGGACTTAATTTAAATTATAGAGAAGAAAGATATATTTTTAAAATTTTTATAGAATTATTTAATGGGTTGTGTGTGTGATATAGTAAGATGTTTTTTATTATTAAAATGATTGGAAATTAATCAATTATAAATGTTTTATGATCATTAAGTTTCAAAGGATTAAATCATTGTATTTTTAAACACTCTGTGGAAGTGTTTAAATGTTCTTATGTAAGAATTGTTTCTTCAAAGGAATATAAAATTATTTTTATTAATAAGCTGATTGATAATTAATCAAAGATTAATTTTATAAAAGGTACATATCTTTGATTCTCAGAAGATGCTTTCTATAATTTGATAAATTATGGAACAAAATTGGATTTATTTAAATCTTTAAATAAGTTAAATCTTTATGTGTGAAAAGTACTTTTTAAAATATTTAAAATTATTGTTATTAATAAAATAATTACTGATTACAAGAAGATCAATGTTTTAAATTTTTTTTTAAAAAAAAAGACTAACAAATAAGATACGAAAATGGTATTTATTTAAAATTTGATGTTTTTATAGAAATATTTAAATTTTTCTTTATAGAAAAGCTTTCTAAAATTATTTTTATTGATAAGATGATTGATGATTGTACGACGATCAGTGTTTTAAAAACGGGAATTATTTTTTAAAGAAGACATAAAACAATAAATAAAAGAAGGAAATTGAATTCATTTAAAATTTGATGTTTTTGCAGAATTATTTAAATTTTTCTTTGTAGAAGAGTTTTCAAAAATTGTTTTTATTGATAATATGATTGTTGATTGTACGATGACCTGTGTTTTAAAACGTGAATGTTCTTTAAACAAGATTTAAAACAATAAGTAAAGGGAGGAAATTGACTTTATTTAAAATTATAAGTTTTTGCAGAATTGTTTAATTTTTTTTCTAGTAGACCTTTCTAAATTGTTTTTATTGATAAGATGATTGCTGATTACACAACGATCAGTGTTTTAAATCATGAATGTTTTTTTTTAAAAAAAATACTTAAAATAATAAATAAGAGAAGGACATTTTATTTCCTTCATCTTCAAAGTCTATGTAAGTTTATTTCAAGTTTATTTTCGAGAAGAACTTTTTAAAACTATTTTTATTAACAAAATGTCTTCCATTTATTTATCGACCTCTTTTTTTAATAATACTTTTTAACAATGACTCAATTAAAAATATCGAGATGACAACTCTGTGTTATTTAAAAACTTTTCATATATTTATTCATGAGATGAGTTTCTGGAGACATCTAATATTAATTATTCACAAGAGTTTTCAATATAAATTGAGTAAACATTCATTTTAAATCACATCAAAATATTATACAAATATAAACGCAAATTTTCTAGCAAATGAGATATTATTAATTTTTTTTGAATCAATTCATCTTTTTTGAAACTCATTCATAACATTTACAACCTCAAAAACATTTCAATTTATATTAAAAATAATGAAATAATTCTTAAAACTCTCATTCTGTTATTTAACTCGAACTGATTGTCTTTTTCGATGCTTAACTTCCATTTCTTACTTTTAATTCCCCACTTCTTATCTAATTAAAATTCTACCAATAAAAATTGTACTTTTCTAATTCTAATTTCATATATATGTAGAAAGAGAGAGAGAGTATACATACATATATATATATATATATATATATATATATATATATATATATATATATATATACACACACACGTATAAACAAATGAGTGGTTTCACCTCAACTTTTCCTGGAAAGCAAATAAATCGTGTCATGTCGAGTGTAAACTGTTGAAGCTGATCGTAAATTTTCACACTTACTACCTATTTCCTTTTTCGAAATAGACGTTGGTTACATGTAAGAAATATTTATTGAAATGAATTCACTTATAATAAATTAAGACCATTTTAAAAGAATCGACAATAAAACGTCTCAAATGGCTGTTTTGAACCGCTTATTCATCTTTCGTTCAAATACAATTTTAATATCAATAATATGCATTTTAAATATATACTTTTCTCTCTCCTCTCGCTTTCTCTCTCTCTCTCTCTCTCTCTCTCTCTATATATATATATATATATATAATTGTATATTAAATTTATTAAGAATAGAAAATGTACAACTTTTTTATTGAGGATTCGGTTTTAGTTATTTGATTATTAAATACAAATTGAAAAATAAATTTCGTACATGCTAAACATTCAGAAAAAATAAATTAGACATAAAACATGTAAAATGTATACTTTGTAATAACATATCTGGATTTGAGAATATTAAAGCTAGGGAGTTGTCAGAATAAAATGGGTCGTTTGTACTTTATGTGGAATAAATTAATTATTAAATATTACTTAATAAATTTTATATATTATTTATAAAGTTATTTTATATATGAGTTAACAAATATTTGTTGTATATAAATCTTCTTTTTATTTATAGTTAAATTGTTTATACTGAACTGAAGGATGGATGTTGAAATTTTTTTTGTACAAGAGATCAAATATTACAAATCTGAGAATCATATTAATCGGACAAACGTGGGTCAAATCTGTGTTTAATAGGAGCTGGATTTTTATTTTGTATTTTTATTTGAGCGCTAATTATCTTAGTTGTCTACAGGCCGTTAAACCTTAAATCGAAGACTGAATCAATTATTAAATACCTTCCACAGTGTTTATTGATTTTGATCTCTACACATTTATTCAGTTAAACAATTAATTAAATATTTATTTATTTATTTGAATTTGGTCAAATATTTTTATGTTACACGTTTTTATTTTCAATTTTATTTATAATATTTATTTCCATACAAACATTTTTCTGTTTAAAATTCTTCTATGATTGATTTATGATTCAGTTTGTTTTCATAAATTAGAAAACTGTTAAACTTTCAATTCATTTTCACAGATGAATTCGATATACAGATAAGAATAAAATACTCTAATCAAAAATGTTTAATAATTGATTATTGATCATTTTTGATGATTCGAGTTTCGATGTCGATGCCATCATCCACAGGGTACTAAGTTATAGAAAAAAAATAAAGATTTTTCAGCACTTTGGGATTTTCGATGGTATTTACATTGTAATGTGTACAAATAACAATCGATTATTTAATATTTTTCATCAGGATATTTTTTGTGATTTGTATGGAGAGTAAAAAATTCATTTGAAAATCAGAATACAGCCGCAGTATCAAACCTGTATTATTAATATATTTTTCTAGTATTAAATTTTGCAATTAAGGCGTAAATTCAGTTCCATAAAATAATCATTACCTCAAATACTCTTCTTCAAAATTAAATATTTAATAATTTCTCTTTATTCATTGATACCTTGTGTATATTTCGATGAGGATTTGATCTTCATAGAAAATCTAAAAAATGAGTACAGCATCATCGAAATAAGTTTAAGCAACCAAACTAAACACTGAACAGGCACTGGATACACTTCATTTAACACCATTCTATAGTATTTATAAAAAAGAAAAGGTAGATTTTAAGAAAACAATTTTTTCTTATTAAAAATAAATTGTTTCTCTGGCCAAAAAAAGTGTTTTCATTTTAACAATTTTATATAATACTATTTTATATTTCACAAGAATATTTTCCCGTGCTGACTATTTTCACATCATTCTTAAATAATAGTCTTATGGAAAATCATTTCCAAATCCAATCATTTCAATATATTGTTTTACAAGTTGATATTACTTGAATATTGATTCAAATTTAAATAATTTACTAATAAAAAAAATATCGATAATTACAAACACTGTTTAAAAGATTTATAAAATATATGATATATATATATATATATATATATATATATATATATATATATATATATATATATATATTATAGAAAGATTGAAATAGAACTTTATATTCTTCATAAAATAGATTGATATTAATTTTATAGCAGACAATATTGCTTTATAATGTTAATTTTTTAAAAATAGATATTAGTTACCAATTTCCTCCATACAAAACATAAACAATAGATATATTAAGAGCTTCATCGGCTCGCACATTATAAGGATTTGAAATTAAACAAGATACTTAAAGCTTTCTATTAAGAACGATAATCATTATTCACCTAATAAATAAACTTAATTATAATACTGACAAAACAGAGAATGTTTTAATTATATAGTTTATACACAATATACATTTGCATTTGAATCGGCTTTTTAGCGGCATAATTTATTTCTTATTGTATTTTATTATCTAACATTAATTCATGTATTTGATACGAAATTTATATAAAACAGACTTAGATTCGAATGGAAGTAACGGAATGACGTTCGATCGTTCGGTGAACGTTGAGGATTTTTAAGAGTTCTGTATGGCCGTCGAGAGACATTGAAATGTACATCGATCAATACACAATTGAGAATGACCATGTTGAAATTAAAAACAACCTGTTCCCACGTAGTTTTGTCTTATAACATTGAAGCAATATACAGTTTTCAAACCTGTCGACGGTAGCCTCTCAATTCATCTGTATAAAACCGAAAACACTGTACACAAAAATCACACACATTGAATTCAAGTACACACACAACAGGCATCAAAACTCTACAACGATTATATATATATATATATATATATATATATATATATATATATGTGTGTGTGTGTGTGTGTGTATTTTACCTATCCAACGTCCACCATACGGAGAAATAAATTTTCTTAACAAGCGGAACACTTAAATGTTTTATCGAAGCCGAGATGCGACGTTTTATTGAGCCTTAAATTTTATAATTTTTTATGGATTTATGGTTTTACGGGGCCCCGTATGCATGAACAATAGGTCCGTTTGCGGACGGGAACGGCGTGTACGTGTGCCTTGGTGTGTGTGTTTTTTTTTATATTTTCGGCGTCAGAGAGACTGTGCGTTTTTATCGTACACGTATGTGTGTAATTACAAACAACGCCGTGTGCCCTCTTTCCACCGTAAGTGTTTCAAATTGAATTTAATGTTCACTCCTGTTTAGATTCGTAACAATAGGTGTAATATCTAAGAATATTGTATCAATTTAATTGATAGATATAGAAGTAATAGACTACGGATAGTGCAGCGATACCGAATCGAAGAACTAGCGGATATTTGTAGATATTTAAATAAATATTTTTACATTATATATATATATATATATATATATAGTAAGAATAATTGTCAAATTGCCTCTCCTTGTTATTCGATATATCAGTAATACTTTAATTCCCATATAGATATTAAGTTTTCTTGTATTATTCCTAATAAACCGACCTTAATTTACGGATATGGCCGTATAATAAAATATTATTTTACTCATCTTTTAAAAAATTCACAGTATCTTAACACATTGTCGACTGATAATGTTTTGCTAAATTTTTCTGTGACTGGCAATTTTAGACATGTACAATTATTATGGAAGGTGTGTAATAAAACTCTGATAACTTTTTAAAATTTATATATATATATATATATTTCAATGAACCTCTTTTTATTTAGACACAAGTAACTCTAGAGTTGTTTTTGTGTATGATATTTGGTAAAACAGTTACCTTTGTGTAATGACACTTTATAAAAATTACAGATGTAGCGAATACACAACTACTCGGTACATCTGAAAAATATTCACAAAATTCCTCTACAAAAATGTCTCCCTTATCTATTACGAACCATTTTTTTATTTATAACTTTTTCGTCTTGATATTGAATTGAAAATTTGAAAATGTGCATCTTTCGGTCCGAAATAAAAATAATAAACAACGTATCAGGTGCAATAATCGATCAAGAAATACGAACAATAACAAGTGGAAAGTATTTTTGATCTGAAAAAAATTATATAGTTTGTGAGAGATGACAAATTCAATTGTGAATTCATCTTAATTTCAAATTCTTTCATTCCTTAAAACTTTTATTCATATTTTTTTTTTGTGGAGAACTATTTAAACCCTTATATATATATATATATATATATATATATATATATATATACTCTGATAAATTTAGTAAAAAATGTAACACACATTCGAATGATAAACTAAGAATTTTATCGCATATAGTAATTTTTTTGTCATGTAAAAAATATAATTTATACGTATTGTCATATATTTTAAAAAAATGATAAGAAATAAATATAATAATAAGTGTACAATATGATAAAAATATAATACAATAATTATAATAGACATTCAACAAATAACGTTTTTATAAAAACATCACAGCTGATGTACGGTTAATTTTTGTATGATTTTTTGAGGTTCTCTCAGTCTCTCTCTCTCTCTATATATATATATGTGTGTGTGTATGTGTATAAAAGTCCATTATAAACCAAATATCTACATTAAATCAAAATGGTAACCCCATCTGTCGCTGATGTACTTTTATGATGTGTAATTAAAACCGAAAATTTCGACTAACAGCTCCCAAGTTCTCACTACTTGAATTTCTGAATATAAAAAGAAACGACGACGTTCAACCCGAATACGAATACATTTTCTAACAAGTTTTTTTTCGTTCGTTTCGTCCGTCACGTTTCTACATCAGACATTTTGAATATGTCAAAACATCAAGTCCTTCTTCAGTTATTTACATGTTTATCTATATTTATATAAGAATATAAAACTAGTTCGTACATAGATGGAATATTTTAAAATTAATCGGTCTGTTTAAATATCCCTCGTCATAGTAATTATTGAAATTATCTTACAAATTTTTTTTTAAAACAATTGTATTATTATCTTAGACGTCGTATTGTTTCAGTTTATTTTTGAATTAATTTAGTGTCTCAGTACAAATAAATATATTCATTGCTTTTTTTGATTTTTTATACTTATATATATATATATATATATATATATATATATATATATATATATATATATATGAATTAGGATGTTGTTTGCATTGATTGGTTTATCTGAATGTGTTATTTTTAATTATAAAATAAACCTCATTTTAATTTATGTTTGATTTCATAAAAACAGAATTATTTTACACCTCAATCGAATACATTCAAAAGAATTTTAAATTTAAATCAAGTAATAAAGTAATGTATTTATCATATTTATATATTAATTTCCATTTCCTCACATATTTTATTATCTTTTTTATTGATTATGATTGTTTGAAAGGAAATAAAAAAACAATCTAATGAATCAGTAACCGATTATTAATCATTTTTGATGAGAAAAAACGTGTGGTTTGTGGAAGAATGAAAATTCGTTTATGAAGAAGACTGCTGAGTAGAACAGAATCGAGATTTATAAAAATAATATTTTTATTTATTATATTTTTTATATTGTGATTCTTTGAGAAAAAGTATAAGGGGTTGATTTTTATTGATTTGGAGAAAAAGAATATTTTTAAGTATAAGAAATATTTTTATATCAATTATTTATTTGAATTTAATTGTGTGGTGAGATCTTATTATTTTATTTTAATTATTCGATTAAAAATTATTATAAAAACAATTTTGGTACGTGTTTAAATTCATTGTCATAAAAGAATTTTTGAAATACTAGTGAATTGATTCGATAAAAAATGAGGTAAGGAAATTCGAAAACGTTTTATTTTTTCGACAAGCGATGGGAAAATTTTTATTTTGTTTTATGGAGAGTTAATTCACTTTTAGAATTTTTTTTTTGAAAAATGAGTTTATTGAGAATTGAATTTTTTTATGTCACTATGAATATTTATATTTAATTTAATCAGTTCGTTGTCTAGACTGGAAAAATATTTTATCAGGATTATAATTTTGACACTGCTGATAAGTTCAATGTCACGAATGAGTTTTTAAAAATTCAGTTAATGAATATTGAAAATATGTTATTTTTTTCAATAGTAAGAAAAACATTTTATATCAAACTTTACCATTAATTAGTTGTGTGGTCCTGAAAGGAATTTGATTATGATTATACTTTTGATACTGACTAAATTCACTGCCACAAATAAATTTTTAAAAATTCAGTTATTGAATATTGAAAATATGTAAGTTTTTCAACAATACCAAATTTTACTATTAACTAGTTATTATTTTTTTATTTACTATTAATTTTGTTTACTATTAATTAGCCCTGGAAGGAATATCATTACGGTTACACTTTTTGGTATTCTGACTAAATTCGTTGTCACAAATGAATTTTTAAAAATTCAGTCACTGAATATTGAAAATTTATATTTTTTTAACAGCAAAGAAAACATTTTATATCAAATTTTACTATTAATTAGTTCTGTAGCTCCGAATAGAATTTTACTACGGTTATACTTTTGGAATTCTGATTAAATTCGCTGTCACAAATAAATTATTAAAAATTCAGTTAATGAATATTGGAAATTTATAATTTTTTTCAACAGTAAAGAAAACATTTTGTATCAAATTTTACTATTAATTAATTGTGTAGACCGGGAGGGAACTTTTTTTGTAATTATACTTTTGACACTGTGACTAACTCACTGACACAGATGAATTTTTAAAAAATCAGTCAATGAATATTGAAAATTTGCAATTTTTTTCAGCAAAAAAAACATTTCATATCAAATTTCACGATTAATTATTTATATAATTCTGGAATGAATTTTTTCACGATTATCCTTTTGTAAATGTGAAACTAAATTCACTGTCATAAATCAATTTTTAAAAAGTTATTGAAAATATGTAGTTTTCAACAATAATGAAGCAAATTCATATCTAGTTTTACAACGAGGCATTTTAGGAAATCATTTTATCAAGAGTTTAATTTTGGGACTGTGGATAAATTCACTTGCATTAAAAAAATGTAATTAATTAACATTTGGCTAAGAATCAAACTTTGTGTGTGGGACAGTGATTCATATCTAAAACATTTTTTCTTTTTTTTTAACAAAGATGCATTTCTTATATAAAAAGAACTATATTTGTTTTATAAACTGACTTTTTACTAAAAAAACAATTTGAGTATACTGAAAAGAACCCCAATTAAGAAACTGTTTAGAAAATTAGGACTGAAACATTCACTCAAAAGATGTATGCATGATTGTGTAGAAAAATGGTTAATAAAAAAATATATTTATTTTACATTTAATTATATATATATTTTTGTAAAACTACTTGTTTCCAAAGAAACAAAATATTTAAAATACAAAATCGAAACATGGAATACTAATATTTAATAGCCATTTAAACAACAATTACTACACTGAAACGATTTAAAATTCGTTCATGAATTATGGAAAAAATTAACACGGATCAAATTAAAATAATGACTTCTTCTCTCTAAATTCGAACCACGTTAATATTTAACAGATTCGTGAAACATTTTAAAATATTCAAGAAACGCTATACCGTTTCGCATTGACGTCAATATATTTTAAAACTGTACTGCGTTTATCTGATTTATTTGTGAAAGTAACAATATTTGCTTTTCGAACGATCTATGAATATTAAAAAAATGGTTTTTTAGTCGATGGAATTGCTAGGAGTCAACGATTTTCTTCTTAAATTCGTAGACATTTATCACATAGTTTTCTATATTAAAAAATGTCTGATTCTTTTGTAAAAATATTCAGATCGAAAGATTAAAGCAGTACAAAAGAGTATAAGAGAGATAGGAGGAGTGTAGATATTTTTAAGTGTTTTAAATCAAGTTCTAAATTAAGTGACCGTAACAGGAATACATTTTAAAATCTACTAGGTTCAAAAATTAATTCCGAGCCTTTAAAATGAATTAATCATTATACTATTTTAAATTAAAATATTTTTTTGTCATTTAAGGATTTTCAAGTACCAACCTTAACGTTTAAAAACACTATATATCTTGACTAGGCAGTTGGAATAACTTCACAAAATTGTAGTGAATACATTAGGTTCAAAAATTAATTCAGAGCTTTTAAAATGAACAAATCATTATTCTATTTTAAATTAAAATATTTTATCGTCGTTTAAGGATTCGAAGTGCCAACCTTAACGTTTAAAAACATTATATACCTTCGCTAAGCAGTTGGCATAACCTCACAAAACTGTAGTGGACACAATGGAGTCTGAAAAGCAGCATATAAAGCATTGCATATTTTTCACATTAAAATTGAAAAAAAAATAGTATAGAATCCACAGAAATAATTAGTTTAGACTTCTGCGAAGGAGTTGTGTTGCATAAAACGTGCAAAAATGCGAAAACAGTGGAACAGATCCGAAATTGCATTTAGACTTCATCGAATCAAAGCCGCCATCTTTACCATTACACGACAGATGTATCAAAATTTTAGAAAATAATGGGAGATATTTTGAGGGTTGAATTGTATTTCATTTTTATATCTATAAAAAGGCATCGAATTAATTTCCACACCTAATAATTCAATTTTTGAATAAAATCTTGTTTACTGGTAATATTTCTCACTCGGATCAGCTAAAACTTATCCTCACACCTCTAAATAAAGATGTCAAAGTCCCATCAGATTACTGGATTGTTAAGCTTTGAATATGATAGAATTTCTATTGAAGTACACATAAGTTGATCAAAACGAGCACAGCTTTGAACATTCCGATAAATTTATGATGGATGTATTAACGATTAACTAACGAAAATAAAAAATTGTGAGAGATTTTAAATTTTTAGAGAAGCATAGAAAATGGGTTAATATACATTTAGATGACTTAAAGTTTCTCAGATCGATGTGTTTCTAAATTTTTGATTATTTTCTCTCTCACCGGAAAAAATAGAACAAAAATGTTATTAAATTTATTACTTTTGTATGCTTCATGTATTCAATGGATCTTTAATTATCTCAGCACCGTGTTTTTTAAACGATCTGTATAAATTCATATTATTTTAGATTAAGTAGAAATGATTGAGTGTTATGCATTTCATATTTTATTCAATTTACGAATAAATTATTTAAAAGTGTCGAAGCGGATCGAATATTAACTGAAAATGCGAATGAAACGTACAGTGAGCTTAACGCAAAGATCGATATAAATAGGCAAAGTATAAATTAGCAGAGTTGTGTATTAATATGACATGGGCCATTTAGCGGGTCGGTGGTTAAGCCGGCAATTACAAACAGATATCAATCAATTAACAGTAACGGTAACCCACACCACCCTAGTCGGTGTTCGAACAGGGTACACCGCACACCGACGCATAGTTCTCGGGCAACTAATTGCATTATGAAATTGGGTTTATGTGTTCATTTGATGACTGTTGCGTGGTCGTGTGTTCGGTCTGTGTGCAGGACGAAGTGAAAGTTTCAGCCGAAAGCTTTACGTTTGTTACTCAACCGGTTGTGATTTTTTTCCCTCTTCCCTGTACTAATTGAATACAGGCGTGCGATTATAACGGACGATTAACGTTCGGCAATAAAGTTTTGACTATTTAATTACCGTATAGGAAAAATTACTATTCTGCAATGTATGTGTGTGTGTGTACGAGATTTAGATTTTCATACAGAAAATTGATTGTATAATCAGTGATATTTTAACTCTATTTCGTTTCAAATAAAAATCTCGCTGTATTGTTTTTCGAATGATTGATTGCTTCGGACATTTTTTACAACGGTTCAGTAGCAGAGAATATTAGTGTTTTAAATGTAAATTAACTTTAAGTATTGCTTTAGGTGATAAGTACATATATTAAAATTGATGAAATTGAGAAACTTTCTAATTATATATATATATATATATATATATATATAAGACAAAATGAATACGCAGTTCGTGTAAATAAAAAAAAAATATTTGAAATTTTGACCGGAGAGAAAAAAAATCAAAAAAATAACTTTGGGCATATTTATGTAAATATGTTTTTTGCTATGTTGTTTCACAGAATTGATTGCTTTGGAGATTATTTAATATTCGATACAATTGTTTTGTTTATTAGATATGACAAGATTGTAAGATCAGATTCGAAGTAATTATCTACTGGTCATTGGCCCCTTGTGTATTTATTTGACGAAAAAAACACTTAATGAGAGTTTTTAGGTAAAAAGAATTTTGATATTATATACATATACATACATACATACATATATATATATATATATATATATATATATATATATATATATATATAAACAAACAGTAGAATGCTGAATTTCAACGTTTCTAACGTTATCTCGTCGTTGTCTTTGCATCCTGTAAAGTTTTTCTTGAATTTCTGTTCTTATATATTACATGCGTTTATACGTTTTCTGTTATCCTTAAAATATAACACACTACTCAATTTAATTTTAATTTAATTACTTTTCTTAGTATATCTGAAAGCTTTTCTAAGCTTATGTCAAATATTTTTTTTAAATTTTTAAATCTCAATTCTTATACTAATTTTCCAATTCTAGGTAATCACATTTTTAGTTTCTTGTCATTTTTCTTCATTTCCATGCAGATTGCAGATCTATAAGTTATTATAGATAGAACATGTGAAGCAAATACATTATATATATATATAAACACACACACACACACACATATATATATATATATATAAATGAAGCAAAGATGTTTGAAAAGAATCTCAACAGAAGTCCTATGTCATAATCATCTCAATAAACTGTAATTATGTCTATTTATTTGGTTTTTCAATGCTGATTTTGTTAGAGCTCTTAATTACATTTTATAATTCGACATGATATAATATCTCTGGAAACAGTCCCCCATGTGCATTCTGAGTTTATTTAGACAGATATCACAGTAATCACTCGTTTGACGTTTCCCAAACTTTTCTTTTCTCTTAAAACATACAACACAATCCCTCTTTTTACCTTTTCTCATTATATGACGCTTTCCATTTAATTTACTTTCAGAGGAAGAGGTAGAAGTTCTTGTTCCCTCTTGGCGAAAATTTCCTATTAGTTGATCGATTAAGAGTTTTCGATATTTCAACCAGGTCAATCGAGTCTCGTTTTTGTTATGTTTTAAAGTTTTAATAATGAATTAATTAATTAAAAAATGAATGAATGAATACATAGTTAATGAATGAATTGATAAAAGATATATATATATTCTTCAAAAGAGCAATTCCGCCACTTAATTGATTTTATCAAAATCAATAATTGAACATGTTTCTATATTGGAGCAAAATGATTTTTGGAATATATGATGTGTGTCCCTCCAGCGGAGCCAATGGAGTGCAAAGGGTTAATAGTATCAGCATTTTCATTTTTTTAGTATTTCTGGTCCAACTATTTTTCTTTCATCCTAATTGTGTTGTTAAGAAACATTTTTTTTATCTTGAAGTGAACAGTGTAGGTGATGGGGTTTTATCTTTGATTATATATATATATATATACATATATAATTAATAGAGAAACAGATGTATAAATAATAAAAATAAGTATCTAAGTAAAAAAATTAAACAGCTTCTGATTAGATCACCATGAAAACAAATATTCCTAAACTAAACTCCGCCTGAACGCGGTGACGTTTTTATTGAACGCCAATGATCAACATATTTAGAGATCCAATAAACAGAATAATTCAATTTCGTTTCGACAAGACCTCGTCGCCAGTAAAAAAGAATCATCCGTGAACGGCGACCGCTGAACATTTTAAATGGGATCAATGAGTTGAATGATTAGTATACCATGTACAGATGGTATCTGCGCCCATTTATCAATTATTTTGTCATCTAAACCACTCACGTACTGCATAAATGGTACATTAAAACGCGATATAATGTGTTTTGTGTTCTGTATCTCGTCGCCCATAGTGTGTGTATGGTAATTTGTAAAATGATTAACAATTAATTATTTCCATATAAATTAATCCGTTTATAGTATTGAGCGTGAATGTGAAAAAAAAAAACGTACACAACAACAAAATACAATTAATTGTTGAATGTTTAGTAGCCGTTGTCTGTTGTGTCGTTTTACGCGTTTGTATAACATATTAATTAACTGTTAAAGTAATTTATTGGTTTCTGTGTGCATATATTATCGATTATTCATCGTGGAATTGTATAGATTTTTTTTTTGATACTAACAACCGTTCTGTTTTGGTTTTTTATTTTATCGTAAGTGGTAAACATTAACAGCTACTAGTGACACACCAACACATTTAGTCTATATAAAAACATATATATATATATATATTCATTTTTTAGTTCATAGTTTGAAGATGTTTTCTGCAATTTTATTAATTGTTGATCAAAGAATGACACAAGAATAATCATTTTTTCACTAGTTATTTTTATATTATCGATCAACCAGTTAGTGCTTTTGTTTTTAATAACACTTTCTCACTCTAATTAAAAGCGACTTTAGTCTAAGTGTAAGAGAGTGCTCTTTTATTAATCTTTTCATTTTACAGAAGAATTTATTTCTCTCTTGAGGTCATTGAGCCTCCACACTAGTAGTAATTAGAGTATTGAGCATTGAAACAAAGTATTTGCGATTCTCTTTTGAGTCGGATCGTCTCTTACAAATCCGTAAACTCTGAATTGATATTCGGATCTCTTCCATATATCTTCATGTATCTACTTCTCGTTCAAATCGAAATAATGTTAGATTCAGTGAATATTAAGAAATAACAAATCTGTTTGATTTCAGACAAATGTGCGCTCGGTCTCGATCGAGTCGGCGGCGGTCTGGGCGGCGGTGGCGGAACGTTAGGCGGCGGCGGCGGCGGAAAAGGGAAGAAGATGCGAAAACCTCGCACGATCTACAGTAGTCTGCAGCTGCAACAATTAAACAGACGGTTCCAGCGGACGCAATATTTGGCGTTACCTGAACGCGCCGAACTCGCGGCCAGCCTCGGTCTCACACAGACGCAGGTCAGTGATATTTTTTTCTCTCTTGTCATCACATATCCACCGATTTTTACATGTTTCGACATGTTGTTTTTCATTCAATTCCTGGAGCCTACTACGACATGTGTTTGACTAAACAATATGGGAATTTATATATATATATATATATATATATATATATATATATATATATACATATATGAAGTAAAGATGTTTGATAAGAATCTCAACAGAAATCCTATGTCACAATCATCTTAATGAACTGTAATTATGTCTATTTATTTGGGTTTTCAATGCTGATTTTGTTAGAGCTCTTAAATGCTATTAAAGGGTTTCAATTTCTATAACGATATATCGGAGAAATCACTGAAGAATTTTTTGAAGTTATATTGATGTAAAAATTAAACTGTTTGATATAAATAGCAGAGAATAATAATTAATTAAATTCATTGCCTTAGAACTAATTTCACTAATTTCTTGATAAAAACACAGATGGAGATATTCAATTGTTTGGGAAAAATTCTCTGCTCTAACAAGCAAACAGTTTGGATAATTGATTGGGAATAATGATTGACAAAATCCAGTCAATTGGCTCAGAATTAATTTTCAATTCATGAAGAAAAATTAAATGAAGACATTTGAATAAAGTAATTTTGAGTTTTTTTTAAAAAAAAAATAAATACCGGTCTACCATCATGTCTTCTGATATAATTCTTTGCAACTCTATTGTCCTTCTCTAGAAATAAATACCTATTTTCATCATTTTCTATTTAGAGAAAAAAACACTATATATATATATATATATAATTTTTTTCTCGAAAGAAAACTATAATTTGTTCTGATTTCTCGAGAATTATAGTGTTTGTACTAAATTGAACAATTCAGATATTTCTACAAGTGTACATCGATTCTCTCTGAGAGTTTCATAAAATCACCGATTCAATAAAATGTGCTTTTAAAGCCTGATCTTCGGACATTTTGCGTTCTAATTAATGGTTGATTCGAACGACTATATAAATGAAGTACGATTTTATTTTGTATTTGTGTTCAGGCGTCAATAATGTCAGTTGTAGACATGTTTTTATACCACAAATAAATATTATGTAGAGGTTTCACAACATATTTATCTATAGAATTGAAATCACTATTCGATCAAATGACTTAATTATATTAATTATATTCGCATTAAGAGAAAAATATTTTTATTTTTCATTAATAAACTTTGAAACACATTTTTTTAATTATATATATATATATATATATTTGTATGTATGCATTTTGTAATCCTACTGCCAACACCGACCGATACACTTCTTACCGGTAATCATTAATATTTTATCGTAGTACTTGAATACATAGTTGATTGACTACTTTAATTGCTAATTAAAAACCTCTTTAATAAATAAGTCATTAATTTTTCAGTTCATTTATAGTATTCAATTTTATTATTGTGATTATTATTAACGCCTCTGTTATGTATTCTTGTGTCGACCGTAATGTGTTTAGAATAATAAATATGTCGTCATTTAATTAGCGGTATAAAATCGTTTTTATACGAAACGGGTGTTATTTTTTTCGTGTTCGATAAAACGTAATAAGAACAATCTTCGAGAACGTTTAATGCTTATAACGTTTAATTACTTGAAACGATAAAATTATAAAAACCGAGAACATGTTTAGTTTTCTTCGAATAAAATATTGACGGACGAGACGGTTCCACGGTATGTGCTTGTCGCTTGTCTCCAGTTCTAAATGTTTATTCATCGATCAAATGATGGAAAATAAAGTGAATTCGTACGGACGAGATTTCTACTGATCGCGTTTTTCTTAGAAAGGACGTTTTGGCGTTCGTTCGGGAAATATCTTAATGAGATGTGATTTTTATGTAGCTGCAAGACGACAAATAAAGAAGATTCGCCAGAACCGACATCAATAAATCAAATGTAACAGTAAAATTTTTTTTTTGTTTATTAATATGAAAAAATGTGTATATAACATGCGATATTCTGTTTATTAACCAGTACGTGGATTAATATTGAAAAAAATGTAATTAAAATGCAGGAATCATTAAGAAACGAAAACAACGCGAATAAATAAAAACATATATACACACACACACATATAACAAATGATTCAACTCACATGTTCACTGGTTTTGTGTATGCAGATCAACTTTTGTGTGTGTTTACCGATGACATGCATGCTATTTTAACACCTGGTTCTGCACTAATTGCTATCAATATTAGAATAGAGTCGAACGTAATTACCCGATTTAAAATATTAGCAACTTAAACAAAATTAACAGTTACTCATAGTGGATCTATATATCATAATAGTAAAGCTGATTTCTTATTAAGATACGCAGATAATACTGTTATAGTAACACGTCTACTGCTGTACAGGTACTTTTTTCTGTGAATTGTCTGTCGGACGACGATGCCTTTAACAGTTCTTGTTTTTAATTCGAAAAACAGAACTGTACGTTGATTAAAAATGAAAATAAATTAGTGGTGTGTTTTAGAACAGCTAAAATTTAAAGTTAATTCATAGTCTTTTTATGAACAATTTTTTCATTAATTTATTTTTGAAACTTTTTGATTGAATCACTTTTTTCATACGAATTTCAATAGTGATGCCATCATCATCAAAGCGTTAAAACACAGAAAAATCTGAAACTTTTCTGTATTTTCACGATTGAGTAATCAATTAACCCTTTGAAGCCGGGCGTAGATCTAGGAATCCATTGATGTTTTCCAAGGAAACTATTGTCTCAGAGCGCTATCTTTCGAATGATATATTCACAAGTCACTAATTTCTTCCTAATGAGACTCAATTTATAATTCTTTCTTTCATTCGCTGATTTTTCTAGATCTTTCTAAATTTCTAGCGACTTACTAAATTATTTCTCCTATTGATCAACCATCTTCTCTTCTTGTAATGTGTTCTACCCATTTTCATTTCAAACTTTTCAACCTTCTTATTGAGTCTCTAACTTCAGTTTGTTTTCGTATCCATTCTATTCTTTTCTTATTTGTTCTTGTTATTCCTAATACACACACACACACATATATATATATATATATAAATGTATGACTATATATTTAATTGTGATTTATGATATGTTGAAATATTTACATCGAACTATAACAATTATCAATGATATACAGTTAATTCTGTTGAATTACAATTGCCGCCATCATAATAACAATAATTAGTATATGATTAACGATTCGGTATGCATATTGAAACGAGAGAATAATAATAAAAAAAAAAACAGCCAATAAAAGTCATCTCACATCCACGGATTACGGTCACGACTTTTTCGTTTTAACAGTATTTTTTCGTGAAAAAAAAGAAACATTGTTCATGATCAAAATATGAACAGAGGAGCGAAACGACTTGATTATAAATAGATTTATAACAGCGAATTGACTAATTACAGTTTCGTCATATGATTCGAATCTGCAATCGAGTTAATTCGAAGACGACGACGGTACATCCGAGAATGAGAGATATCAATGACCTGCTTCATTGAATTTATAGCCTAATTATAATGTTCACTGCAATATCCTGCGTAACGCTCTGTGCTCACTTCGGCCCGCATCCTTTGACAAAACATGTGTTCGTTTTTTTTTTCTTCCTACATATTTCTGATGTTCGGTGAAGGGGACACGAATCCCCGTAACACAGTAGTGGCTTGTCGTTAGCTCCAGGGAAAATGATCAGTTATAATAATTGAATAGTTTATATATATACATACAGATATATATATATATATACACAGATATATATATATAATTTTATTCAAGCGTCATAAACAGTTTTTCTAATTAGTCCGTACTGATGATAGAGTGAGAAAGATATCGGCATAATCACCATCGAGTGCATCTATCTATGTACCTGTTTATAGTATACACCTGTGCTGCAAGTTTTTTAAACGATTAAAGTAGTTTAGTTATGTTAGTAATGTCGAACGTAGTAATTGTTTTTGAAAAAAAAATTCTTATGAAAAACTTTAAATTAAAAAATACAGTTCTTCGATCGTTAAATAACATTCATGCGAATAAACAAACTTTAATTCCGTTCTATAAATAAATTGACATTCGATAAAACAAAATCTTATCACAAATTAATTGTTTTTAACATCACGGACTGGAAAGAAGTTTTCTGATTAAAATTGTTTAATAAATTGTTATTGATATCTTTTATTCCTTGCTAAGAAGTTTCTGTACAACTCATGGTACATTTTGTACACATTTATAGAAAAAGTGGTATTTTAAGCCGTATAAACTTTAATGAAATGTCAAAGATTCGAAAAGTATTGCGTTTCATAATAGAGATGTCAAGAATTTTATTTTAAATTTTCATTGTGATGTTTTGATAAAATTTCAAGTTTTAAAACTTATGTATTGATTAAAATGTAATATTTGTTAATCAGAAAATGTGTGTTTTTTTAGTATAAATGATATTTAATATACATTTTGATATAATTTGAAATTATTTAAGCCAGAATATTAATTTTTATGTGATATAAAAATAGAAACTTAATTTAAAAGATGGATATTGATAAAAATGTATCATTTTTAAATAAAATAAATGTGTTTTTAATAGAAATAACATTTAATACAAATTTTATGATAATTTTTAACTACTTGTGACTATTGATTCGTTTCTATTTTGTGAAGTTATATCGACTGCTTAGCGAAGATATAGTGTTTATTAAATATTAAACATGGTACTTCAAAATTTTAAAACGACAAGAAAATATTTTAATTTAAAACAGAATTATGATTGATTTAATTTAAAGGCACCGGATTAATTTGTACACCTGATAATTTGATTTAAAGTTCAAAAACACAACTTGAAAGACTAGTATTGGTGAAAATATAATTTTTAAATAAAAAAAAAATATTTTTACTAGAAATATAATAATTTATATAGATTTTATGACAATTTTCAACTATTCGTAACTAGTTATTGATTCACTATGGTTTTGTGAGGTTATCCCAACTGCTTGACTAAGATATATAGTTTTTAAATGTTAAGCTTGGCATTTCAAAATCCTCAAGCGACAAGAAAATATTAAGTTGTTAGAAAAATAATTGCGGTTTTTAGTTTCTGAATCCCAATCTTATTTTTTTTCAATGAAAGTTTCATTTCATCGTGTCCATGTTAATATCACTTTAAAGTGAATTTTTCGGTCTGTATTTTGATAAAATTGACTTTAATTTTATTATTAATCTTGCTTCAAATGAGGCTACTGAATTAAAGATGGAAAAGAAGCAAGTTAGAGCAAATTTGAGTAAAATTTATTTAAAAATATTACATTTTCATCAATACTTATCTCTCAAGTTGTGTTTTTGAACTTTAAATTAAATCATAGGATAGTTTAAGGATTTTCTAGTGTCAACTTTGATATTTAACAACACTATCTCCGCTAAGCAGTTGGTATAACTTCAAAAAATAGTATCGAAGCAATAATCACAAGTAGTTAAAAATTATCATAAAATTTATAGTAAATTTAATTTCTCCTAAAAACACATTTATTTCATTTTATTTAAAAATAATACATTTTTATCAATACTTATCATTCAAGTTGTGTTTCTGAACTTTAGATTAAATTATAGGCTAGCTTGAGGATTTTCTAGTGCCAACTTTGATATTTGAAAACATTATATCTTCGCTAAGCAGTTGGTATAACTTCAGAAAAGAGTAGCAAATCAATAGTGACAAGTAGTTAAAAATTATCATAAAATTTGTATTAAATATTATTTCTCCTACAATACATTTATTTTTTTTTTAATTAAAATTAATACATTTTTATCAATTCTCATATGTTAAGTTTATGATCTTTATATCGCATAAAAAATTAATATTTGGACCTAAATATTTTTAAAATATATCAAAATTTATATTAAATATCATTTATACTAAGAAACACGTTTTCTAATTCACAAATATTACATTTTCATCAATAGATTTGTTTCAAACCTTTATATTTGATCAAAACTTCAGAATGAAAATTTAAAACAAAGTTTTGAACATCTCTTTTATAAAACGCAATACTTGTAGGATCTTTGACGTTTCATTAAAGTTTGTACTGCATGAAATACAATTTTTTCTAGAAAGTTATACCATGAGCTATACAAAAAAGGTCTTAATAAGAAATAAGCAATTATTTTTTTATAAGGTCTGATTAGTAGATATTTTCAAAAATATCATTCGATAACAATATTAATTTTTCTTTATTCGCTTTGCAATCTTAATTAATATTGTAATTATGACTTAATTATTTTTTTAATTCGTTTGAAAGGACAGTTGTCGTGAAATTATATATATATATATATATATATATATATATATATATATCGGATTCCATATAAAAATGTAAAAATGTAATTGTGACATTAAAGAGAACCGTAAAATATTAATGAGCGAAATAAAAAAGGCGGTAATATAAACTTCAAAAGAAAGAGAATATATAAAAATAAAGGTAATATATTAATCAATTTAACGTGACAAGTTCCTGTAGATAAGCTACGGTCCGTCATCGGTGTAAAAAGAAGACGAAAACAACGAAACTGTCGATTTTTTTCAGTACGAACAGGTGTGTTCAGGATACGCGAAGTTGACTGGAAAAAGTATTAATCAATTTCGTCTCGGTCGATCTTTTCTCGAATATTATTTTTTCGGCAGGTAATAAGTGTGTTAGACAATATATTTTTCATTAGAGAATAACTGTACACGCTTTTGATTGAATTGTTTATGATATTCACGGATGTAGTACGAATTGTGTTCTTTCTGTTTTTGTAAAAATGAAAAAGAAAGGAACGACAGTCCCGGTTCGGTTTCTTTTCCGTGTGTGTATTAAAAAAGAGTCCTCTCACTGAGATTGTAATTTATTATAACATTTAATGAAATCACAAATATACATTTTTATGATAAAATTTAAAATTTCAACAGTACTATTAGGCGCAGAAATTTTGTAGAAAATGAATATTTATGAAAAATGTTGAACAACTGTTCAATGATCAACATTGAGTTCTTCTTCCACATCTCGAGTTGTTTTACGTGGATCCGCTTCAATAATGGTTCTTAAATTATTATTGTCTATAGCTGAAGGACGTCCACGACTCTACTCATCATCAAGGTTTTCGTTTCCATTATGAAATTTTTGAAACCAGTGTTGAGCTGTAGTACACTAATTGATTTTTATTTAAAAATCAATTTGATATTTCGAGCAGTTTCTGTTGCTTTACTTTCCATTGTAAGCTCATACAACGAAATCGTGCGAATTTGCTTTTTTCCCATGACTAATCTAAGAGGTTATATCCAACAATACTAAAGAATGAGGAGAGTAGTGCACGTCGTTAAAATGATAAAAACCGCAATTATTTTGCACCAGCCTAATAAAACAGAGGTACTTCTAAACGTACTAAACAAAAAATAATTATAAAATATACTTATGGACGCTTACTCTACCAGTTCTGTACAGATACTACTATGGTCCTCTCAGGCACCGTTCGAGTTGATGTAAAGAATGGGATTGTGAGTGAAACTCATCGATGCTGTTAATTTAAAGAACGGGACGGTGAGTGAGACAAAGGCTTATGGTTATCACTTGAAAATCCAAGACAAGATTTTTTTAAATTTAAAACATAGTTATGATCGATTCAATATAGAGATACCGAATTAATTTTTACACCTAGTTGAGTCAAAAATAATACACATTCACCACACACACACACCTTTTTCTCATTTCCTGACGGTCGTTTCGAAACGTAATTCCTAGACATCAATTCAAACCACTTCTGAATAGATCCATACGTATCAACTAATAATAATAATAACCGGCCTATTGTTATAATACTCTTTTATAATACGTTACGATATCTTGTTATTATAAATTACATTCGTCTCATACTCAGTCTCTGTCGACGCAATTTACGATTTCATGGTTTTGAATTTATATTAAAAATTATTTACACTCAACAGTAGTCGCTTTCCTTATTATTCCTTATTAACAATTATGTCTGTGTTCTTTTCAACGTTTCTGAATACCTTTACGGATTCTGCATACACACACACACATTTTATTCATCAATAGAAATTTTAAAAAAAGTGTTTGCCATATTTGAAATAAGTTCATAATTATTGCAATATTTTAATTTGGTAATATTCAATTTCATAGATTCGATTATATCTTTGTATAAAGCAGCGCTGTAAAGTCAATGTTCTGTTTTTTATTTGACTTTGTCTATAAATTAAATAGAAATAAACGTAGTTCTATTCCTAGGTGAGTTATTTTTTAATTAACAGATTTTTCTGTATCTCCATGTTCTGAATTTAGATTCTGGTTTCATTATATAAATACACATCATAAAGAATCACAATTGATCATTAACAATCTATTGAACATTTTCGATCAGGAAAAAATGTGGCTTGTGAGATGTGTGAAAGAGAAATACATACATAATTATTTATAAATAAAAAATAAATCGTTCTATTAGTTGTAGATCATCTTTCAGTTCTTAATTAATATTTCTGTCTATTTATCTATATTCCAGATTCTAGAGGCACCTGCTTCGAATTGTTTTGTTCATATTTTTTTCAGATTGATCGGTTTTTTGATTACAGTTTGAGACAATTTTCAGTACTGACTATAACTCTTTTTAAATTTCTTTCTTTGTCACGATAGTCTTTATCCTTTACGATAATTAAATTTTCTGTTCTCCATGACTAGTTTCAGCAGTGTAACATATTTAGGAAGATTTTATATTGAGTAAAAAATCTGTGTGTAGATAACACATGGACTGAAACTAATAGTGGAGAACAGAAAGTCAGACGATTTAAAAGAACTGGGATTATTAGGACATTGTAATAAAGTGTAGTTTAAATCTAGGTTTTCAATCAATGATGTGTTTTATTTTTGTATTAGTGTTCGATTTACAGTGTTTTCAAGTGTCAATGTTAGCATTACAAACTCCAAAAACGATGAGTAAATATTTTAATTTAAAACAGAGTTGTGATTGATTCAATTTAGATGCACTGACTTAATTTTTACACCTAATAGAAACAAAAAATGTTAATTATTAAAAATACAACCATTTGTTATATTTTTTAATGGTTGAGTAAATTAGTAATAATTTCTATTCGATTTAATAACACATGGACTGAAACTAATAGTGGAGAACAGGAACTCAGATGATTTAAAAGAACTGGGATTATTAGGACAATGTAATAAAGTATAGTTCAAACCTAGGTGTTCAATCAGTGATGTGTTTTAATTTTGTATTTCAGTTTATAAAATAACGAATCAGTATTTATGCTTATTTGTACGTTCATAATTGTATGTTTATTTTTATATATTTCTAGGTTTTCTAGAATATTTAATTTTATACTTTTATTCTCAAAATAGATAGATATTTGGTGTTCATGGGCGCATCGGCATCTAAGGTCATTAGCGCTTGAACCTAATGATCTTGCCGATGCTCCAGTAAACCCCGAATATCTATCTATCTTGATAATACAGATATAAAATTAAATGTTCTAGAAAACCTTGAATTATATAAAAATAAACATACAATTATAAACGAATAAATAAGCATAAATAGAGATTTGTTATTTTATAAACTAAAATTATAAACCTCTATTCAAATATATATATATAAATCGATTTTAAAATAAATCTTTAATATCTATCTGAATAATATCATCCGTGCAAAACCTAGTACTGAAGAACAGATAGTTACCTGATCTAAAACGATGAAAACCGTCAGGACAAAGTACACACTATCTATAAAGATTTTATTTTAGTTCAAATATCATCGAGGAAAAAAATAACTTCATAGATTTTGAATACGATCAAAACATGAAAAACTTTAATCAAAATTTCAAATCAGACTCAACACAGTGTATTCTTACATACTGACATACAGACAGACAGGGAAAAAAGCGAAACAAGGGATATATGTGAGCAGGGTTGTTGGATGTACACGAGGAGTTCAATGCCGGGTCGGGTGTCAAAGCCTTCGGTTGCGCACTTTAATTAGCACTTGACTCGTTTTGTTCGTTCGCCTATGATGTCAGGGTTGCGGGTTCCATCCCTTACGTTATTACTGGATTATGTTATGCGCGGGCGTAATTGGACTAGTGTTATATAGCGACCTAGGGGTCGTCTTCCATACGCTTCACATCAGAATATACATACATGATGTATCTTATTATCTATCTATCTATTTATCTATGTATATATATACATATATATATATATATATACATACATGATGTATCTTATTATCTATCTATCTATCTATTTATGTATATATATATATATATATATATATATATATATATATATTTCATAGCTATAAATGTTTGAATTATTTTATAAAGATGCTAAATTCAAACAGTTATGCACAAATGCTTTTTATGTACGTATATAAAAAGTACAAGCCAGTACCTGCTGTTTTTTTTTATATATATATTAATAGTGATATTATCTTTAGTAATGCATATGCAGTGTCTGAAAGAATACTAAGCAGGTACATTAAAATAAATTTGAAAAAAAATATCGTCTCGTTTCATATTTTTTTTTTAAAATATAGAGTTGATTTTATCCTGTCGGATATTCTTTTAGGTTGTGATTTATATGTATACATATATATATATATATATATATATATATATATATATATATATATATATATATATGTGTGTGTT
This sequence comes from Acanthacorydalis orientalis, assembly GCA_034766995.1. Classification (NCBI taxonomy): domain Eukaryota; kingdom Metazoa; phylum Arthropoda; class Insecta; order Megaloptera; family Corydalidae; genus Acanthacorydalis; species Acanthacorydalis orientalis. The sequence goes on from CM068317.1 coordinate 46,100,490, forward strand.
TGTATGATTTAGTATTTGAAATGGCTTATTATTTTGTAGCACTTTGCTCTATCTGTCGGGTAACTGACGAATCCCTTTCGAAAAAAAATGACAGCTTCGGTCGTCGAAATTGTAATGCATTTTCGGATCTCTTGCACTGTTTTAGCATTTTTTTCATAGTTTATGCATCACAACACCTTCCTACAAAGCTGAACAAATCATTGTCAGGGTTTCAGACGCATTTTTTTTCAACTAAAATCCGAAAAGCATACATTACATTTTATGCTGCTTTTCGAACGCTATTTTATTCATTACTTTTGTTAAATTATTCCAACTGTTCGACTAACATATATGGCGTTTTTAAATGTCAATGTTATCACTACACATTCCTAAAACGATGAGAATTTATTTACGGAGTTACGATTGATTCAATTTAGAGGCACTGACTTAATTCTTACATCCAATAAAAAAAACAAACAGTATTTATCTATATTTTATTAAAAATACAGCCCTTCATTATATTTTTCAATGATCGAGTAAATTAGTAATAATTTCTATTCGATTCTAGTTCTGCTGTAAAAATAACCAATGTGTACAGATTAACAAACTGCATTACTGATATTGTGTTTCGAGGGTTTCCATTAACGACAGTCACGTTGAAAACGATACAACGAACAGACGATTACAAGCACCATCTTCTACATCACTGACATACATATATCGTTTGTTTGACTCGTGTACACATTTTGTAATTCATAATTTTATTTAGTTCATGTTATTAACGTGCCGCAGGCGAACAAAATGCATTTTTATATCGTTGGACGGCTGTCACGTAATAGATTGTCGTTCTTTCCTTCTTTCTTGCTTCCTTTTCGTTCTTCCTCTTTATACACACATAAATTTATATATATATATATATATATATATATATATATATATATATATATTTGTGCTGTTTTTGTGATGTGCACATATGGATGCACACACAAACATATACACAAACGTACAACCGGTTTTTATCATATCCAACATAATTACTCATTTTTATTATTATGGTCGTATGTGTCTGTTTTTATCATTAGTACATACCTACCGTGTTTTAATTGTTGCCTACGATTGCCGTGCCATAAACTATAAAAGGATGAAACGAAATTCGATCATTCTGTTCCCACAATTTTTCGAAAAACATTTTTTTTTTTGTACAGAAATAATTTAATGAACGTAAAAATCTACATTTATTGCTCGTGTACGACCGAATATATACAGAAATGTTTATAAATTATGTACGGATATATTCTACATACGTGTATAGAATAATATAGAGAGTGACAATCTGATTAAAGTTAGGAAAAAGTATTTTCATGGTTGGAAAGATGCACAGTTGAATAAATTGTTAGAGGATTAGAAAAATATCGGTTAAGCAGGTCGTTTCTGTCGGCCAGAAAATATTTAAGGTGATTCAATTTAGAGTTCCACGTGGAAGTATTAAAAGAGGGTGCAGGGGTTAAGAAATATCATGTTATTTTTTATATACTATTTTCGTTCAATTCAATACTAAAATACAATTGAATTAAAATACTAAATAGGAGATAACATGCATTTTCTTTAATTTTTACGTTTTTCTTTAATACTTTTATATGGAAGCCTATGCTGCATCACCCTATTGCTAGAGGTGGTTGAAAAGTTTCATACAGGAGCTACTTTCGAAAAAAAAACATTTTTGATCATCTTGTATGATTTGTGGAATAAAAAAGAAGAGCTGTTTTAATTTATTGATTGTAGATTTGTATTTATTATCAAAGATTTATTTGAAACTCAGTCTTAAAACAAACATTTTCTAACAACTCACAAAAAAAAATGTGTTTATTATTTATCTACTCATGAATAAATTAATCTAACAACTGTATTCTTAATTAATCAGAATTTACTGAAACATCAAGTCATCATTTATATTTCAGTACTGAATGATTAATCTAGGAAATATTTTTCGATCGAGTCCAAAACTGTCACTGAGAGACACACTTTTGTCAATTATATATACATATATATATATATATAGAGAGAGAGAGAGAGAGATGCTTAAATTTATTCAGATAATTTCATTCGAAACGACATCGACAAACATTGAAAAGGGGAAAAATTAGAAGAAAAAAAACACAAATGAAACGATGAATTTATGGTAGCGATGTGACGCTAAAAAATATATATTTTCTTAACCTTTAACACACCTTCAGCCAGCTATCTGAACAATAGTGACAGTTGAAAAGAACGATATATCATACAAATGATTATAACATTAATTATTACGCTCTGATTCGAATGATAAATTCGATGATATATGTTTGATGTTGTTATCAAAACCGACTGTCGAAAGATCGATTCCAACGTTTGACATAAAAATCATTCAGATATAAATTCACACAAATTGTATAAACATCGATGTCTTTCTTATATATATATATATATATATATATATATATACAGTAGTAGTAGTTATTAAAGTACATGCTATTAGTTATGGCTCGTTAAAATTATTTACTTTTTATATACATTATTTAGCAGTAACTTGTGAATTCACTCTTTAAATTAAACAACCGATGTATAACCAAGTTCATATTATTAAACAATATTCAACTCCTTTTTATATGAGAAAAACTCTCATTGTCATTTTATGCATTTTTACTATAAGGCTATTTAAAAAAAATCGAATTAAAAGTCGGTTTCAATCGTTGTATGCGTGCAATTCAATGTTTCATCCTATTTTATGATACCCTTTACGATACTCTCGATTTTTAAATAACCGACTTATCTAAAATCCATCTAAAGATGACACACGTGCAGGAACTAGCACTGAAAAAAACACTTAAGTAATCTAAAAGGATGCAGAAGACCAGAACAATGAAATGGAGATGTTTTTTAATTTTTATCAGGGGGTCGATTGGTTATTTTATTTTTTTTAAATTTAAGTCTGGTATAAATTGTTCAGCAATTTATTTTGAAAGTGATTTCTGGATACAATTCCGCTAATAAAAATGAAATCATAATATTAATAACTCCAGTTATTAATTTGCAAGGATTATTTTATGTACATTTAATTTTTGCTATTAAAAATTTATTTTAAATTCAAACAAGTCTTGAGAATTTTCGAAAACATTCCCAATCAAAACCCTTCCATAAATAGAATTGTTTCGATTATAATAGGATTTATTTAATATACAATGTGAACTTAAAGCTACTGCTAGCGATTATTTGATAGAAAATCTAATATAGAATTGCGTTACAAAATATTTTGTAATAAAATGATGAAGACCACCAGAACTTGTATGAAATACAGACTTATCGATTGAAATACAGATGTGTTTCTTAATTTTTATCACAGGGTTACAGGTATTTTGATTACAGCAGTTACCTTTAAATCTTATTTTTTATAAACTGAATTCCTATCTAAACAGAACGATTACTAACTTGTATTTGCTCTGAATGATAAATCTTCAAGCAGTTCTGGTATTTTCGACACATTAATTTTAGAAATATATTTTCACTGATTTCAATTTTTCTAATCAACAAATGATTATTAACAATTTTTGATTATTGCTTATATGGATTTCTATAGTGACTTTAATATCTTTAAAAAAATTTTTCTTGTTTGTGGAATGAAAGAAAATCATTATTTGCGAAAGTCGAAAAAGAGAATATTAAGAACCATTGTTTTTCAAAAACCAGTAATTTAATTATAAAATGATTTGTTGATCAATGTTGTTTTAGTTTAATCTTGATTTCAGCACAAGTAAGCCTACATGAAGTATCAGATAAGGCACTTAACTTCTTTTCAATTGAATTAGATTTCCATATTTACAACAGGAATAAAAATCTATCGTTTAAAATTCTCCACCTGAATAATTCATTTTGATATCTCACAATCATTGTCTGTATTGATTAAAATATAATTTTATATTCTTGCTACGAAATATAACATCATCTATCTAAGCCATATTTTAGAGTGATTAGTTTTTTTTAAAAAAAAATGTCATCCCTTTAATTACAAAAAAATTAAAAGAGAATATTTTTGATTCAACCTGAATAACAAGAAAGGGTTTGAGAAAAAATCTGATTTAAGACAAGTATAATATTGGTCTGAATTGAAATTTGATCTAATAGTACTGAGTCTTATGACTTTGATTCTAAAGATGTTTTCTAATTCTAACTGTGACAATGCTGCTGTTTAGGGAGTTAAATTTGAAAACATGAATGGTAGTAACAGGAATTGCAATATAGTTCTCGATCTGTGGCTAAATTCACCGTTACAAATTAATTTTTCATCCACACCGCAAACAATTAAAGATTTGTTTGATCAGAAATGTTTAATAAATGATTATTGATCTCTTTTGATTATTGTTTATGCGAATTTTGATGGTGAGTCCATCTTTTTCTGGCTGTTAAAGAAAAAAAAGATTTTTTTGTATTGTCTCTTCAAGAATAATGAAATTATGATCGAAATACATATAAACAAAAATCAAAAATGATGGAAACATTTTTAAAAAAACATTTAATAAACATTTTAAAACTGAAATTTGATAACAGCTTGTGGGACGAGGAAACAATTCGTTTGAAAAACTGAATTTACCCAGAAAGCCAAAACTGAACCGTGAATCATGTTAATTTTTTTAAAAAAAAATCTTTCAAATGCATGTTTGACACAAATTCATTTCGAACGACATAAAGTTAAAGCTCGAACACAACATCTATGTGAATACAAATGAGAGACTAATCGATTGAGAGAACCGAACAAAAAAAAAAAAAAAAAAAACGATCTGTGACCACGTCCTCCACTTTCGTATATCGTGGTAACAAGTCGTAGAATCTCTGATTGGTCAATCATATTAAGAACCATACTGTTTGATTTGTCACGGAACGTCACTGTAAATAACTGTTTATGTTTTTCGTTTGTGTGCCATTATAAATGTTCTGCAGTTATTTTTATGTATGAATATTATTTCAATGTCGAATAGAAAGCGTTCGTCTCGTGTGATGTAAGTTGTGAAATGACGCCATTTAATCGAAAATAACATTGATGTATATACTTTCGAATTGTGCAATTCTGGAATAAAATGTAAACACTGTGACTAATTTATTTTATGTTAAATAATAGTGTGATTAACATATACATTTTTATATCGAAATAAATTAAAAAAAATATTGATTTGAGCGCATATATTATTTTTTATGTAAGAAATCGAAATGATAATCGAATAATTTGATAAGAACTCATTTCTTAGGTGTAAAAATTAATTAGGTGACTTTACATTGTTAAATTAAAATATTGCCCGGTCATTTTCGGATTTTCAAGTACCAAAATTAAAATTTAAAAACAGTATATATAATTTCCAAACAGCTGGGAGAACCACACAAAATAGTAGTGAATAAGATGGCAGCCGAAAATAAGCATTTTAGGTTTTGGTTACTTTCCTCATTCTAGTTCAAAAAAACGTTGCCGAAGTTGCAAGAATGACTTGTTCAGCTTCAAGGGAATATTTTGTGTCGCATGAAAAATTCAATAAAGTGCTAAAATAGTGAAAGAAGGTCCGAAAATGTATTGACAACTCAATCGATTCAAAGCTGCCATCTTTTTTCGACAAAGAATCCATCATCTATCCGACATATGGACGAAAATTATAAAAAATAATAGGGGATGATTTCAGGATTGCAATGTATTCCATTTTTTCATAAACATTCTTCTTCTATAAAAATGGCACAGAATTAATTTGTACACTTAATATATTCTGTTTTATTCAGGTTTCAGTTTTCATTTAAGAAAGTATCATTGTTTTTACATCTCTATCTCTCTCTCTTTATTTATAAATAGAAAGGGAATAGAAGATAAAACCATATATTCCGTGGAGAAACCTATATTTCACGAACAAATAAATTATTTTCCATTATAGTAGCCGTCCAACAGACTCGAAAAAAAATGTCACTAAATCTAAATTAAATTAGTCGGTGTACGTTTCTAAAATATGTTCTTATAACATAATACTAATACTAATCAATGAGTATGTTTCATCATCCACAACCCATTGTCCTAATAAAATTTAATTAATAATTAACAGTGACACATGGCGTGGTGTACGGCAATGATGTATCTGTACTATCTGTACGCGGGGGTTACGCCTACAACGGAACGGAGGGGCCTCAACACAAACAGGGTACGGTGGGGGCGCGGGTAAACCACACACATTGTGGCGTGATGTCTGTACATTGCTCAAAAAAAAAAAACAACACACACACACACACAGAAACAAGAGAACAAGATTATTCCGGGAACATGGAAAAATACCATACTAATGGTTTATTGTTGGAATTCTTTTCGATCGACTCACGTTTTATGAGAGACTATGGATATTTCTCGATCGAAGTCGTGCGAGGGATCGTCTAGATGACCATTCTTCTCATACCATTAATTTTTAATTGATTTTCATAAAGTACGATATTTGGTAATTAACTTTTTGTTAGTAAACACACAAACAAACTATATATATATATAATTTAATATGAAAAATATATTTTATAATTTATATGAAAGTATGGTTATTTATATGGTTTTGGAATTATAGCTAAATTTACTTTGAAAAATCTTTTTTTTCACTCAAACTTAAAAATTTTTTCTAATCAAAATCGTTTAATAATTTATTATTAATCATTGTTAATTGTAATTCATTCACATTTCGATATAAATACTATCATTCTCAAAGCGTTAGAAGTACAGAAAAATCTTTATAGATTTTGCAGTACTTTATAGGGGAAAAGAGAAAAATTGTGGGGTAAGAGAACAATTCACTTGTGATTGTGAATTCAGCTAGTGCCGGAACTATATTGGAACAATAGTATTTCTTAAATAATTTGATAGATGAAAGTCCCCTAATTATTTTTAAATGCACTTAAATACAGTCGCTGGGATTATAAATTGATAATTAAAAATTAGATATTTTTTAAAATTAAAGCTAAAAATATTTTTGATGATACATTTTATTTTTTCAGTTTTTATTTTTTAGTTTTAGTCACAACTGAAAACGGCTGAAAAGTTGAATGGAATAATGCTTATATATAAACTTCAAAATAATCGAATATAAAAACAACAAACGAGGTCTGTAACCTTCTTCATCTTCATGATTGTCATCTCCAGCACGAGCTTTTTGGAATCACCACTGTACCGTACGTTTCTTAACAGTACCCACACCAAAAGCATCGTTTATTTTATGAACAGTTTCTGCTGTTTTTCAAACTTTTTCAATTCATACAAAAAAATGCTCTTATTTGATTCTTTCCATCTTTAATTCAATAGCCCGATATGAAGTAAAATTAATAATAAAACTAAAGACGAGCAGACGTGATGCAAAATTAATAATAAAACTAAAGTGTTATCAAAATATAGACCGAAAAATGCATATTAAATAACGTTAATATGAATACGATAAAATGACACTTTCATTGAAAAAAATTAAGGCTAGATTTCAGAAAACAGCAACCGCAATCATTTTCCTACCAACCTAATAGTTAATTATCAATTATTCATCAAATGAAAAAAAAACAACATAATGCTGATTAAAAAATACATGAAATAGAAATAAGCTTTGAGTGTCTTAAGTGTGATAACTGAAAGAGTTTGAGAGTTGCATATACATTCAGACGTCAACGCTGATTAATATATAAGACGACAACGCGCCACTTTATTTTGACATGAGTATAGAGTGTAGTTCGTGTACACACACACACACACACATAAGTTATACGGTGTTGCGTGCGTTCCGTTGTTCTATACCATCCCCTTCGGCTGTTGCATGAACCGAAAAAAAAAACACACCACCACCGCCACCGCAACCGCCGCCGCATACCGTAGCGGCGAACACGAAGAATCGATGAGTTTCCACGAATCCGTTGTCCGTATCCATCGGAAAATTGTTTATTCTCGACACGAGAGCCCGCGTATATTCGTCGTTGACCGTTGACCGAAACCGTTTCGAACGATATCGAGGTTGTTTGACTCTGTCTCTCTGTATATGTGTATGTTTTACGTTTCGGGTTAAACGTAATCATCGGGCAACAGAGTTCAAACAATTTGATATCAGTTATAATTGAACTGCTTTTTCTACTTTCGTTTTGTAATATGATCGTTGCGGATTACACGAATCGATAACTTCTTGAATGTCATATCAGTTTCTGTATACAAATAAAATGGCAGAAATAAGATGTTTCAATATTACTATTGAAACTTTCCCGGAATACCTGTAAAATATCTTTTTATTTTTTTTAAATCATGGAAACTGTCCAGTCATTTTCGAAAATATCGGATAAATTTACAAAAAAGTTTAATAGGATTTACAACAAGTGTATGAAAATCCAATTATTGTTTTTTATCGATATTCACTTCATTTATTTTCGATAAGATAAAATTTATTCGAAACCATTGATTTGTAATGCGAAAACTTTGTGAATAAGAAATGGTTTTCAGAAATAAATTTACATTTTCGATACACTAAGGAAATGATTCTGATTAAAATATTATTATTGATTATTTTGATAAAAGCTTATACAGATTTCGATAATGATGTCAACAATGTACAGAAAAAAATCTTTGTAAAAATTTGTCTCTGTTTTAGCTTGAAAATGAATTTAACCAGAGTGTAAAACTATTTGTGTAAGAAACTGTTCATTATGGATCGAAATAATGGCTGTTTTTGTGCAAAAGCATAGTAAAATCTCGGTGATGTTAGTAAGAATTTGGAATAAAAATGACTGTTGAACTGCAGTTCCATTGAGCTGTTAACTTTCACAAATTACCTTGTAATTCATTCAACAAACTACAAAAACATCTGATTAAAAATATACAATAACCGATTATTGTTAATTTTCGATTGTAGTTTATGAACATTTTGCTAACAACTCCATTATCCTTAAAGATACTTAAAGATATGCATACATTTCTGGGACACGCTATAGATACACAGGTTGAACTGCTTTCAAAAAATCGCACATTTTATGTCAAGTGCGATTCTTGAAATAATATATCGGTATAAATCATTTACTAGACAAGATACACGTCTACGGCGTTTACATTATAAACTAGTTAGCAACAAGATATTAATATGTATTTGTGTTACCATAAATATTTATTCTTCTAATAGATCAGAGGCTGAAAACCGCTTTGTGTGCACACAGACAGATGCACACATCTCTACATGGCATTTCTACACAAATACAATAGGAACTACCTGAAAACGTGTCTTCTATAATAAAGATGTTTCGTGTTAACAGCTCGAATATATGTATTGTTGACAGAGAAAGATAAATCTGTGTTTTTTTTTTTTTTTTTGTTAGTTAAACTCTATTTACTATCAATATAATAAAAATGTCAATACGGTTAATGATCGATAATAAATATGAGGTGGAAGAGTGTTTGATTGGTAATTGATAAGACATGATCCGAGTATGAATAACTGTGACATGAACGCGACGGATTTATAAAACTGATTAAAATGAAAACAAGTCCGTAGCCATAAAATACAATTGGCGAAGGAACAAAAGACACGTCTGATAAAGTATAAACAAGATATGTTCACGTGCAAAAAGGGAACTATAAAAACGACCTGATATTTTATTGTGGCTTATAAAACGATATCGAGTCGTGTTCGTAACAGCGACAGTAGATGCCAGATGGATGTTCTTTCGGTCTCTGCGCCACCGTCTTCGTCTCATTCGAATGACATATCGACGAGATAACATTTGTTGAACAATAAAAAGAGCGGTAATCTTTTTTTTTCGAATTGCGCACGAGCTGCGCACCGTTCTGAATTGCAAATAAGGATGCGCTTTGTTCACGATTTGTATTCACCTGTTGCGATGGCACTGCTGACACCTCATTTGTCAATCTGACGGATTACCAACTGGACGAAATATGGACGAAATTTGATACTGATTAGTACCGTTTATGATTATCTGACGGTATTTTAAATCATTCTACAATCAGAGATTTTATAGATTAGATTATCCAAGAGAATTTCAACGATTTTTCACTTGGACACTTCTTCAGCTCTCCCGTTCCGATACAGTAAACTCAGTTGACAGAGTGTTTTTATTTAGCAAATATCTGTCATGATATTTTTAATTATATTTCTTTATTTTCTTGTAATACACATATTATATTGAAACTAATAGCTAGTGTAAGGATTGACCTTGATATTCAATTAAATAAAAATCCTATTCTTTCATAAATAGTGATTTTCATGAAAAATATTAGCGGCAAATTGACTTTACTGTATCGGTACGGAGAATCTTAAAAAGGCACCAGACTAGAATCGTTAAGTAGTTATTAACTTATCGAGAATCATGCCTAATAAGAATTACTACCAAAAATACAATAAAAGAGCTGTTTTGTGCAAAAAACCGCCTCATATTCGGTAATAAAATCAACGATTTCTTATCGTTGAGTCTCCTATAACAAACCCATGTAGCACAGGTTGAGAAATACCGGATTAATAACTTATTATTTAATTTCCATGAACTGTAAGTAATTGTAATTAACACTTAAACATCTGGCATTCCATTTTTGTCATGTTTTTGAATTACTGCTGTAATATGTGACATGATACCCTTTTTGAGTCAGTATCTTTATCAAATGAAAGTATCATAATTTTTTTTTATCAGCTTTTGTAAATAAATGTCTGGGAATAATATTAGCCAGAATCTAATAATTTAGCGGTAGTTCAAAAACATGACAAAAATGCAATGCCGGGTGTTTAAGTGTTAATTTTTAAATTCAGATGATGATCAATGTATATAAATTTCAATCAGAGTTTATAAATTACACACTGTTCTAAACATTACCAGAATGGTGTTTATCATTCTGGTAATTATAAGAAACTAATTCTATTTTTTCCTTGCTTATTATCATAAATAGATTAAATCAGAATTATCTCTCTATAACTAAAAAATAGTCCTGCTTCTATGTATGCGTTTTATTCGTTCTCTGATCGGTTGATATCAGTCACATGATCAGTGTTCTATTTCACGGTGTGCAACGAATGAGAGTATAAGATTTCAGTGTAAAACTGATAAGAATTCATTTAAAATGTTATATTATTCACTGAAGCGTTAGATTCAAATATTGTTATAAATTTTAACATTGTATTTTGTCATATTATTTTTTATGAACATTTCCAATGAAAATTTTACGATATACATTTTATGGGAATTATTTATGTGTATAATTTCTTAATTTCTGTTATTTGTCAAGGGAGGGAGCGAGCTTCATCGGGCAAGAGGTGAAGTCTCTCCGATAGCTAGCGAGCGCAGCGATCAGGGGGCCTAGTTTTTATTCAAATAAATTTTTTTAAATCATTTCTGAAAATATTTATTTTGAATGTCTACCAGATAGTCAGTTATAGTTTTCTGAACGCCTTTAATGTTATCGAACCGTGTACTTTTCAGTTTCAAGTTCAGTTCAGAGGAAAAAGTAATCACAGCGAGTCAAAGATTCTAGCTATAGAGCTGTGTTCTGAATCCTCTTAGTACCTTAGAGATGATATATAGAACTTAGTTTTCCAGAGAAGTACCTCAGCTGATATATCGGATTTTCATTTTTAATACAATTTTAATCCATGCGATCACGCTTTACTTTTATAAAATGAATTTTTAGAGTAGAAAAAAGTTTCCTCTGAACATAAGTTTTCACATTGGAACACCAAGATTCGTTTCAGACAAGCACAAATATCCGAATTTTCAAAATGTTGACTTCTGTTTCAGTGTACTCGTTATAAGCTGTCTCTTTATATCATTTTATTAAAAAATGCATGCATTTTTATATTCCATTCAATACAACTGTTCTGTTTTCCTCAAAAATATGAATTCCAAAGAAAAAACTTTTTCATCATTGATTAACGACATTTCAATTTATGGAAAATATTATTTTTCTTTCTCTTATGTAGAACTACATACATTTTCCAATAAAATTTAAAAAATATGTTCATTTTTAAGAAAAATATATTAACTTTATTTCTAAGATATTTCTGCGTGGTACATAAAAAACTTGTAAGGTAGGTCTGTGATAGGCCTGAAAGAATAATTTGGTATGGATTAGAAGACATTAATTTAACCAATCAAATTTTGAGACTTGTCAGGTTTATTTCTTCAAGATTTTACTAACATATTGTTTGAATATATTATTTCAAAATCTATTTTATTAAAAAATGGATGTTCCAGAATTCTACATTCATTTTATCACAACTATATAAATACTAAAATTAAAATATAAGACAAATCTGTCTGTTTTCATTTTTAACTAATATTTAATTGATTTTGTCTTCTTGTTTCAGGTAAGCTCGAAAATCTCATTTTGGGTAAGGATTTATTTATTAATATATAACATAAATTGTATATATTTATGCATATATATATATATATATATATGGTTCAGAAGTCAATTAGTATGAGTCAGTTTTGAACAAAAATCTTTTTAGAAAAAAAACAACTCTGAAATACTTTTTCAAATGTTACAATAACAAAGTCATTAGTTAAAAGAATTCTCAATAAATGACATCTAAAAAAGACATACAAAAAAAAAATGTATTTATGATGTTTATCAAAACTTTCGTTATTCTTATCAAAAATTTACTGACTTATACGCATTGACCTTTGAGCCATCCATATATATACATATATACATATATATATATACATAATGACTAACCATCAATTGACCTATATTAACTTTCTTTTTCCTTTCAATTCTTCGTTTTTCTTTTTGGGAAATAATTTCATTTCGAACCGCCGCGACCGACCGCATTCGTGCGCTTCTGCTGTTCATGTTGTTGTTTCATGTTATAAGAGTTCCGCACGAACCGGTCAAACAAAACTCGAGCCGTATTTGAAAATTTCATTATTTATGATCGAACCTACGACTGTCGTTCAAACACACGTTTTTCTATAGTTCGAATTCCCGCTACGTCGCCGACAAACCAAACATACATAAATTATAACAATAAAAATCGATATAGCGTCAAGTTAGCCGTGTCACATTTCGTTTTTGTTTGTCATATCGGTTTAGGGGTGTGAACGGCTTCCAGTGGGGATGAGGGAACCCGAGAAGTACTATTATATATATATATATATATATATAATATGTATGTGTATGTGTATATAATATCAATGCGTACTTCTTTGTCTGTTAAATTTATGTTTATTTATTCCTGGGCACTGCATAAGAACTAAACTGTAGATTTGTTTTGATGTATTTAATTAAAACGAGAAGATGCTGGCTGTAAAGACAAGTTATCAATGACTGACAGAGCGTGTGCTTTTTTATACGGAAACCTACTGGTGAAGTATGTGAAGGTTATTTCGATTAAACTTACTACTATTCTTTATTAATTTTTCAGAGAATTCTACAATTAATATTACTAGCACTATGAATATATATATATACATATATATATATATATATATATATATATATATATATATATATATATATATATATATATATATATATATATATATGAGCGAGAGAGAGAAAAAATAATTAAATGAGGATAAAAATACTTTTATTTTGATTCAATTTCAATTTTTAGTGTACGATTTCCATTTTGAGCTTTGTATTCTTACCTATATTTATGTGAGCGGGATAGAGAAACATACAGGAAGACATTAAAGAGGATAAAAAGAAAAAAATAACTTTTATTTTGATTGATTTTAATTATTAGTTTATGATTTCAATTTGGTGTTCTGTGTTTACTTAGCTATTTTATACATATATATATATAAATATATTAAAGATTGTTAAATAAATTTCCAAATTTCAAGCCGTGTAAATTATTTGATTGGAAAAAAAGTGCATCTTGTTGTGGATTTTTTAAATATACCATAGTGATTTAGATGATTTAGCGAATTTAAAATAACAGTTTTCGAATTTTAGCTAAATTCACTCACAAATGTATTTTTACATCCCTAAAAGTCTCACAAAAATATCCAAAAATTGATAACTGATCATTTACATTCTTAATTATATGGATTTTAAAGTTAAAGTCATCATTATCCCTGCATTAAAGTATACTAACATTTTCGTTAACGATAATGATACTAAAAAGTATAATAAATGGTAAAAATCAAGACTGACGATTATATCCTATGATAAAAATGGATGTAGTATGTATATTACATACTACACACATTATTTTGTATAGTAATAAGAGTGTATGGATTCAATCTTCAATCATGAAATTATTAATCGAAAGACTGGTAATCTTGAATACCAAAAGAAGTGCTAAAATTTGTAGAAATAACTAACTTTAATAAAGAGTTATATATAGAAAAAAATATTAAAATTCAGTCCTTTCAAATAGAAGATATTCAATAATTAATTACTGTTTAATTTGATTATTGCTTAGAATTCTGATAATCGAGACATCATTACAGAAATGAAGATAAGAATTAAAAATGGAGAAATCAAAAATGATCAATAATAATTTATTGAACAGTTTCGAACTTATAACTTTTGTAGTTTATGGATTGACTGAATTACTAAAAATAGTTATAATTGTCTTAAACAATTTTATAATTCTTGTTTTATACAAAAAAGATTGATGAATATCCTTCACATTTCCAATCAAATATATAAAATAAATCCAATAATCAATTATGTAAATTTTATCTCATTTATTTTTTTTAATTATTTCTATTAATCAAAAAAATATTTAATAGAGTTTTTTTAAACTTTTTTTTCTTATTTAACTTTCAATAAGTAATACAGCAACAGTTAATGTATATTTAAGAATGCTTTCCCTAAAACATGATTACATTTTAATATTCTCAGAAATGAAAGTCAATCAAATGATAAGTAAGTTCAATTAAAAAACACCAGTAATTAATTTCTAACTTTTTAAGATTTCATGTTTGTATAAAAAAGGCGAACACACAGAAATGAAAAATGAGAAATTAACAGATAACTTGTAAGAGATACCTGATTACAATATTAATTAATGAACTACATAAATAATAATATTTTTTTGTAAATGTTGATCTATCGCTTGGCAATGAAAGTGGATTGAATTGACCGACTAACAAATCCATTTATATATATATATATATATATATATATATATATATATATATATATATATATAATTGATTTATAAAATTATAATATGTGTATTAAATAAAAAAATGAATTCATAAACAGCTTGAGGATACAATACGAAAAAAAGTACATATGTTTTCTGTGGAAAACAAACTGAAATGTGGATGACCTTGAGAGGTCGACTATTACATATTCTTGTCTTACCTTGTCTCTTGCATCATTCCTAGAATTGAACTATTTGAGAGATATGTTTAATATACATAAACATATAATAAATAACTATACGTCGTTAATTAAGACAAAAAAAAAATGGTAACATAAAAATACTAAAAATAATTTAAATTATCGTCATTTGAATATCAGCCGTTTGAACTTTTTCCGATGTCCAGTCGAGACTATTTTATTTTAGGACAGCAATAATTGTCGAATGTGAGCGTTTCGTCATTTTTACTACTCGAAATGAATTAATCTCACTTCACGTTAAGTGCTGTCATAAGAAAATATTTTTATACTTAGATGGTAATTATTACACGTACTCAATATTTTAATTAACTCATTCAAATGTGCCCAATAAAGATTCTATCCGTTATTTTATGATTAACTGTTTTAATTGTGGTCTTTTTTCTCGACTAAAAATACTTGGATTTAATTGAAAAACTTACTTGCTTTAGAACGCGTTTAGTATATTTCAGAATTTTTTTGCTTATGAAACAGAATTCAATCCATATTACATATATATATATATATATATATATATATATATATATATATATATATATATATATATATTTATAAGGCTAAATTAAAAGTAGATTTATTCAAAAAATCAGAATTAAATAATTCTGATACTATAATTTTGACTAAAAATATTACATTCATGTGAAAAAAAAGTTTTTGGATTGAAAAATCAATCTTTTTCCAAATAAATACAATAATAATTGTCTGTGCATTTTCTTAGATCAGCAAGTTCAATGGAAACAGTTCCATTAAAGAGTAAAATCAATTATTTACTGACTTGTCTCTATAAGGAATTCTTAAAGACTTTCAAATTTAAATATGGAGGACAGTTATTCATTCGAAGCACAAATTCTTCTATGAAATAATAAAACATTCATCAATTTATTTTTTATAATCTAAAATATATTTATCTATTTATATTTTGATGATTTAACTTTTAAGGTTTAATAGAAAAAAGAGATTTTTATGTGTTTTCGTATAGATAAAATATATTTTTTAAAATTGATCATTTTCTAAATAATAATATAATAATATTAGAGATTAAATCGGGCTATGAAAGAAATCTTGTGAAAGACTTAAATTAAAATAAATATATATTGATTTAAATTATAGAGACTACATTTTTAAAATCTAGTGGAAGAAGAAAGGTTTTTGTATGCTAACTGGATTGAAAAAAAATTTTTTTATATTAATGAGTAAATCAGGCTTGGAGAGAAAATCTAATGGAAGATTTATACTAATTTAAAACTATAATTGTTTATTGATTTAAATTAAAGTGACAACACTTTTAAGATTTCGTTAAAGAAAAAAGATGTGTGTTTTGATTGAAAAATGATTCTTTTTCAAAAAAAGAAAATAATTATTACAAGCACATTAGATTAAGATACCAAATACGGTAGCAGCAGTTTCAGAGAAGAATCAGCACTTGCTTTTTTCTGATTGGTTTTCACAATGGATTCTTAAAAAAACGGTCACTTTAAGTATGAAAATGTATCAATTGATTTCGAACTCAAAGTTTTGATTATAAGATTATACCTGAAATTAATGTATTTTTTTTAAATTTTATAAATTCATTAAAGAAAAAATAAATGTTATATTTAAATCAGTTATTTTAGAGTATAAATAAAAGACATTTTATCGCTACTTAAATTTTTTTTTGGGTGATTTTTCTTGGTCGGCGGTCCGCAAACCCTCTTAAATTGAATCTGGTGGCCCGTGTTCATATATGAGTTTGACACCACTACCATAAATGATTCTAAAAAGTAACACTTGTCAAAGTTGTTAGTTTTTTCTGGTCTAAATTTCATATTAAATACATTTCATGTTAAATGTCATTTTATAATTTATAAAATGACAATAAAAATAATTGTTCCTACCACAGATTTTTTGTCAGTTTAACAATGATCAGATTATTTTATTTTTTTAAAATAAAAATCGACAAACTAATATAATCAATCCTCGAATGTTATGTGCTTGTCTACATGACACTATAAATCAATACTATCGATGAGCAAGAAAATATAAAACTCGTTATTAAATGGATTATATTAACAGGAAAGTATATATAATAGTATAACATTGACAGCAATTTTTTTGTATGTGAATTATGAAGGTTTTGAGCTCTAACTGTAACGATACAGTTCCACTATAATATAATGTTATTTGAACAGGAAATCGACATTATTGATAAATATTTATAGAGTCGTTCCATTCTAAGTCGCAATTAAAATTTATTTCAGTGCGAATAAGAAAATAATATTGAGATATTCAATCGGTTCTAATTAGTACCATCAAACGCTACAGAACTTGCTTTACTAAAATATTCAATAATTAATCAATATTTATATTTGATTCTCTTATAGTGAACAAAGGGAAATTTTTGAAAAATTTGATTAAAATATATTCTTTTTGGGATAAGTGAAAACCTAGATAACTTTGATATATTAGGTATACAAATTCGGTGCATTTTTTTTATAAAAAAATGAATATTTTCGGAAATAATGGAAAACAATTCAAACGTCACAATATCTACAATTATTTTCTTATAATTTTATTCTATCTGTCGGGTAATTAACAGATCTCTTGTGAAAAAAAGACGGCGGTTTCGAATCGATCAAGTTTTCAATGCATTTTGGGCATTATTCAACTATTTTATCATTTTTTTGTATACTTTATGCATCTTAAAACCATTACCGAACGTTGAACAAATTATTCCTGCAGTTTCGGCAGTATTTTTTTCAAATGGAACGTAAAACAATGACTAATAAGCTGTTTTTTGGACACTGTCGTGTTCACTGATATTTTGTGAGGTTATGTCGACTGCTTGGACAAGATATATTGTGTTTTTCATTTTTTACTTTGGCACATAAAAATTCAAAAATATTTTAATATCAACTACTCTTAATTTTAATAACTGTTTTTAATTAATATATATATATATATATATATATATATATATATATATATATAGTGTTTTTACATGTTAAGTCTGTCTCTTTATAATCATCAAACGACGAGAAAATATTTTAATTTACAACAGAGCTATAATTGATTCAATTTAAAGCATCAAAGTAATTTGCACACCTGATAATTTGAAATTGAAAAACAACTTAGAAAGATGAGTAAAAAAATTAAAGTTAACTCAGAGTGATGAACGATTGATACAATTTAAATTGACCGAATTATTTTTTACAGCTAACAGATACTTTGATAATAATATTGGTCCATTTAATAAGTAGATATTTAACAAATTATTTATTTATTTATATATATATATATATATATGTATGTATGTGTGTGTATGTATTTAAAAAAGTACTCAATCGTTAATTTTCTGTGGATAAACATTTCCAAGAACGACATGGCCTTTGATGTAAACCACTGCTTTTTCAAGTCTACGTAATCAATACTCGTAGTATAATATTCCACTCATTCTTCTTCACTAGCACAAGAACTGGTCGAGACGTACGAGGCGTGTCCCATAACATCTTCATAATTTATTTTGAAACAAATTCCTCTTCATGAATCACGTGGATTCGCCTCAACCTCTTCGATCGGCCCACTGAAATGTGTATTGCATGCACACAACCGTTAAACACAATAGGACATTAGTTGAGGTGTGCGGATCAATGGGAACGTTTTGGGTCAAATTCAAATCGACTCAAGTATCTACATACATGCTGTGTACACAAACACTATGGACATTGAAGTGTAGTAGACGTCGAGCCGAACAAGTGCACCAATAAACCAATCAAATCTGATATTGAAAACATACTCGGATCATTCGTACCGATTTGTATTTTTTCTTTCCACTCTTCATTCTGTATTCACGGTGCATGAAATTTATTTTCAACGAAATGCAACTCGATGTGTACGCGTGTGCAAGGGAAAAAACGGCGAGTCCAGTTTTTATCGAAAATGATTTATGTGTCCAACGAGCGTAAAAAGTATATTAATATTTATATTAACTTTTTGCACATGAACAACCGTTATTTGTTTATAGTGCTCGCCGTTTATTATTCAAATCGATTTTCTCGCGTTATTAATTTTATAGTCTGCGTATTATATAACGCAAGTAAATCGTCTGTTGTATTTATTGACAACATCGTTGTTTAAAAAGTACATTAGTTTAATGTGAAAATCGTTTATACGAAAATTACACACACATCTAGTAATATCTGTTATGTTCGCAGTAAATCATATACATGTCGATCTGGTATTTAAAGTACTAAAAATTACAATCAACTGACATGGAAATTGAATATATTTTCATTATAATAAAGAATGTACGCTGTTTTTCATTAAATAACTTGTTGTTCTTTGAATGTTGGTGATGAGATAACGCGCTGCTTGTAGAATTATTATGTTAATAATGATTGAAACATGATAGTCTGCAAATTATCATCTCGTTTTATAAAATTTATATGACAAGTGGATGGTTTTTTTCTTTAACACAAACAGCGCCGCTGTTCTGTATACGCAACATTAATTTGAAAAATTTCATTCTCCGCTAAAAATGTTTTTTTTTAAAAAAAACATTTTTATGTAACAGCAAACATTGATTCAATAGCAATAGAACTACATTATATTTTTTTTGATTTTTGGAAAAGTGAGAAAAGTGTTATTGGGGTTTAGGGAGCTTCGACAGTTAAGGTTATTAGCGGCCAAAAAATAGATGTAGACTACAAGATCCAGACCATATATATATATATATATATATGTATATATAATATATATACATATATGTAATATATATATATATACATATGTAAAAAGTGCAACGTTTTTCTCTACTAGAAGTGTTTTAGAAGTTACCAGGGAATTTGTTTTAGATTTTAATAAAATAAATGAATTTAAATTTTAAAACAGGCTAGTTTTTACTCACTTTTCAAATATTTTTTTTGATAACGCCAACATTAGTCCCAGGTGTTATATATACAAAACATGTCAGTGTGGAAAACCGAATTTTTTATTTTTTTTTCTTCCTGAAGCCAAATTAATTAGAAGAGACCTAGAACCAAGCCATGTAAAACGTTGACGAAAATTCCTGCAATTTTGAATAATGGCGTTTAATAGGTTAAAAATTATTTACTAATTCTCCTGTAACTATATTCATTTTTGAACTATAATACCATTAAACACTGTAGAATTTTATTTTCTAAAATATTCAATGACTAATCATTATTTACATTGATTCTTTTGTAGTGAACAACATGAGATAGTTGAAAATTTGGATAAAATAATATTCTGTTTGGAATATGTGAAAATTTAGATACTTTTTATTAAATTAGATCTACAAATTAATTCGGTCCGTTCTGTTATGGATTTTTTTTAATTAAATTCTATATTTATCCAAAATCACAAAAATTTAACAGGAAAAAAACAGGAACCAAAAATTTTCAATAATTTATTGAAAATTTTTGGTTCCTGTCTATACAATGATCAATAATCAGCTAATGAACATTTTTCTACTAACCATATAGTTTTCATCAAACTATTTGAGGTTAATTGAAATTTTTGATGAACTCGAGTAAGAAAAATTAGACTAAAGAAAAAAATTCCAACTTGTAATTATATTTTAAAAAAAATTAAGTATCGAGATACTCTTTAAATTAATACTTAATTTCTCCTTATCCTTCGGATGGCTCTTTAATCCGAATCAAAGAATATCTACTCATCTTTATAGAAAGAATGTTTATTCATTAAGAAATAGATAGCTGAATCATTAACATTTTTAGAGATTTGCAGTTGTGAATGAATTTAGAATGAAACCAAACAGTTCTGTATTTATTTAACTTACTGTCTTCATTTTTATTTAGAAAAAATTACTGTTATTTCTTTTCTACAAAGTGAAGTAATCGATTTTGATTTAATTTTATAGTTGTTACACATAACCTACAAATGATCGATTATTGATTAATATTTTTAGTTTTATTAATTTTTTTACATTTTTAATTACATTTTCATTCTCATTTCTTTACAATTAAGGTTCTATTCATTTACTTGTTAATAAAAATCGGTGAATAAATTATATTATCACATATCTTGATGATGTTTTTTTGAATAGAGACTTGTGTATGAATATATATATATATATATATATATATATGCATGCATATATTATAAAAGATTTTAAGAAACAATACACGTTTCATTACCGAACCGAAACACACACACACACACATGTACATACAACAATCTATCGAATATATTAATAAAAATGTTTATAAAAATTGGGCAGACCTATACGGCACCAAGAACCATGAACCACGAGCAACGAAACAAGTTTCCACGTCCAACTATTTAACATGTACGCCTCAAGTACAACCATGACCTACTGTGCGACGTTTCGTATCTGATTTTTTTCCCACTCTTTTATTTCATATTCGAAAAAATCAACAATACAAAAAGAAGCCGTGTTTTTAAACTGGAAATATATATTATGATACGACGAAATTATTATTATTAAAATTCCATACCGACAAATCAGTTCTCGGTGATCGCACGATCGTCGTTCACATCGGAACGCCTTGTCGACCAGTCAATACGGTTCAGTTTCCTGCGAGACGGTTTTTTTTTTATTATTATTTATTGTTAACGATATTGAATTGTAACCACCTGTACATCAGGGACGACGTTTTATGTATTATACAATGGATATATATATATATATATATATATATATATATATATATATATATGTATATATGCGAGAACAAAACATATGTATATATATATATATATATGTATGTATGTATGTATGTATTGAGGAGAACATCGGCTGTGTAGGGGAATTGAATTATCTTCGTGCAAAATGTGCAATTTAACAGTAGCGCAATAATAAGTCATGTTAAATTAAGTTAAACATACGTTTGCCACTACCTGCTAATTTGTGATATAAAAGATGGGTTTGTGTCTTCTGTACGATATTTATATGCTTCATCGACGTGTTTACTCTTCAATACGAGCACACAGGCCGACGTATCATTTTTATACACTGTATTTATGATATTAAATTGTATATTCGTCTATAAACAAACGCACAGCGAGTACTTCCAGAATGAAATATCATGCTTATCAAAAATGATCTAAATTAAAATCATCAAACATCAGAGATAATAAATTATTTTTTTTTTGTGATTTCGAATCGATTGTTTGTATATTAGGACTTCTATTTATGGTCAGATTATTTAAATTCGTTTTATTAAGTGTACTGGTTCTGTATTTTTTCCAAAATATTCTAGAAACTTTGTAGAGAAATCGGAATTCAGTTTATTTAATTCATAAAT
Source organism: Acanthacorydalis orientalis (assembly GCA_034766995.1). Taxonomy (NCBI): domain Eukaryota; kingdom Metazoa; phylum Arthropoda; class Insecta; order Megaloptera; family Corydalidae; genus Acanthacorydalis; species Acanthacorydalis orientalis. The sequence goes on from CM068317.1 coordinate 46,123,119, forward strand.
TCATTTTTCATTCGCTTCAAAAACTACAACAAAGTTAAATATCTAATTAAAAATATCCATTAGATGATTTATCTTTTATCTCATATTTGATGATCACAACGAAGGATCATTTGTGATTGCTGATTATATGAATTGCTATGACGATACTCTATCATCCTCATAGGGTTAAGGTAAAGAAAAATTAAGAATGATCAACATGCATACAGAAAGGTACATTAATAAGTTTTTAATTCAATTATATTATTCTTAACTCTTTTGATGTAATATCCTTATAGATTAGTACAACGTGCATTTCCATTTTTTTTACATATTAAATTTTTTTCTAATCTAAATTTTCTGAGAAACATGGAATCGCCATTACAATGCACAAAGTAACAATCAAAAATAATCAAGAAAAATGTGCAGATATTTTTTGTCCTTGAAGTCATTATTCTAATAAAATTTTAAGGACGAAAAACAATTTTGGATCCAGGTAGACGTGAACGAAACAAATTAAAAAGTAGTGTGTAGAATGAAAATTTCATTTATCAAAAAAACATTTTCAAAATATTCAAAATTTATTCAATTTTTAGTTAGATGGCTGAACATTTTTGAGATTTTCTGTTTATTTTTTGAATATGATCACATTGTATCTTAAAAACTATTAAAGTAAACAATGAAGATGTGCTGAACATTTTGATAAAAAAATTTTAATTTCTGGTGTTATTAGAAGTGAATAATTTTATTTATAAAAGTATTTGTAGATATAATGATAAGATTAATTATAAAAAAATGTATTATTAAATTTCAGTACACTATATTCATGTATTTAGTTTTCTTTATAAAAATTAGTGTGTATAAAAATATTTTAATTAAAAATGGCATCTTATGGAAACCATCTTTTGTGTAATTACAATTTTTTCTCTCGGATAGTAAGTTATAAATTATTTTTTTTAATCAGAAACTTTGTATTTTATAAAGAGATATGTTGAATATTCATAAAACGATTTATAGAGTTTTAAAACAATTTAAATATTACATGGTATTCACAGTTGAAGAATTCCAACTATGCAAATATTCTTTTTCGAAAATGAAACAGCATCATTGGCTATGTGTGTGGTTAATTTTTTTCTGTGTACATTTAACAAGCCAGTCATTCACAAATAATCAATAAAATCAGAAAAGTGGTTAATTTTATGAATACAGGATACGTTTTCCTGTCTATTACATATTGACTAACATCTGAACTGCTACTAACATTTACTTATTATTCATCATCGTCAGACACGAAATCAGTTGTTGATTGCTTTAAATAATGAGCATACTCTTTTTAATCACTTTTTTTTATCTGTACTGCACGTTTACTTTAGACAGTTCGGTTACCGATTATTAATACACTGAGGTAGATAAGTGTTGTTCTACTGTTTTATTTTACACATCAGCGCTGTTAAGACGACGACGATGATGATGATGGGAGAAGAATGAAGGGCAAAAAAAATGAACACACGACGACGGTACGAAAGAAGTACACACGTTTTTAGGATGCGGACGAGTAATTACGGACGATGTGTGTGTGTTTGTGCATACTTTTTTCTCCACTGTCGACAATCTGAATTTTGTTATAAAATTCGGCACAACCTAACTGGGTTTTTAATATTAATTTTAGATACGGCACACTTTACGGTTACAGCAAAAACAGAGATGCGCTTTTTTCCACAGTCGAACGTACTTAAATGTCTTTTTGATTTATTTTTATGTACACGGACGGTGCTGTTAGGAAATTAATTTCGGTTCGAATAGAAATTGGTAATTAATTCAAAAGATAATCACTTATTCATAAATTGAATTTTTTGTATAAATTTTTAATATTTCATATAACTGAACTTTTAAAAGCTTTATATCTCACATTTTTAAATTTCAATTAAGCTGGTAAAAAATGAAATAATATGTGAATTCAAATCATCTATCTTCAGGATTTATGTCATTAATTTTTTTATAAACTCTTATATATTATATATTTAATCTTTTAGAAATTATTATCTCACTCTTTTAATTATCAATGCAAATTTAAAAAAAAACTGTATACCAATTATAATTCTATGCTTTAATATCCGTGATCTCGTTAACATGCTATCTTGGTAGTCTTCGTCCTTTCAGATCATCTGAATGTCTATTCTCGACTATTAGTTTCAGTACATGTACCATCTTCATGCAAATCTTCGAGTTTGAAACATCTTTTTGATGATGGTGCATGTATCAACACTAACAGTGGAGAACATACACTTTGATGATACAAAAGGATGAAGATTTCCAGGATCAATAATTAATATTTCATAAAAATGAGCTTTTGATACTTTCATTAACATACTCTTTTACTTTTCAACATATCCGATAAAAAATAACAGAAAATAAAACAAAAATGGTAACCTTCTTTCTGACGTTTTTAAATTTTGTCTAAAATTCTATTTATATCGAACCAGTCTTCTTTTTTCAAACAGATAGGAACGGTTTTGATTTTTTTAAAAAAAAATATTTTATAAATTGACCAAAATGGCTAGAAAGGAATCTGTTATAGAATTTTAATGTTGGATATATTTGATTCGGTAATAATTTCTAATATTTTCATTTTATTATTTATGATTTTTTGAAAAATCTAAATACAGAGATATGAACATGAATTATTATTGCAGCTTATTTATTTATTAAAATGAACCAAAGGCTATTATGCATAATAGAGCATGTATAGTAGTACGAAGCCCATTTTTTTCAATAATGTTGTTTTTCAAGAAAATATTTTCTAAATTAGCCAAAATGACTAGAAAGGAATCTATTATAGAATTTTACTATTGGATATATTTGATTTCGTGATAATTTCTAATATTTTCATTTTATTATTTATGATTTTTTGAAAAATCTAAATACAGAGATATGAAAATGAATTATTATTGCAGCTTATTTATTTAGTAAATGAACCAAAGGCTACTATCCATCATAAATATTGTATAGCAGTACGAAGCACATTTTTTAAAATAAAATTAACTTGTTATTTTTTTAAAAAAAACCTATAAATTGGATAAGTGACTAAAAAATATTTATCAGAGACTGAGATAAGCATGTATAGATATACCATTATATATATATATAAAATGGTATATATATATATATATATATATATATATATATATATATGAATAAATATAGGGCTAAAAGATTAATTTCAAATTATTTGGAATGAATTCTTAAAACAGTCGATTGCTCCGCATGAATATATTTGCCGCCGCTGAAAGTATTGCGCAGCGAAAAGGTTAAGATAACGCAATTTTCCAATTATTCTTTGAAAACATAAAGCGATTTCAGTTCAGAGTAAATGTTCACATTCATGTTCAAACAGGAAAAGAAGAGCGAGACAAGACATATTCATATTCGTTGTAAAACATCTGGTTGACTAAAAAGAAAAGAAAAAAAAAACCTGACAAGAAAAATTCCAATCCGGATCGTTGTTCTCGGAAACGATATAAAATCAATTTACACATATTTCACTAAAACAGTGACTGACATTGTGAAAACTCATCAGCGGTTTTAATTTCCTATTAAATAGAAATGATCCGATGGACGTTTTCACGACCTTCTACAATTTTCGATGAGATTCTGTCACGTATTCCAAGCCTTACATAAACGACATTAATGTTTATTGTATATGTTTTTTTTTAAAAAAAAAGAAGAAAATATGTATGTGCGTACGTGTTGTATCCTTTACAGAATTCAATTTCAACAGGCGAATTACAACTCGTTAACATTACATTTGTACACCGTAAGCAATAAACGGTTTAGTTGTTATATCGACTAATTAGTAAAATAACATTTTAATTAATAAAACAGCAATTACTCACTCAATGAAATATTATTATACACATACATTATAATTAAGGCCGTGATTCAGCAAAACGTATGATCCTTTTCAGAAACAGTTTAGTGTTCATGCGTGTGTGTGTGTGTGTGTTGAGAGAGAATGAAAGAGCGTACCTCTGATTCAATTAAACAAATATGCGAACGAGTATCGAATGTTCTCTCGGTGCGTCTTAAACTGTAACGTTTTGTTATTAATGTATCGATTATGTTTCGAGCAGACGAAGTCCGTTTACTTTGAAACAGGTGTAAGTGTTCCTCTCACGGGAGGCCGTTATACACCCGAAGGCTACGTTTGGGTCATCACCGGTAACGATTATTATTTATTTGTTTCTTTTTTTTGCGAGTGTTTAGGTTCGTTTTAGAAAGTTATTGCAAGCAATACGCAGTTCACTTTTCATTCGTTTCCGTGAAAACGAGAAAGGGACTTCATTCACACATACAAATGTATTATAAATTCATGTACATAATATACATACATATATATATATATATATATATATATATATATATATATATATATATATATAGTCAGATGTAAATTATCTCAGATAACATATTTGTATCTAAAAACTGTTAAGTTGAAGAAAAAAACGTTATTAAAAACATGATTAATTAAAATATATGGCAGAGAAATAATTATTTACCAAACAAATGTTTTTATATAAAGAAAACTTGTTTAAAAATTAATTAATTATTTGACTTGGTAATTAGCTTGATTTTAATAAAAGTTTGTTAATCAAAATGATAGTTTGTTACTGTGGAAAAATTCACTTTCATAAATGAAACAACATCCCAATATGTATACATATATATGTATACATATATATGTATACATATATATATATATCTCGTATATATATATTTATATATATATATATATATATATATATATATATATATTTATATATTGTTTGTTCATAGTTCTGTATAACGGTCCTTATTCACTCTATCATGATTTTTTGCTATTTAAAAACACATGCTAGTAGAAACATACAAATAATCAAAAACATTTTTTTTATAGCAAAAGGAATTTTTTTATTATAGAATTTTAATGTTGGATATATTTGACTTGGTGATAATTTCTAACATTTTCATCTTATTATTTATGTTTTTTTTTTGAAAAATAAATATATAAATATGAAGATATTAAAATGAATTATTATTATAGATTATTGCTTTCATTAACAGGAACCATTGGATCCTATTTATGGTAAAACATATATGGCAGTGTGAAGCACAATTTATTAAATAAAGTTTATTTCGTTTTTTTTTTAAAAATATTTTATAAATTAGTCATAATATTTACAACATCGCTCCATCTGTTCGATAACTGATGCATCCTTTTTCGGAATAAAGATGGCTGCTTTGAGTTTATGAAGTTGTCAATACATTTTCGAATATTTTTCAATGTTTTATAATTTTTTGCATGTTCTATGAATCGCAAAATCTTTCTTCAAAGCTGAACAAATAATTCTAATAATCTCAGCAGCATTTTTTTATTATTAAATATGCAATTCCTAATATACTATTTTTCGAATGCCATCTTGTTCTCTACTGTTTTGTGAGGTTATGCCAACTGTTTGAACAATATATATATATATATATATAGTGTTTTCAAATATCAAGTATGGCTCTTTAAAATCATAAAACGATGAGAAAATATTTTAATTGAAAACAGAGTTATGAATGATCAAATTTAAAGGCACCGAATTAATTTTCCCACCTGGTATTTATTGCATTACGTTAGTAAGTACTTATATCTATAATAGTTATCATATGTGTAGCTGAGTATGTAATTAAATTATGTTTACATTTTTCACAGGTAAAAAAAAATAAATAAATAAACATCATACCGATTAACTTGTCAGATGAGATCAAAAAACATGCATAATGAATTATTATTAAGAATAAATCAACTTGTGTCATAAATACAAAATAGTCATAATTAATAAACGTTGTGCATCGTTCCGAACGCACCGAGACGTCTCAATACACCGCGAGGATAATTTGAATAGATGATAATTCGTACATCTGAATATTAAGTTGACAAACGAAATTGTCCAATTATCACTTCGAATAATTAAATACCGGTCGTGTTGTACGTAGGTACATACATAAGTAAGTACGTGCAGCCACTGTGAGATAATACTCTATTTCTGGATCATTTTTGTTTACATGTTTTCTGCGTGTATTGCAAAAGAAATTGTTCATTAATCATACCTGACACGTTACTTCATAATTTTTTTTCTCTTTTTCCATTACTGACTTGACCTTAACAGAAACAATCAGATAAAATGTAACTTAGAATTTCAGTTTCGGCCGATATCTTTTATATACACTGATCTCATTACATTATATAATTTCTTGGTATAAATATATATATATATATATATATATATGATTTTTACTAAAAAAAAACTTTTAATATAATTTCAAGAATGACTCCGAGCAATACTGTACGAAAAAAGAACCTTGTCCCGGTATATCCAAAAAATAGACTGGTCGTTTAGTTTTTTTTTCCGAAAGATAAAACCGAAACAGTCTATAAACAATAACTGATTTGCATTTTAACTATATTGAGCAGTACATCAATACAAAATTTATATCCTTTCGGATGAAAACGTGCGGGCGAATCGTACATTTATCAAGACCCGTATAGACCAGATGTCGCTCTACTGAAATCATATTCTTATTTTTATTAAACACAGACAACAGTCTATATATTTTTCTATAGACACATTTGTATAAACCCACTAATTAATTAATCCGAAATACGTACGGAATATATACTTTTTTATGTCTCTGTGTGGTTTTTTTTTTTAATATAATACATAATGTAATAATATATTAGTGGTTTATGTTTGTTTCACTGTCACTTACACGCACGACGCATCCGAAGTGTAGAAAAATTTCGTGCTAAATTAATTAAACTATTTGGTCAAACGAAGAAAACATAATGATAGTGTATCAAGTATAATTAATTAATTAACTAGGCTCGAATGTTCAACGTATTCTTTTACGAAAAGTAATTAGTAAACAGTGTGTTCGAGTATTCGAAACATTGTAACGTTTTATGCAGCGAACCTTTGGTGTGCAACGATTTGCTTCTAAATGTAATGAGATAATTTTTTTTCGTGTGTGGCTACAAAATCTATCTATTTATCTATAAGTATATATATATATATAAGGAAAAGGTATTACAAAAATAATAAATATATATAAAATTGAATTAAAGATTCAATTTGTCATAATTATAATTTTACACACACTTGTTTTAGCACACTTTTAAAGCAGCTAAAATTATATATATATATATATATTAGGTTGATAGAAAAATAATTGTGGTTTTTGTTTTCTGAATTTTGACCTTAATTTTTTTCAGTGTCGTTTCTTCATGCTCATGTTAATATCAATTTAAAGAGTGTTTTTCGGTCTGAAATTTGATAACATAGATCTTGGTTTTATTATTAATTTTGGTTCAAATTGGGCTATAGAAATAAGGATAGAAAACAAGCAAATAAGAGCATTTTTTGTATGAGTTCAAGACGGGTGGTAAAAGCATTAAAAATTGTTCATAAACTAAACGATTTTGGCGTGGGTATTGTTAACGAACGTATGGTGCAATGGTGGTTCCAAAAATTTCATGCTGGGGACAAGAACCTTGAAGATGAAGAAGGTCAAGGGCTTCCTTCTTCAGTTCGTAACGACCAACTAAAAGCGTTAATTGAATTAAAACTATGCACAATAACTCGAGATTTTGTACAAAATTTAGGAGATCCAAAAGTTCTGGCCCAATTCTAACAGCTAGAGAAATCAAAAAAGAGGAAAATGTATGTGAACTTAAAGTTCATAAACCGCAATTATTTTACTACCAAACAGATATATTTTCATGAGACGAAGTCACATTTCAGGGATGTGTTTATAGAGAGTTTTTAGAGAATATCACACATATAAAATATCAAAATATTGAAGCTGTAACAAAACTTAAAACAATTTTTTAAAAAAATCAAAAACTAGTAATTTTACAGATTCCATTAATTAAATCTCCATGGAACGAGATCACGTTTCAGAGATGTTCCTGTAGAAAATTTTAACAGAATATCACACACATAATATATCAGAATATTAACCCCATAACAATGCTTAAAACGGTTTTAAATTTTTTTCAAAAATGGTTTATTCAAGAGACATCATTAACTAAATTTTCATAAAACAAAGTCATAACTCACAGGTATTTTATAAAGATTTTTTTTTGAAAACACCACACTTTTTTTTATTACTATTAATTTATACAATCTAGTCAATTATTTGGTTGGTAGAAAAATAATTGCCGTTCATGACCTTTAAATTCCTATAAAACATCGCAAATATTTTCCTACCAAACTAATACATTTCACATCTATATTGAACATTATTATTATTTTTTTTTCACTCAAACATTTAGATTTTGGTATTCTCTTAAATCTCTGAAAACCGTTAACTATATATATATATATATACTTTTATTAATGGGTTTCAGAGTTCTAACACAACTATATTGAAACATTATTTTTATTTTCTTCACTCGAACATTTAAATTTTGATATTCTCCTAGACTTCTGAAAACCGTTAATAAAAGTATATATATATACCCATACATATATAAAGGAGTGTACGAATGTGTGGGCTAAGATGTAGTTTACAATTTTTTGTACAACATTATATATGATAGATTGTTGATTTGTATACATTAAATGTGTTCTGGCTGTAGGCACGAAGTCAATAAATAAATTCAATTTTTTCCGTTTTTTTTTCTTCTTTACAAGCTAAAGGTCAATATTAACGTCCATACACGAACCCCTTATTCTATCAATATATAGATTTTATATTCAAACATATATATATATATATATATATATATATATATATATATATATATATATATATGTATGTATATATACATACCCACACATTTTTAATATAAAACCTAAAAAATGTACCTACACACACACATATCGGCACCACAAATGAGTTTCTTTACGATGTCCACGCATCAGAATTGAAACGCGCCGCAGACAATGCAATTGTTATACGAAACGCGTTCATCTATTCTTTTTATTACAATATCCTGATATGTTTATTATGTCAACAGTGGAGCCGCACGAGCATACATAATTGAATTCAATCGAACAGAGACAGTAGGATCAGACGTGGACGTTACCTGCATACATTCTACCTGTATCGTTTATCGCACGCTGCTATCGAAATGTGTTTTGCGGCACTGAGGCCGCTAAACGAGCGGAAAATTAATATGACTCTTAATTGTTGTTGACATTGGGGTGTTTTTCGCGTAATGTTCTCAACTAGATAGACCTTCTATGTACTATATATATATATATATATATATATATATATATATATATATATATATATATATATATATATATGTATAATATAGTGTTTAATACACAGGTATATACACCAGAGACAACGTCGACTGTGTCTGTAAGTTTCGCCGGCCGTGCTTGTGTTGTGGAGAAATGGGCGTGTTGGGATTGTCGTTTCTCTTTCGTATCGTGAGGTTATGCAAGACCTTTGGGCGTTATTCATACAGTCGATGTCAAAAAAATGTTAAAAAACATACACACACACACACACATTTATAAAACAGTCGTTGTACACTCCGAATATTACACGTGGAGACGCGACGTGTGGAAGTTTCTATTTAGCTGTCTATTTCTTTGTTAGATACGTTACAGTACGAACCAGAATTCAAATGAAATCCATCTTTTCCAACCCTCGACGTCCGTGCACGTGAAATGGAACAGTAGGCAAGGAGAGATGTATGTATGTATGTATATACATACATACTGGATACTTGAACTATGGACACCGTAAACAAATTCGTCGATATGGAATTATTGATGTATTGACCGAGTAATTAATTATATATCTTGTAACTATAATTTAAAACAATGCACGTTTTAATACGAACCTATATTTATATTAACACTTACGCCGCTTCTGTTTCAAATATTTTATGGTCGTGTTTGTGATGATATGTAAAAAAAAACAGCGTGTGTGTGTGTGAGTATACTTTTTTGGAATAATAATAGGTTTTGAATAATATTCGTTAAATGTTTATTTTTCAGTCAGTTAACACGTTTTATTCGAGATTTATTTCATAACAGCCAGTGGAAAAATATCAACACAACGTTGATGTACAGAAAGCTGTTTAGGGAAAAAAACGAATCTTAAATGTATACAAATAACTGTTATCCGTTGTGTTTTATAAATTGGTTTCTTTCTTTTTTATTTTCTCTATCAACGTAATATTATTGAAAATTTGGCAGTTGATAGAAGCATGCTCTTTAATTAAGTTAGATGGATGGAATGACGAAAAAGAAAGTATTCGGGATAGTGAGGATTCTGGAGACTATCTGATGATTTAAGTCTTGTAATATTACTTTATAAGAAGGTAAGATGTAGGAAAGAACTAACTGGAAAATCAAAATATATATATATATATATATATATCTTGTAAATCTGTGGAAAAGAGAGGCACTGAATCGAACAAAATGGAAAATCATGGAAGAGGCCTTTATCCAGCAGTGGATTAACAGAGGCTGTAGATGATGATATATATATATAGAGAGAGAGAGAGAAAAAGAGAGAGAGAGTGATTTAAAATAGGGCTTCCATATAGTAATATTAAAAGCGGGTGTAGTGGTTAAGAAAAATTATTTTATTTTTTTATTTAATACCTTAGTTCAATTCAATAAAAAAATACAATTGATCTAAAATAATAAATGGGGGATAATATGTTTTTTTTAAATTTTGTGTTTTTTTAATACTTTCGTATGGGTGCCTAACTTAAATCATCCTCTCTCTCTCTCTCTCTATATATATATATATATATATATATATATATAAAACAGATAATGGGCGTTTTTCAATCTATTTTTATCAAGACCTAAAGAGTAGACCAAAAAAAGGGAAAAAATCGAGGAGAAAAAAAATTTCTTTGAATCGTTACCTAAAAGAAAAAATATTTTTATGTTTAATAATGAAATAAAGCTGGATATATCAATGAATCAGTTTAAGTTTTAAGACAAAATATGTAATAAAATATATAACGATTATTTATTTGAAATGGATTCATAAAAAAATGTTTTAGAATTTTTAGTTAAAAATCTAAGAGTTGAAATGAATTTTAAACTCATAAAAGATACTAACAAATTATTATTTATATATATATATATATATATATATATATATATATATATGAGACTCAGTTTAAATTCAGATTACTTGTTGAAAATAATTTCATTTAAATACAAACCGAACGAGTGAAATTCGTATTCAGACCTGTGCGTGTGTTTGACTTTTTTTTAAGTAAAGCTCGCATGCTGACATTAACGAGATGTGACAGTGTACGAAATTAATGAAAATATATATAAAACAGTCGTGACTGATACAATAAATAACTGAAGTCGTATCGAGAAAAAAAACTGGATTCGATCGTCGACGTACGGCAGTGAAACAATCGTTTCGTTTTAATAGAAAAAAATGTATCCAAAAAAGGGGAAAAAAAAACTCTAGATCGAAACGCTGTACAGTTTCAGACGAATTTATTATCCGGTGATATGTTCTTGTCATGTGCATCGTCTCAACAAGTTTTGATTGGTTTTTAGTCGAAGGTGTAGAAATGAAATTCAGTGTTGTCAAACATTAAAATATTTGACATCTTAATGCATGTTTATTCAAACAAATATATATATATATATATATATATATATATATATATATATATACAGTGGCGCATTCAGGATTTAATCTTGGGTGAAGATTAAATGAACAGAAAACAAAAAAAAGGTACAAAATTAATTTCTACACCTAATATATATATATATATATATATATATATATAAGTAATACACCCCTTATTAATAGAAATTTAATAACCATAATACATAAAACCAATACATTATGATTGAATCTGTATTTTCTAAATAATAAGTTCACAGAAATATTACTTGTTATCATGTTCCATCTTATCACATACTTAAAATAAAATAATTAATTACTCACAGGACTTTGTATATGAGTGATTGAAAATCCAAATAAACTAACTGTTGTGATATCTGAACTTATAACAATAATTAGTTTTAAGCCCATATTATGCTATTGTTGTACTTAAAATTTTGGTCACATATAACTGTCTATTAAATCCCTGTCACGAGCATTTAAACTACATGTGTGTATACAGAAATATGTTTAAAATATTCAAAAGTGTATGAACGAAAAAAAAAACGATATTTATATTCTCTCTAACGTATTTGCAAGGAAATCTACATTTTCAGCGATGAAAAAAAACCGTGCAATTTACATAGTAAGCGATTCGAATAGACATTCTGTGAACATTGTTACGAACATTTAAATTATGAAAATTTATTGCGAAAAATAATACTCGAATATTCAAATAAATACCTGACAGAGCGAACCCTTCTCGTACCTGCTCTATGAAGCATATCTAAACAGGTGTTTTCAATAGGAAAAAATGTATATATATATATATATATATATGAGGATATACATATACGTGAACTGATGTGAATGTGTAGAGGAAAACAAATGTGCATATCGCTACAGTGGCTGACTGGCTGACAGAGGCATCGCGCTACCACACTGTCAATATGTTGGATGGCCTGTCTGTGTACCGGAAGCCGGAACGAAAAATTAAAAAAAAATATCCTCACCGGATGTATTTGTAACCAGCACAACAGTGCAGTTTGTAATCTATAATAATAAAATTTATACATTTATCTATATATATGTGTGTACGTTCGAATCTATTATGGACTTCCGATACCATTCGAGAGGATGGACGTTTGAATTTATCCGTTTACACGTTTGTTTACATACGTTCTCATACACACACACACACACACACACATATATATATATATATATATATATATATATATATATATATATAAAGATGTGTATGTTTGAATGAGAATGTAGTGTGGAATGCAGGCTTTGAGTTAGATTAATTTGAATGTTTTTAAAACTGTTTATGATAATCATTTTAAAGGGATAAAAAGATGATTTTTGAATACAATTAAAGTAAAATATTAAAAATATATAAAAATGATTAATAAGGATACATTTTAAAAGTGTAGCAAAACTAAATGAAATCTGACTTTTAGTTGAAAGAAATTTGAATTACTATATTTAAAAGAAATATTATTTGTACTTCAATAAACGATTTAAACGTATTTATGGTTTAAAAGCATGATATGAAATATAATCAAAAATTATAGATAAACAATCATTTGGAGTAAAGTTCGAATGCAGGAATAAACAAAATAGAATTTGAGGTTCTGTTGAAAAAATATGAATTTTTACTGTGACATTTAAAAAATATATTTATTTCAATAAACCTTTTGAAATTATTTATGGTAATCGTTTTAAGAGGATGAATTAGTGATTTTTTAATATAATTAAAATAAAAAATCGAAAATTTATAAAGAAATGATGAATTTGTATAAATTGAAAAAATATAAGAATAAACATATTAAATTTGAGACTTTTGGTAGAAATATGCATTTTAACTATGACGTTTAATCAGTTTAATCAAAAATAAATTATGTGATTTGTGACATGAACGAAAAAATTTTTGTGAAACGAAACCTGTTTTCCTAAATAAGTTCTAAATAATTTTCTAATTGAGATTTTATTAACTTCTATGGTCATGTTTGTAAGTTCTTATGAATAGAGGTGAAGATTAATTTTAACTTATAATAAATTCTCATTGTCCTCAAAGGATTTAGAAGATTAAAGCAAATAAATGATATAATTTACTAGTGTATAATACATTTTTTATTATTTTAAAGAACAGTTGTCAATAAAAATCTAATTAAGATTACTAACGAACAGAAAAATTAAGCAGATTAAAATTTGAGAATTTTGATGTTGAGGTCATCAGAGTCTATAATTAAAGTTCGAATATTATTAACAGATACACATACATATATATATATATATATGCGTGTGTGTGTCTACAACGTAACGTCAATAAATCATTAATTACTCTTTCCTTTAACGAGATATTTCATTTTAATAATCGGTGAAATTAATTTTTGCTACCTTTATCGATATTTCACTGCAATATACAAAACGGCTATAAAGAGTGGACGGTTTTCGGTACGAGCCGCAACACTGTGGATACATTCTGAATGGGTTTTTATATACAATAAGATCAGATAAAGTACAAGCGGAGGCCGGCACTGGTTCAACCTGTCAGTTTAGATGTAGCATGTGGCTAACGGGTAAAAACTTTATATTGTTTTCTGTTAAAACATAGAAAATAAAATATAAAGGGTAAAAAAAATGAAGTGTTCCACGTTTTCGCCTGTACGTCTGACGTTTATAACATTTTTTTTTCTATTAGACGTTGCTCGATACTGTTCTCTTTTTTCTCTCTCGTGTGTTGTCAATAAGTACGAGTTTCGTTACAGTTAAATACGATATTTAAATAGTTTTGCTGAATTAAAATATTGATTGATTTTTTTATAAAAACAATTTTATCTAGAAACCGTTGTACAAGTTTATTTTCAACTCAAATTTGTATCAAAAATATTAAAAAAAATATTTTATTCCATCAAATATTTATGTATTAATTGTTTGACTATTTAAAAAAAATAATTCTAAAATTTCAGAATGCATGTTGATTGAACCCTGAATAATAACAAAAAATACTTTTCAATTAGATTTAAGAATTAAATCTCGGTGTAAATTTGAATTTTACATTTTATCAAGTTCGTATTCATCAATGAAAGTCTTCTTAATAGATTAACAAGTAAATTTGTAATAGTTGAGTCTCTTGTTCCTGATAAAACCGTATCGATTGGATTTTACTACTTTAAGCAGGTGCATTTGTAATTATTCTTACTTTAAATTAATTGCTCCATAAAAATTGATATAAATTTAGAAAACTTGTTTCAATTATTCAGTTGATTATAATTTATTTCATTTAATAGACTATCTATTACAACGGTAGGCAAACTGCGGTTCACGAGCCGCATGTGGCTCCCAAAGCTACTCCGTGCAGCTTCCGAGACAATATTGGGTTTCATTGCCATTTTTCTTAATTTTTTATATTAATAATCTATAGTAGTAAAGTATGTACCAATATTAGAATATTTTATATATAAACAGGTAATTCACATTATCTTTTCAAACATCCTTATGCACTAAGTATCCAAACTGCTGATTAAGGTAGCTCTACGGTTATGGAAAATCCTTAAAAAAGATATGAAACTGAATAGTTTTGTTAATTAAGACTTGCTGAATGCAATTATATCAAATTCAGGACGTATTACCATGAAATTTTTTAAGAAAAATATTTTTAAAAATGCAAATTTTAACACGGTCTCTTACACAATAGATATGAAAATAGATATTTATAAGTAAAATTGTAAAATAATATTTTCTGCGGCTCTCGAACATTAAAAAATGTATGAAAAGTATAACATGTGGCTCTTATTATCGAAGAAATTGCCCGCCTGTGATCTATTATTAATTAAGATTAATTTAGTAATTATTTAAATAATATCTAAACATATCAGAACGAATAATCTTTGTGTTAAATTTTAAAGAATTATCAGAAATATTAATTCTTCCGTTCCGGTGTGATGAACTAATTTTACTACCTGTTTTTATCTGCAAATATCTTTCTTTCAGTTACTCACAGAACACTGATATTCCTTGTAATCCTCTGTTATTTCGTACTATCACTTATGAATTTTAAAAAAATCATAATTCTCTATTTTATTTCAAAACAAACCTCAAATCTGGTACGCATGCGTTATTCAATAAATCTCAGTTGACTGAACGTTAAAAATTTTCCTTGAGGAAATAGAGTGCGATTTTTAATTATATTTATTTATTTTCTTGTAATACACATGTTCTATTGATACTAATCGGTGGTGTAAGGATTGACTTGGATGTTCAACTAATTATTAAACTTCTATTCATTCATAAATAGTCAATTCTATGAAAAATATTAACGGTAAACTGTGTTTAGTGCACCGATACGGAGTGTTTTAAAATGGTACCGGGCTGGAAGAGTCAAGACAAAATTTATTATTTATACTGAAGTATCTGATAAAAAAGATAAAAAAAATCGGATTTTATTTCAAAAAAGTGCTTGTATAAAAACGCAAACCTGCTTATAACTGCTTTGAATGAGGTCAATACGCTGACCTTAAAACCGAAGACAGATGTATAGTTGAACTGAATGATATAATTTTAATACTTCCTTATAATAAAAATATATATGTAAATTATTGTTAATAAAGATATATACATCTAGCGAAGAGTAAGTCGACGTATCATAAATAAAATTATGTACGCACCTTTCTAATAAATTTAAATGAAATTAGTAAATGCTCGAACAGTGTTAATAAAATTATTTCAGAAAACGTTATTTGAATAAAATCGTTTCCGGTCAAGTCGGGTCCGATTAAATTCGACTTTTCGATGTCAATTTTTATGAAACGGCCCGTCTGAAGAAACTAATTGTATGTATTTATCATAATTGGAAAGTGATTCTTACCGAATGTAAATATGAAAGGTCGCAGCTTAGCTGAAACAAAAAAAATAAAATATGATATACATTTATATTACAAGTCGGGATTGTAATGATATTCATTTATGATCATTTTCATAAAATATATATTAGGTATATAGAATAGTACATATTCAATCTTTTCATCAATAAAATACAAAATTGTTATCAGGAATGTGTAAAAATTTCACTTCTTTTTAGATAAATTTTAATTTGTTTCTACTATATAAAATAAATGTTTAAAAAAATAATTCGGTGCCTTCAAATTGAAAATATAAAATGACAAGAAATTATTTAAATTTTAAATAATTGTAGCAGAGTGCTGAAGGAAAAGATTAAAACACTCGCACACCGCAATTTATAAAAATTTTCAACAATTGATTATTTTTGATTGTTTATAACTATAGAAAAAGTACTCTACATTCTTTTACTACATTTTTATTTAAAATCAATTAATTAGAAATATGGTGTACTATTAATTAATTGCATTAAAAGTTTTCATTGCTAACAAAAAAAAAAACATTAATTCATTTTAATAACTTGGAAAAGTTTTATTTATTATTTTTAGTATATTAAATTAATTAAGTCAATAGTGTAAAAAATTAAACATTTATACAAAAATAGTAATAAAAAATATGTTTATAAAATTAAACATTTTTTAATATTCTAGTTTGGTAGGAAAATAATTGCAGTTTTTGTTTTCTGAATTCTAACGTTATTTTTTTTTCAATGAAAGTGTCATTTCATCGTGTTCAAGTCGATATCATTTTTTGGTGTATTTCTCGGTCTTCATTTTGGTAATGTAGATATTGGTTTTATTATTAATTTTGGTTCAAATCGGACAATTGATAAAAAGATGGAAAACGAGCAAATAAGAGTAATTTTTGTATGAATTCAAAACGGGTGGTAAGCAGCAGAAACTGGTTGAAAATTAAATGATGCTTTTGATGTGGGTACTGTTAAAGAATGTACCGTGCAATGGTGGTTCCAAAAATTTCGAACTGGGGACTGGAGCCTTGAAGATGAAGAAGGTCGCGGGTGACCTTCTTCAGTTTATAACAACCAAGTTAAGGCGTTAGCTCAGTACCGCGCACAAGAATTCCAGAGCTCCTACAAAAATTAGGAATCAGTCATCCAACAGCTCTGAACCACTTAAAATAGCTAGCTGGGAATTTATATGAATTTGAAGGACCGCATAGACCGCAATTATTTTTCTACTAACCTAACACGATAGGAAAATATATATATAATGTAGGTTAAAATAAATGAATAGAATAAACTGAACGAATATAAAGAAATTGAAGACAAGAATCATAAATATCTCAAATTAAATTCAATAAAAAAAATAGTGTCCTTTGAATGTCCTCTCATTGAAAAAGGTTTCCTCTTCAACAAATTCTTTAAGGGAATTTATGCGCAGTTCAAGACTTTAGTATCTGCACATCGATGATCAAACGCGGTTTACTTTAGAATCATTGGATATTTCTATTTTTTTTTTTAAAAATTATGTCCAAAAAAGTCTATGTATAATCAGACATTTTTTTCAATTTTTGAAAAAGGAAAAATATTTTTTTTCTTCTACAATTATTACAAAATTTAAAATTTGGTTGTGTTTAAATGTAAAGAACTTGATTTTGTATATTTAAAAAAAAAAAAAAAACAAAATTCATCCAGTGATTCTTAAAAAATGCCAGGAGAAAGGTTTTTACTAACAGAGTTGGTTGTCACTTTGAAACTTGATCAGTTAGTCTGTCTAATATTGGTGATTTTTCTCATTTTGAAATGTGTGTGCAATAATTTGATACAGAATAATCAACCAATAAATTCGTATTTTTAAAAATAAAGCATGTGCAAAATTTGTCTGTGACGTCTCAATCTCAACTAATATAAATGAATTCAGTTGCAAAATATATTTAGGGTTTATATCCTGATCAGCTGTGGTTGCATAAAAATCCCGTTAAAATTCTTTCAAATCACATACAGAATATCAACAGTGCTGATTGAAATAAACAAGTAAGAGAAACACAAAATTCAATATGTTTCAAATAGATCAGACAGAAATACAGCACCGGTCACGTTTTCTAAATAACAAATTAATGTATAAACCGTATTATGAAAAATAACCGAGTAAAGTTAATTAAATTTTAAGTTAACTTCTTTTTAAGATTAATATATTGACAATTAAAATTTGAATAGTACCTGAATTTATTACTTCAAAAATTAATAAAATTGTGTAATGAAATAACAGTAATTTTGACTTAATTAATTCAATATACCAAAAAGAATAAATGAAACTTTTCCAAGTTATTAAAATGAATTAATGTGTTTTTTTTTGTGCTAGCAATGAAAAGGTTTAATGCAATTAATTAATAGTACACCATATTTCTAATTAATTGACTTTAAGTAAAAATGTAATAAAAGAATGAAGAGTACTTTTTCTATAGTTTATAATGATTTTAATAAATTTATTCATAGAGTTTTGCTAATAATTGTATTAAGATTATCTTAGAATTTTTTTAAGTAGAACGGCATTGCTGTCATAAAATTATTATTAATGTAATTTTTAACAATAGAAAAATGTGTTTCATATAAAAGTGTAACTAATATAATTAAAAGATATATTGTTTAATAATTTTTTTAGATATTTCAAAATTGTTTTAATTGATTTTTAAAAAAAACATGATTAAGTTTTTTCTTTAAAAATTAGTTTTTTAATTGATCAAAAAAAAATACAATCTAATTTTCTTCGAGTATCCTTCACCGATCCACATTCGTTAATCTTGAAATAGTGACGAAAAACATACATCAATTTCTCCATAACAAGGAAACGGCGATGACCTTACAGATATCCAAACAATACATAATTTTTTATAACTCAAATACGTTTAGATAAGAACAACATTGTACTTACACATTTACAAATGGTTTCCGGTAATATGCTCATATTAGAACACGTTAGTTACTCTAAATGTACACCTCTTTATTCGAACTGTGCGCTTTTTTTTATTCATCTGCTGGTTTTATTTTACCGAAAAGAACAACACTCCGAAAACTGTGTTTACAACAATGCACGCGGTACAATAAATTTATAGATTTGTATCGAATCGCTTGTTTTGTACAGTTTGTTGAATGGTGTTTTTCTTCGCACGTCAACGACGAAATAGGATTTTGGATACGGTTTGATTTATTTTTTATTATATATTTTCAAATAAAATTATACAGCTTGTTTATTAACACATTACATATATATATATATATATATATATATATATATATATATATATGTTTGTATTTACATATATGTATGTAAATATATGCGTTTATTTATTTATTTAAAAGTAATTAATTACCAGCTTGTATCAGAACTACAAACATGAACGCAAATGCAAATCGTACTGGAAAAAATGTATGTTTTTATTTCATGCTCATTTAATCTTTTATGTTTACTGTTTTGTAGTACAGAAAAAGTATAATAATGTTATTTGTTAAATTGTTCAGTTACTTAAAAGAAGCAGCTCGAATATCAAATATCAGTTCAGATTCAAGCTGACTGCTCGACCAAGCGTTAAGGCGTTGAATCGATGTTAAATCGAAGATCATTTCTGTCATTTTCTCTAGATTTACATTCGAAAATCATTTAAAACGACGATTTTTAAATGTACATCTAGAGGAATTGAACTAATTCGAATCAGCTTAGAACTTTATCATTTCGAAATTGTAATTGTTGTAGAACTGAAATGAAATTATTTATCTTGTGATTTAAGAATAAAATTAATTTAAATAAACTTTAATACAAATATCTTTCAGTTTAATATAACGAACCACAACGCCTTTTTCCGCACAAAATTGTTCAATAAATCATTATTAATCATTTTGATTGTTGCTTAAGCGCATTTTAAAGCATTAGAGTACAACAAAAAATACTTTTTCTAAACGTTAGTACTTCGAATATATGGTTCTTTATGGTTTGTAGGATGAAAAATGAATTCATTTGAAAGTGGATTTAATAACAGTGTAATAACTGTATTGTGTCCTTTCAAGTTTTGTTATCATATCTTTAATGTTACATTTGACTAGATTTAAATTATTTCATAAAGTGATCAACACTAAAGCACTTGCAGAGTTTAATATACTTGTCTTAATGAAAGTCTGCATTGAACAAGACAAGATTTGTGTTCATAAAACTGTTTAACACTGTAATGTTAATGTTATGTATGTAATATAGATGTTTATATATATATATATATATATATATATATATATATATATATATATGTATATGCATGTACATACATACATTTATAATCTTAAAGAAAAACATAAAAAGTGAAACTTCGTTTACAATAATTCATCTGAATAATTCGTTACTCTCTAGTTATACATCCATACAGAAAAGAAGAAGAGTATCTATTCAGCAAACCTTATAAACAATAAAACAATTTTATGACCGCGCTGGTCACGCGTTCGTTCGAAACACACACATACACACACACTTTAACAGTCGATCGCTTTTCATGAAACTGAAAGTTAACGTATTTTACGTGCACGTATTTTTACTGTAGTGTATAGAACAGGCGAAGAGGACGTACAATGTAACAAGAGATAAATCACGAGATGATTTACGACAATGAGGATAGACAAGGGTAATTAGTAAGCTTGATTGATTTGCATATTCATTCTGTTATGATGACCTCTGGATGGATCTGACGAGTCACAGTGTCAGCATTAATAAAAAGGTCTTAAATCCGTTATCAATCTTCGGATCTGTCGTAAACGTTCACTCGGATTATTCGATATTATTTATTGTTATGTGTGTGTTTTTTTTTTAAAAAAAATCCTCATCTTGTATTAAGTTATCTAGAGAAGATAATGACTAATGATAGAATATCGAATTTATTTACATCATTATTTATAAATTTATCAATATATATAATTTGTAAATTGATTGATTAATTTAATTTTAATTATTTTATTTATATATATATATATATATATATATATATATATATATATATCAGGTAACCAAGAAAGTTCTGTCGTTTTTGAATCGAGAAAAAAACCCTTGTGTATTTTTACATAAAATAACTTTATTTATTAAAATATCCACCTTCGTATTGAACAACCCTTTTCCGGCGAGAAGGTAATTAATCAATTCCATTTTTATAAAACTGATTATTTTTGTTTTCAAAAAATCTAGACACGTCCATTTTTAATTCTTCTTCATTATTAAACTGTTTACCACGCATATGATTGTCCAAAGATAAAAATAGGTGATGGAGATATGTGTGGCATCTGATGGAGATATGTTTGGAGAATACGGAGGATGGGGAGGATCACCCGCCCTAAATTCATAATTTTTGTTCTGGTCTCTACTGCAAAGTGTAGTCGTGCGTTTATCTTGCAAAAATAAAACTTTTTTACGATTTACAAGTGATGGCTGTTTTTTTTGTAATGCATCATGTACTCGTTGGAGTTGTTCACTATAAACGTTCGCAGTTAGGGTTTGACCCACTCGTAGATATTAATGGTGAATAATTCCTTTTGAAGTCCGACAAATATAGAGAAGAAGTTTTCGTGGTGTTAATTTTCTTTTAGGACTTTGTGGGACAGGATCTCCTAATGAAAGCAAGTGATTAGTACGTTTGTAGTTTGAATACATAATCCATTTTTCGTCAGTGGTCTGAATTTGATCCAAAAAGTTGTTCTCTGATTTTAGTCGTGAAATAAGAGATATACAGATTGTAAGACACTGTAATTTGTTACTGGCAGTAAATTCGTGCCACATCAAAAGCATCGTTTAGTTTACAAGCAGTTTCTACAACTTTATCATCTTCTTCTCTTGTACCTCTTTGAACGATTCTTTTTCAGTTTTAATTCAACAGCCCAATTTGAACAAAACCAAAGTGGATATTATCAAAATACAGACCGAAAAATGAACTTTAAAACGATATTAACATGAACACGATGAAATGACACTCTCATTGAAAAAATTAAGATTAGAATTCAGAAAATAAAAACCGTAATTATCGTCCTACTAACTTATTAATAATCGAAAATCATTAATAAACAATTATTGGACTCTGTTGATCAGTAAATGAATTTAGCCACAGTGTCAGAACTTGACTGTAAGTAGAAATTTATTTATGAAGAATGTTTATGAAATAATACTTAATGGTTTATTATTTTTGATTCGAACCTTGAAAAAGTTGTCTGTTAACAATATAACTGCTGTTATAATAATGTAGATATAAATACTCAATCTTTAAAAAATAATTAAATAATCGAAAATCCGAAAAAATATTTAAAGAAAGAACAAATACTATTAGGTTGGTGCAAAAATAATTGTGGTTTTTATCATTTGAAAACCATGTAAAGACTGCAATTATTTTTGAACCAACCTAATAGATATTTTTTCTTTCACAAATGACTTTTCACTCTCCATAAACTGTATAAAAAAATTCTGAAAAAATATTCGATATTGATTATTGATCTTTTTGAGAATTGTTTAAGTGAATCTCGATGGTAATTCCATCATCATCAAGAGATTATATTTAACACTGAGGATGGTTGTATCGTCACAGAAATGAGAAAATATAAAAATAAATTATTGAATATTTTCTTCAGATAAGGAATCAATAATCACGTGTGAAAGAGGATTTTCTATTTTTAGAAATCTTTTTTTAAAAAGACCATTCAATATATCTTACTTAAACACAAAACGAAACAAATTGTGTAACTTTTTCCAACGACCTTACTGAGATCAAACTTTTTTAAAATTGTACATCTGATGACTTTTTATGATTTGTGAAGAATATTTTTAAAAATTTACAAGTTGTCTACATATATTTATATGTATGTAAAGATATATATTGTATGTTTATATATGAAAATGATAAGAGGTCGTCAAGATGAAGAAAAAATCTCTTAAGTGTGCGCAACAACCATATATCAAGATCGTCTGAAATATCGTTTTTTCTCGACAAGGCGGTATCACTATTACCACAAATCTCACGCCCATGGCCTGTTTGAGGGGTGGGTGGAGCGAGTATTCGCCCGGAGCGGTCGTAAAGTGGCGCCGAAAGAGTGATCTGAGAGGCGTCTCATATATATATACATATATATATATATACATGTAGCTAAAAAAGTCTTACACGCTCATTTTCAAGATATATTCAAAGATTATACAAGCTTTGGATTTATTAACTAATAAACATTTCTGATAATCTAATTTCTAGATAATTTTTAATATTATAGAGTTTTGTTGCAATTTTTTCTACTGGAAATAAATTCTGGATACACTTTTAAAGATTACAGGTTTTTTCTTTTAAAAAAATGATGTCATGTACATAAATATGTGGGTGTTCGTTTGTGTCCGTGTTTATAAAATATATTAGGTTTTCTTCAAAATAGATATCAGATGTAAAAATTAATTCCGTGCCTTTCAATTGAATCAGTCTCAACTCTGTTTTAAATTCTTATTGTTTAGTGATTTTAAAGTGCCAAACTTAATATTTAAAACCATTATATATCACGGTCAAGTAGTTGGGATAACCATACAAAACCAGTGAAACTGACAGTGTCCAAGAAGCTGCATAATAGGCAGTGCATACTTCCAGTAAAAAAAATGTTGCTGAAATTGCGAGAATGACTCGTTCAGCTTTGAAGGAAGATGTTGTGATGTATAAAAAAATGCTAAAACAGTAGAGAGGTCAGAAAATGCATTACAACTTAAGCAACCATCTTTTTTTGAAAGGAGATTCATCAGTTATCAGACAGATGGAGCAAATTTGTATAAGATAATGGATGATATTTTGAAGATTGAAATGTTTTCGAATAAAAAAATGATTATAGAATAAATTAGCAAAAATTATATAAAAATAAGAACAAATAAAGAATTTATTAATATTCTTACAGTCTTTTAGAACCAAATTCTCAAAAACTCTTCTAGATTCTCGGTACCTATGCTTTTCATAGTGAGTTTTTCTATTATTTTTATCTATTAAAATATTCAACAATCAGCTCTATAACAGAGTCTATCTATATCTAATTCTATAATAATTTATATATATATATATATATATATATATATAGAGAGAGAGAGAGAGAAACATAGATAGATGGATAGAGAGATACAGAAAGTCAACGAATGAACAAGAATCTTCTATATAAAAGTTATACAAAATAACGGGGGAATCTTAAGGATTGGAATGTTTTTAAATAAAAAAATCATCATAGACTGTATTAGCAAAATTATGGAAAACTAAAAACAAACTTATAATTTTTTAATCTTTTAGAATCAAATTCTTAAAAACTTTTTTAGATTTTTGATACCTATGCTCTTCAGTGAATGTTTTTCTACCATGTTTATCTATCAAAATATTCAACAATCAGCCATATAACAGAGTCTATCTATATCAGTTGAACTAAATGATTTGTTCAACTCTAGAGTAAGGTGTTATGGCACATAAAACATGAAAAAATTCTAAAGCAGCGAAATAGATCAGAAAATACATGAGACTTCATTGATTCAAATCCGATGAATTTTTTTCATAAACGATTATTCAGTTATTCGACAAATGGAGTAAATTTATATTAAATATTGGGAGATATTTTGAAGATTGAAATATTTTCCATAAACATTCATTTTCTATAAAAAAAGATATCACGTTAATTTGTACACCTAATAAAACGAGTATTTGTTAAAAAATGCATGTTTAACAATAAACTGATTTAAATAAGAGTAATTATAATATCTGAGTCGTTAAACCTGTGCTTATATTTTTCTAAACTAGGTTACATCTATGAATACGACTTACAGTCATTGAATACAATCCGCGGTAGGAGAAGGCAGAACAACCGACTTTTACAAATATTAAAAAATGATAATCGAGATGTCAGACAGTGAATTAAAAATTAATATTTTATTTAAAACACATAGAAACGTATAGATTACATTTTATTATGTATTTACAACGGTGTTATCTATTCGAATCGTACGAGTTGTATGTTTCTCTTTGCTTGAAGTCACATACCTGAATACATTTTTGTCTAGTTAGACTTATCTTGGGGAAGATGTTTTTCGGTCGGTTCATCGTATTTCATAAAAAATACTAACAACAACATTTATGTTTTTGATATGTCTAGATTTCATGTAGATTTCCACTACGAAATTAATTACTCTAAAAATTAATTGGCAAAATTTAAATATTCATTAAATAGCGCCAGAGCGTGGAAACAATCTTTTTATATTATAAAATATTAAATTCCGTACTTGACGTTTCACAGAAAAAAAAACACATAATAGCGAAATGCAATTGATTAATATTTATTCAAATATGAATTCACACACACACACAGTTATATATATATATATATATATATATATATATATATATATATATAAAGTGAAAAATCCATTTATAAAAACTATTTACATTTTGTTCTTTTTAAACAATACAAGATTTCTTAGAATTAATTATTCAGAGAAAAAGACTAATTTCCATTCATTTTTAAACAACATTTCTTTAAGAAAACCAGACAGTGAAATGAGCAAGCATTGCACATCATTTATCAAATATTATCATGTTTTAATAATATTTGATAAAAACTGAAATATAAATATTTCTATATTTTAATTTATTGACTAGTTTATAAAAACTACTATGTTTGTGTTATAGACGGAGTCTATCTATATCTAATACTAATTTAGAAATATAAGATATATATATATATATATATATATATATATATATATATATATATATATATAAAATAATAATTTTCATTCACTTTTAGATAATATTTTTTCAAGAAAAACAAAGAGCAAAATGAGCAAGCATTGAACATCATTTATCAAATATTATCATGTTTTAATAATATTTGATGAAAATTGAAATATAAATATTTCTATAATTTATTTTATTGACTGGTTTATAAAAACTACCAGGTGTTTCAAATAAGTTTGCGTTATAGAACAGATTTTATGTATACCTAATACTAATTTAGAAATATAAGATATATATATATATATATATATATATATATACATATATAAAATAATAATTTCCATTCACTTTTAAAGAATATTTTTTTAAGAAAACCAGACAGTAAAATGAGCATGCAATGAACATAATTTGTCAAATATCATCATGTTTTGATAATACTTGATAAAAACTGATTTATAAATATTTCTATATTTTCATTTATTGACTGGTTTATAAAAACTACCGGGTGTTTCAAATAAGTTTCTGTTATAGAACAGATTTTATGTATATCTAATACTAATTTAGAAATATAAGATATGTATATACATATATATATATATATATATATATATATATATATATATATATATAATATGAATTTCCATTCATTTTTAAAGAATATTTGTTCAAGAAAACCAGACAATAAAATGAGCAAGTATCGAGCATCATTTATCAAATGTTATCATGTTTTGACAACATTTGATAAAAACGAATTATAAATATTTCTATATTTTAATTTATTGGTTCGTTTATAAAAACTACCAGATGTTTCAAATACGTTTGTGCCATACAACAGATTCTATCTATATCTAATACTAATTTAGAAATAAGATAGAGAAATTTAATGAACATATATGAATTTCCTGTCCTCATTATCTTCATAGAATACTCATTAAATAATTTGTCTTTCATCGGCGATGGTGAGGTTTAGATAGAAATAGAAAAGAATATATAGCATTAAGAATAAAATTTACACTCAACACAATCGAGCTTCATTTCAGTCGAATACTGTAACTATGTTGTGTCTCTTTCCTGGTCATATAACGTACAATACTTGAAACATCCGGTATATTTTATAAATTTAAAAAAATAATCTTTATATCTAACTTACTGGAATATAACTCAATGAAAAATGCTAAATTCCATTCAAAATCATTCCGTATTTTGATAACAATTTTTTTTCTGTAATATGGATAAATTAATTATTCTGTTTTTGAATTATTTGAATATTGATTAAATCTTATTTTTTAATTTATACGATAAGGTTTTATATATTATTATTTTATACAAATCTTTCTGCTTATAGTATGAGTTCGTTTTTTTGTACGACCAGTTTCAGCTGTCATCTTCTTCAGATAGATCTAGAATTCTGAGTTTAAGATCCTCCTGAAGAAGAATAAAATCTTCGTGTGCTTTTTATATACGCCTGTGTTTATTTTTTACACGAATCCTGTATGTCAAGTACGAATTCGTTCCTTGTATGACCGGTTTCAACTTTCATCATCTTCAGGCAGATCTAGAATTCTGTGTTTAAGATCTACCTGAAGAAGAATAAAATCTTTACATATTTTTCATATGTGCCTATGTCAATTTTTCAACACGAATCTTATAAGTCAAATACAAGTTCGTTTTCTTGTTCAACCGATTTCAATTTTGAACATTTTTAGATAGAACTTGAACTCTAATTTCAAGAAACCAGTTCTAAAAGAAACGAATTCACATGTGATCTATAGGATTCGCATGGAAAAAGAAACAGACAAAAATAAAATTGAAATGCAATATATATATATATATATAATTTATTATCTGGAATTTCCAAGCTGTGTTAATGCTTGATAAAATCAGTTGTGTGTTTAAAACGTTTTTTCAAATAAATTTAGATAAAATAAAATATTCACATTTTTAATCGGTTTCACGTCCGCTGCTAAACAATGAAGACATTACCCAAATAACCTTCTTATTTTGGATATCACAGTAACGAAAAATCACTTGTTAAAATACAGTTCTGATAGATAAATTCAGTTACAATTAATCGATTTTTATTTCACCTCAAAAAATATATAAATAAATGATTATTAATCGTTTTTAATTCTTGTTTAAACACATTTAGATATAGATATCAACATATTCAGAATGTTTAAGTATACAAAAACCAAACAGAAGGATTTGTGTGTCTTATAGATTTTCAGAAACATTCTAGTTCATAATTATTGAGGTTTTCTTTAAATTAAACTCAACTGAGGAAACTTGATTAGTTGAAAATTTGATAGGAAAAAGATTTAATGTTTAGACCTAAGATAATACTATCTAAAAATTGAGAAAATATTTATAAGATTTTAAATTCTCAAAGTGATAAGGAACAGAAAATAAAAGTTTTCTGTACCTTATCCCTGTGTATGTGGATAATGGAATCGCTCTTCTTATCTTGTAAAATAATAAAACTGTAATTAACAATTAGTAATAAGGAATAAATGGGCTATGAGTTTATGAAGCGAAATTTAAAGTAAGTCTGTTTTTTACAGGGACAAAATTTGAAAAACAACTAGTCCTCCTGCTAGATCTTCAGATATTTTGATTTTTGTATATATATATATATATATATATATATATATATGTATATATATGTATATATATATATATATGTATGTATATGTATATATATATATATATATATATATGTGTGTGTGTGTGTGTGTGTGTTTAAAAATCGTCGAAGAGAAAAATTCTCACAACGACAATCTTCATAAATAAACCAAGGTTTATTCCTATACGGCAAAAAATACACACACACGTGTACATACATAACAAACAGATCTAAGAAAAAAAAACAGCTAATTTTCCTTGACAATTGTCTCGTTCGCTCATTTGTTTATTGTTCTGTTGTAATTTGAATAGTCGGCATTGTTTCTTCTCTGTTGCTTCTATTCTGTTGTACATTTTTTTCGACATGGGAAAAAGTACGGTTGGCACAGTTACACTACAAGAACATTTAAAATAGATTTACGCAACCCGGCTACTGGCTGTTCGTTTTTTTTATCTGTAAAACTAATTTCGAAAATGTATGCCGAAATGAATCTAGAAGAAAAAAAACCCGACCAATGTTCGTATTGTTGGATGGAGACGTGTGCTCCGATTGTGTGTGTACACTTAATGTTTCTTAACATCACATACGCATTTATCATTTAGTGTCATTTTAATTGAGTACGTATTTTAGAAACGTACAGGTTTTTCTACCTGTACAAGAATCAGTCTTCATTTCAAGTCTGTCAGAAATGTACGGAATTATAATAATTTTATTTCTTTGTATTCAAATCATTTTAGAAACGTATTAAGGCTCGAATAGATCATAAGATGGTTCAATGTTTTGTTTAATACTGGAAGAATGTTACAAAAAAGTGAGTATTATTTTATGAAACAGTTGGCTGAATTCATTTTCACAAATTAGCTTTTCATTCATCTCAAAAACTTTTTATGATCAATTTTTTTACATTTAATTTGCCATCACTCCCTTCCGATTTTAAAGGTACAAAAATATTATTCCACACCTTGAAAATTTGAACATCTGCATCGAAATGTGTACTTAATTGTGGTAAAAAATCACCGAATGATTCTTCGAATCATAGCAGATAAGTTTAACATCAATAAGGAGACCATTCGATAAATTTTACATGAAGATATAAGAAAGAGGAAGATCCGTGCATCTTGTCTCGCACAATTTTACGGATGAGCAAAAACAGAGAAAAGTTGCATCGTGTGTAGACGTTATGCAGATTTGTAGTGACAATGCGAATTTTCTTAACTGAATTGTCACTGGTGATGAGTCATGGATGGATCATGAACATGCACTGGATTGGAAAATCATCACCAAGACAGAAAAAAAATCGTTTGTAAGAATCTAGAATGAAAATCATGTTGATTACCTTTTTGGATAAACAGGGCGTGATCCATAAAGAGTCTATGTCTGAAGGACAATCAATTAATTGTGAATTCTACGTTAATTAGAGATTATTGCAACGCGTTTCTCAGCGAAATCTTAATTTCGAAAAAAGGGTAGTTGGTTCTTATTGCATGATAATGCACCTGTCCCTTCTGCACTGATTTTAAAGTCATTTCTCATGAAATACAGCGTTGTTCAGATCAATCACACACGCTATTCACTAGATTTTATACCAGTGGACCTTTTTTTTCTTTCTTAAAGCAAAAACTGGTTTCAAAGGTATGAGCAGAAACAGAGAAGAGTTGCATCGAGCACAGAATTTCTTTCAGAATTGTCTCAAATACATTTTTTTAACTGTATTATCACTGGTGATTAGTTATGAATGTTTCAGTACGATCCTGAGACGAAACTTCAGAGCATGAATTGGATTGGAAAATCATCACTAAGACACAAAAAGTTTCATTTATAAAAATCCAGAATAAAAATCATACCAATTACCTTTTCTCATAAACAGAGTGTGATCCATAAAGAATTTGTGCCTGAAGAACAAAGAGTTAATAGTGAATTTTACATTGAAATGATGAAGAAATTAATTGCAACGCATTTATCAAGTGCGACAGCAATTTCAAGAAAGGAGTAACTGGTTCTCATTGCATAACAATTCTCCTCCTCATTTTGTAACAATTGTTAAATCATTTCTTATGAAACACGACATTTTTAAGATCAATCACCCATCCTGTTCACCTGATTTGGTACAACAAGACTTCTTTCCTTAAATGAAAACTCAAAAGAAAATGATTTCAGGACGTAGAAGATATAAAGAGAAATGTAATCGTCGAATTGAAAGCAGTTTCTTTGGACGCTTTTGCAGACTTTTCAAAAACATTTAGAACGTTATAATAAATATATTAAAGTAAATAGAGATTACTTTGAATAAATATCAAGCATTTTTATTATTATTTGAATTGTATTTCTCTTCATTGAGCCAATTCGGGACTTAAAGTGTCAAATATCGAATATTTGATTAATAATTTGTTTGTAAGATGAATAAAACAATTCATCTGTGAATAATATGAGTGAATAATATTTAATTGATTGAATAGACTAATTGTTTATACCAGAAAAGATCAGACAAGATTTTTATAATAACCAGATATATCGAAAAGTTCTCATTAACTAAACTTGCATCTTTAGTAATAAATATTCTAATTGAACAACATTTAAAAGTGAACATGTACAGTCAACGTATTTAAATTTCATTTTACTATTAATTATTTTTAGACGTCCAAACCGAAATATCAAACGATACTGAAAACTAGTATCAGTATTGAACGAATCTATTAATATAAATTGTTTCATTTCTACTATCAATGAACTAAATCAAATTCCATTTCATTTAAACCAGTCGTGAATCCTACTTTATATATCGCTTAATCCAAACTGACCATTAATAATTATTGACATCACACACATATATATATATATATATATAAGCCATATATTATTTTGCAATCCGTTCTTCAAACATTAACATACATATATATATATATATATATATATATATATATATATATATATATATATATATATGCATATATATACAAGCTGACACAGTGAGCAGGCAAGCATCGAGGAAACCGTCAACATACTGCTCGCGGTTACGTACACGGGAGTCGACCCCTCGACCGTCGCATTCACCGCCGACGCCACCGCTATGCCTTAGGAAATATTTTGTTTCCGGATTCACACATGGCAGAACATGACATTACATGAGGATAGTTTCGTGTCATTGTAAACAAAGATCGGCACACGGGCATAATTATTGAAACACAGGTAAAAATGTGTTTCATTGCCGAACGGCCGTATTGTTTTCTTCATCTGGTCTATTATTGTACATGTGTGTGTGTGTGTGTGTGTTGTCAGACGAACGCAGCACATAAAATATGTAAAAATGTTATAGTTTTTTTTTATCAGTCTTTATATAATCGTTTGATAATAAATTATAATAGATATATGGAATAGGGAAGAGAGTGTTTCGTTTTTTTATTAAATCGGTTTTAGTTATCCGTTTCAAATACACTAAAATCATTAATAATTTTTTCATTTTTGATACAATTGTAGTAGAAATACTTTAAGGAAATGATTAAAGATTATATTATTTTATATTAGAGATTTTTAGAAAAATATGTATGTCATTCAACATATAGTAATTTTACAATTGATATTTATAAATAATTAATTTACATGTTATTTATTTTATAAACAAGTCATTCAGTTTATACAATATTTCAGATATATTTAATAAACACTTACCTATAAACCTTATACATTTCCAAATAAATTTATAAATAATAATTTATATATATATATATATATATATATATATATACAGTAAACCATCCTATAACGCAGTACTCTCATAATACGGTTTCCATATAACGCGACAGACCTCCTATAACGCAATACTCTTAAAACACAGATTCTATATAATACAACTTAATTAGTCTTAACTGTCCCACTTTAGCATGATTTTTTCTATTACACTTTTACGATTGAAATTAATTAAATTAAACACTCAAATTCCTTAAAAACAATTTGAAATATGTAAAAATATATTTGTTGCCCTTTGTATCTATAAAAGATTATTTCATAACCGTATACATCATAACATGGTGCTCTGAGAATGCAATTTTCATATAATTTAGAACGAATCAACCTGGTTTATATGTACTTACTTCTGAGTTTCACTTAACGCGGTACGAATTATTCGTGGAGGAACGGTTTACTGTATGTATGTATATGTGTATATATATATATATATATATATATATATATATATATATATATGGGACTAGTCACAAAGGAAATTCATATGATCTGAAGGATTATGGTATGAGATGGTATGATGAAAAATGCAGTGAATATCTAAACATGAAGAAGTTTTGATGTGTTAATTGTGATTATTATTTTTATTATATAAATACTGTTCAATAAATGTTCAATTTATTTGTATGGATATATATATATATGTAAATTTGTTAAGAAAAAAATATTTTAAATGTTAATGCATACATAAATCACATTAAAAGAAAGTGAATTCTAATAATACATATGAGTGTTGCAAATAGTACAAGTTTTTTTTTCATGCGACAAAGAAAAGGGACAGGAAAATATTTAGAAAGTGGTAAAACAACAACGAAGTGATGAGTATAGGTCAAAGAAACGTTAAAATTCGATCTTACGACCTTCTGAAATAACAACATTCTATCTTATAAATTATGAAGATATATTTTTGTAAATTTTAAACTTTATAACATACTTCTCTACGTTTCTAGAATCACAAACGAATAAATGTTATTAAATATACATCTCCCTCTTTCTTTCTATCTTTATATATATATATATATATATATATATATATATATATGTATAATTTAATATTATTTTATATATATATATATATATGAATTTATTTGTAATTGTATGTTAAATTTGAAGATATGTCAATTATTTTTTAATAAAAGTGATTTTATATTTACTTATATGGTGATTAATTATATTTTATTTTTAAGTACTACTAATACCTTAATTAATTAATTTATGAAAAAAATAAATTATATATTGAACTTTTTTTGTTTCAGGTAAGCTACCGGTTATTATTTATGGCACTTGGTAAGAAAATTTTGTTTCTCATCATACATAAATATATATCTCTCTCTCTATATATATATGTAGAGAGAGAAGAGAGATGAATAGATACAAAACATTAAATAAAAATAATATTTCTAATAACACAGAAATATTATTTTTTTAAACTTCAAGTCTATAGAGAGAGTAAATTGAAATTTGTGGTAAAATCTTTTCTTAAAATATAAAAAAGACAAATTTATTTATTTAAACATTTTTAATACTTAAAAAATTACTATTCAAAAAAGTATATAATGATTGAATAACGATCTGGATACAGAATTCTATTCGTTGCAATTTTAAACGCCAGAGAAACGACTGGCTCGATTTTACTATTAAAAGAAAAATACGTTTTATGTTTATTAAGTTCATTAAGTTCAGTTAATTAAAATAAGTTTTATTAAGTTCAAAATGAACATTCTATTAATACTTAAAATTCATATTAAAAATAACTGTTGATTTTTTTTTTAATTAAATAAGTAAACATTCCCATTGTCTCTGAACACATGTCCTCGATTTAAATTGTTTATTCTTGAGAATCAATTTTTGAAAGTATAAATTAATATATATGTCAGACATTGTTTAAAAAAAGACTAAATATAAAATCTTTGCAGACTTGAAATGTTTATTTAAATTAATAATCATTTTCAATAAATGAAAACATTGTATTACAACTAGTTTTTTTTTAAAAAAAAAACACTTAATGTAAATCAAAAATAACTTACATAATACAAGTAACATGTTTAATGTATGTAATGCTAACAGACAGAGTAATTAATTGCCACCGATTTTTTATTAGAGTTTTTTGCGACTTAAAGAAGTGATCACTATTTATCATTACATTAAAATACAATCATTTTTATATGACAGCAGGCAAGAGATTGTTTCTTATTATTCAAAGAAGGCATATGCTGTATATATATATATATATATATTGCAGTCCCCTTGAAATTTTCAATGAATCATTAATATGTGACAAATTCGTTTTTTTTTTAGAAATTGTGTCAATATACAACGTATTTTATTGAAAAATCTACATATTTTTAATTATTGAACGATTCTGAGTAGAAATAATATTCATTTGTAAATTACATTTATTAGTTATGCTTACATTGCATCTAAATTTCTTATAAATAATACCAATTTTACAGTAAGATGTAATTTTAAAGGATTAGAGATTTTTGGGTGAATATTAAGTGTCTAAATGTAAATTAGTGTTTTGGAAATTTCAGTTCAGTGATGAAAAACATTTTGTAGATATAAGGAGATTGTATATATTTTATTTTGTATTTACAAGAAAAGGAAATATAATTTTAACTATAAAGTTGATATAAAGAACAGAGTCTATTCAATGTTGAAAAGTTCTGTATTGCCTGTCCTTCCATCAAGGATTCACATAAAATTACTTTTAAGAAATATCTTTATAAACCTGATGTCATTTATATTAACATTATATATATATATATATATATATATATATATATATATATATATATATATATATTCATAAATATGAGCGAAGTTAGACACAAACTAAAACCATACATAATTCTGATACCTGTACATCAATAATTCAAATTATATTCATTGAGATTAGTAATATCTATGACAGCATTATTGGTGGTTACTCAGTATGTAACCGAGTCTACGTCATTGTCTCAGTCATTTATGCGAACTGCACCTTAAGGATGGGTCGATCATCGAATAGCTATTGAAATATATGTCAAATGCTTTTTGCATTATTTAATTTTTTAAGGTTAGAATTTGAAAACAAAGTCATATTTTGAATTGATTTGTATATTCTGTTTAATTAATTAAAATACTATTTTAATACTAACAGCTTAACTCATTTTCATGGATGATTTTCTCATTCACTCTACAAACCAAAATAGGTTTTTTTCTATCCAAAAAATTCAATAATCGACTATTTGTCATTAGGAATGTTGGCTGTGAATCTCTATCAGATTTTTCTGTACGTTAGCACTCTAAGGTTAATGATATCTAAAGAATTAAAAGATTAAAGGGTTGTTTGTTAATTTGAAAGATATTATATCGAAAATAAGTCGGCGATTCGAGATTGTAAACCTATCTTGTTTTCATGAATTTCACAAAACAGCTGTAATTTTTATAAAACCTATTCACTGGTTTCTCGGTTCATCTGGTGTTATTTTTTTTTTGATAGTAATTTGTATTTGTTTTATGTTTTACTTTCCTTACTCTTTAAGTATTAATTGGTAGGGAAATAATTGCGATTTTTATTACAAATTTGAAGGTCACAGACCGTAATTATTTTCCTACCAACCTAATATTTCATTTATTTGTATCTACAGGTTGTTTTATAGCTAGATAACTCTATGACCCACCACATTAAGTATTGTGTCCCATGACTCATGATTCTGAAATCATGTGTTCGTATTTTCATAAATGAATTTTCGACTTAGCTCACAAATTACTTGTTTTCCAATGAAGAATTGTTCAATAATTTTTGATTGTTCAATGGCGATTGTCACCATCCTCAGAACGTATAAAGTCTGATCAATTTCACAAAACAGTTCACAACACAACGCGACCGATATCAACCAATCAGAGAATGAATAAAACGCACGCATACTGGTAGGACCATTTTTCAGTTATAGAGAACTCGATTGTAATTTATTAACCCTTTGAAGACGTGCGTGGATCTGGGAATCAATTGATGTTTTCCAAAGAAACTATGATCTCAGAGCGTTATCTTCTGGTTGATATATTTAAAGGTCACTAATCTCTTTCGAATGAGACTGAATTTATAATTCTTTCCTTTATTAAAAAAAAAATCACGGTCGTAGAAAAATCAAGAAAATCGATAGTTTTTCATTTGAAACACTATAAAAATTGTGAATTTGAGAATTGGGTTCAATAATATTTTTTCCCAAGAGTTTATTGAAAGAAAGCGTATAAAAAATTTTGACACTACATCTACAAGATGTGACTGAAATGAAACTATTTTGTGCAGATTTGTTTCAAAACTTTTCACACCCAACAGTAACGCTATTTCTGCAAATTTTCAATTGTGATCAATTTTTCTGCCACGAACTGAATGTTTCCAATCAAGAGATCTATGTTTCCCCGAATATTATCAACGATTTTTCACAATATATCAGATAGATGTGAAATTTCTAATATCTAATCAGAATTAACATATTTTTCTTGTGACCAACAAATTTGCAATTTTTATTTTGTTTTCGATAAAAAAAAGTCCAACGAATCGAAAAATATTTGTAAAAAAATTGTAATACCTTTTCTCCCTCTCCGGTTCCAAAGGGTTAAATACTGAAAATTGAATTTCATTTAAATCAAAAGTTTAAAAATATCTAGTTACATACAGACTTCCTAATTATATATTAAAAAAAAAGAAAAAATATAACAATAAATGAAAAGAAGAATTTGTAATGATACGTTGATTTTTTTAAATTCTAGCTATTAATAAAACATATGTGACAAAAGAGTTGTCATTGAAGTGTTTGAAACGTTTAAATCCCGGAACTGTTCGAGTAAGTGTCAAAACAATGTCCACATAATTGCACGTTTGAAAAAAACTATTAAAACGAATTCAATGAGACCATATGGTATCGATGGGACTTTGGAATAATTAATAATATGTTGCAAACGTTTTACAGACAAGTGTTTTGTATTGTTTTCTTTTTTTCTCCAAATATCAAATCGGTTTTAATTGTTTCTACATATGAATTAATGAATATATATATATATTTTTAATATAGAATAACATTATTTTTTCATAAAAGATTTTTCTCAACACGAACCACCTTTATTAATTTATGTTGTATTACTTTATAATAAACTAAATACTATTATAATGCCCCGATTCGAATCAAATAGTGTATCTAACTAACCAGTCATAAAACTATAAAATATATTCATCCGAACTGGAAATATTTACAACGTCGAAAAAAATATATATGGTCCCCTTTTGACTGATACAACTTGTGTTCTCATTATTTTCACCGTTGTGTGTGTTTTGGTGTTTGTGTATTAAAAAAAAAAAAAACAGTCTCTAGAATACAGAAAGAATACACTAAATTGGGCTGTAAATTTTACGTTCGTTCAACCATAGTTTCGATGTCCACTTTTAGATATTGTGTACACAGCGTTTATAAAATGTTATTTATATTTTTATCGTTCGTCAGTACTAATGTTTAGTTACACATTTTAAACGTTTCACTCGCTACTGTGCTTTTCTAAATAGTCTCACTTGTAATAAATTATTATAAATAAGTGATTTCTTTTATATTTGTTTATTTATTTTCACTGAATATTATAGAATTCGACTAGTATTTAAAATATGTAAATCTTGACAATTTTTGTAAATTCACTTCCAAAGATTAATTTTTAGTCACTTATAAACCACGCCATTTCGTTCTAATCAAAAATGTTCAATCATTGGTAATTAATCAATTGATTTATTGTTGATTATCTATGTTATTATTAACTACTCGTATATATTATTAACTTCGTATAAACTGAATATCTATATTTCTATAATGATGCCATCATTTTCAGAAACAGAACAGTAAATGTTAGATTGGTAGGAAAATAAGTGCGGTTTTGTTTGATTTATAACCTTAATTTTTTCAATTAAAGTGTCATTTCATAATGTGTATGTTAATATCATTTTAAAGCGCATTTTTCAGTTTATATTTTGATAATATCAACTTTGATTTTATTATCAATTTTGCTTCAAATTGGGCTATTGAGTTAAAAATCGAAAATGAGAAAATAAGATTAATTTTTTGTATCAGTTCAAAACTGCTTGTAAATTAAACGCTGTTTTTGGTGTGAGTGTTGTTAAGGAACGGACAGTGGAATGTGTGTAATGGCGGTTCCGAAAATTTCATGCTAAGGACGAGAGACTTGATGAAGAAGGTCGCAGGCGTCTTTCTTCAGTTCATAACGACTAACTTAAGACGTTAGTTGAATCAGAATCACGCACAATTCGAGAGTTTACACAAAAGTTAGGTGTTAGTCATCAAATAGTTCAGGATCACTTGAAACAGCTAGTTGAAAAAAATTTGTATGAATTTGAAGGTCATAAATCGCAATTATTTTTCTACTCTCATAAACTTATCTATGTAATTATTTTAGGAACACTATTGTTCTAATATAGTTCTGACAATGTCGCTAAATTCCCTTTCACAAATGAATTTTTTAATCATCCACAATTTTTCTGTACTTAAGTGTATTTAAAAAAAATTAGGGAATTTTTATCTATTTAATTATTTTAGGAACACTATTATTCCAATATAGTTCTGGCACTGAGCCTAAATTCACTTTCATAAATGATTTTTTTGCAAGCCGAATATTTTTCTATACTTAAGGATATTTAAATAATTAAGAGCTTTTTATCTATCTAATTGTTTAAGAAACACTACTGTTTCAATATAGTTCTGACACAAGTTGAATTTACAATAAAACCCTCATCCTCACAATCAACTGAAGGTGTTAGTTGAATCAGAACCAACCACAATTCGAGGGCTTGCACAAAAGTTAGGCGTTAATCTAAACCACTTAAAACAGTTAGGAAAATCAAAAAAGCTTGACTTGTATGAACTAATCAAACCGTAATTGTTTTTTTACCAACCTAATAGAAAAAGAAGTACTTAGTATAAAAAATTCAATAAAGAAACAGATTTTTTCTATCTTAATCCTTTGAGAATGATGAGATTTCCATATAAATAGGTTAATAAGAATTTAAAGTCGACAAATAATGTCATTAGGGCCTAATATATAAATGAACATAAAAAATAATAAGAATCAATCATCAAACATTTACGAATTGAAACATCTTGTGAACTTAAAGACATGAAAATTCGTTTAGGAAAGAAAGATGTATTTTAAGATAAGAACCTGTAAAATACTGCATACAGTGCTGTAATTATAAGATTTCCTTCTTGCGACAAGTTGAATTAATCTTGAGAAAAAAATGACTTACAATCTCTGATAAAAGACCTATTTAATTTGTTTGTCAACCTAAACAGCTATATATTCTTACAGAAACCAAAATACAAATCTTTCCATAGAGATGTGAAAATTTTCATAATTGACTTTGTCAGAGCTCTTAGAAAAAAATCCAGAGTCTAATTAAAAAGTCATACTTCGATTTGAACAGTCTTTTTTTTAAATTTCGTTTCGAATGAAGATTAATTGTAATACAAGTTAATTAAATTTTTAACATTAATGTGATTTAAGAGATTATTTCAATGTTTAATGTCTGTTAATATTAAATGTAAATAATTTACAACTCGAAACCCATCAAATTAAAGTTAAACACACAAACACCCAATTATCATACAATTATAAATAATAAATTCTTAAGAGCGTATCATAAAAAATCATTATCGTTATAATAAATATCATTTTTATTATAAGACTCGAATATTTATTATAAAAACTAATATGTACTTAAAGTAATGATATAACAATTATATTCATTTGTAATCATTTTATTCACAAATATACATATATATATATATATATATATATATATATATACATATATGTATATATTTATATATAAATATATTATGTATAACGGAGACATACATGCGAACAATAAGTAATTAACTAGAGATAATATCTATAAATAATACATATGGAAAAAGTAATGATTAATTTGAATACGTGCGTTTATAAATAATTAAATAACATGATTTCAGTATTCGTTCGTTTTAACTGAAAACATATTTGTTCGATTGTAAAGAAGTGAGATATTTTAGGAAAAAAAAATATTGTACCGTTCTTTAACAAAACAGACTATTCGTACGGAGCTCAGCACATGAAAACTTAGGGGTTTGTGTATTGCTTATCAGTTTATTTAACACCACAATGCACATAGTAACGATAAGTAATCGTATGAACATTTATGAATAATAATTAAAATTTCGCGTGTTTTTTTTATATATATATATACATATTCTTTATTTTTACTGTTATGATGAATACACTGCGGATTACATAAATGTATTGTTGTTGTTTATAAAGGTGTTGGGACAAATAGACGGTGAGATATTATTTTTTTTCTGTTCAGACGTTTGGGAATATTATTCATGTATATATATATATATATATATATATATATAAGGAGAGAGAGAGAGAGAAAGAGAAAATAATTTATAGTCAATTGTTTGATTCGTAAGTTAAAAAATCCATTTCTTGTTTCAATTAATTCTTTTACAAATAATTTATACCTCTAAATCGAACTAATATACATTTATTTTATACACTGCATCTTAGTTCTTAAGAAATAGTTCCGATGTACACGTTTTTATATTCTATCACGATGATTTTCACAACAAAAACGACTTTTTACAAAATAATATCAAGTTCGAAGGTATTTCAGTTTGGTAGAAAAATAATTGCGGTATATGACCTTCAAATTCTTAACAGAACCCGCAATTATTTTCCTACCGACTTAATAGAAGAAGATGAGCGACTTCCATAATGGATTCTTACACTCATTCCACGAACCATAAAGTTTTTTCCTATCAGAAATGATTGATAAATGATTAATGGTTATTTTTGATTATTATTGATACGAATTTTGATGGTTATGGTATCAAAATCAGGACGGAATCGGCAATAGAAATGATCAATAATCAATTATTGGACATTTGCGATTTTTGAGAGCTGTAATTCACCATTACACTTCAGAATCAAAACAATAATCAAATAAATGGAAGCATGGCGATTCTCCATCAGCAAAAAAAGCAAAAATCAGTTGTATCAGCTGGAAAAGTTATGGGTTCAATTTTTTTGGGATGCTAAAGAGATCCTGATGATTCACTATCTTCCAAAGGGTCAAACGATAACAGGAGAATATTATGTTAAACTTTTGGATCGACTCGATCAAACAATTTCCGATAAAAGACCAGGTTTATCAAAGAAAAAAATCATTTTTTATCAGCACAATGCACTCCCCATACAAATGTGGTATCCATGGTAAGACTCGCTGAATTGAAGTACGACTTGCTGTTCCATCCAGCCTATTCTCCAGATTTGGACTTCTCAGATTTTCATCTGTTCTCAAAACTTAAAAAAATCCTTGGTAGTAAGCGATTTTCATCATATGAAGAACTGATAGGCAGAGTGAATTTCTATTTTGAGTACCTCCAAGATATGCTTTGATATTTTTTTGACTATTTATTTATAAAATATACCCATTTCGAGTTTTAAAATATTCTTTTTTCATTTCCTGTACAATTTAGCACTTGATGGATATATCTTTTTATAATAATTCCATAGATATTGAAGAATAATAAATATTCTACTTGCTTCCAGCTGTATATTATACATTTAAATATAAAAAATTAGAAAAGAATTGTGTTAATATACATTTTAGAATGAGAATCCAAATATGTATA
Source organism: Acanthacorydalis orientalis (assembly GCA_034766995.1). Taxonomy (NCBI): domain Eukaryota; kingdom Metazoa; phylum Arthropoda; class Insecta; order Megaloptera; family Corydalidae; genus Acanthacorydalis; species Acanthacorydalis orientalis. The sequence continues at coordinate 46,165,422 of CM068317.1, forward strand.
TATATATATATATAATAACTAATATTATGCAACGAAACGATATCGGTTTTTTGAAGTCAACCTTGTCAAATTTTTAATTAACTTTCACGATTCAATCATGAAACTTGTATTGCTAATGATGTTTATATATATATATATATATATAAAGTGTGTGTGTGTTTGAGATTTTTATATGAAATACACGGAATTAAATTTTTCCACAGTTTATTAAATTCGTCAGTGTTTTTAATAGATTTGTATGGCGATAGTAGGGGTTTTGTTTCAAATTAAATAATTCTCTCTTTAAAATATAATTAAATAGATTTAAATAACTTGTAAATAACTCATTTTATAGGATACAGTATAAGATTAGTATATAATTTGAGGCCTGATCAGAAAATATAGAATATATTTCAAATATATTAAGTATATTCTCTGCGAAGAAAAGTAAGAGTTCAATCCAAAAAATAAAGTTCAAATATTGTAAAAAGTCGAACTTTTTAAAATTATTTGCACCAATGTATTCTATATATTTTTTAACTTTAGTAATATGAAAATTAATATAAGAGATTTACAAAACAAAAAAAAAACACTTCTTTTCAATTTGAAATGATTGTCTAATCGATGTACCTGCTTGAAAAATTAAACTCCATAAAAATTATGTCCATTCAGGAAACAATCTCTTACCTCTTTATACAATTTTGCCAAGTTTTATAATCTTATTCGTTGCAAGTTTATAGAAATGTCTGTTAGAGAAGTTTCTGATATCATATATTGATCTTAGAGAAAATAATATTTGAGACCGAATAGGCTGGAAATGATGTGTATTTACATATTATTTGTTCTTACATTTTAACTGTTAAATTCAATTAAAATAGATGAAATATAAAATTGAATTAGTATTGTTATATACATGCCATTATGTCTTCAATTAGATATTGAAAATTTACAATATAATTTTGCTATTAATGCTAAATTCATAGTTAATAAGAAATATTTTTTGAGGTTTGAGGTGAGACATCAAAATCATTATTTAAAATTTGTTATTAATTAGTTTTTTAAGGTATATATATATATATATATATATATATATATATATATATATATATATATATACAGACAGAGAGATACGTAGATAGTTAGATATATAGATAGATATATAGATAGATATATAGATATGGAAATACATAAATATATAGTTAGGTAGATAGATAAGTATATAGATAGAGGTAGATAGATATATAGATAGGTAGATAAGTAAATAGATAGATAAATAAATAAATGTGTAGGTACTTAGATATGTACATAGATATAGACTTTATAAATACATTTTATAAAAAGCAAGATCAAAAACCTATAAATATATTCCTGTGTCTGTAGTTTTTACAATCAACTGTGTGAATTATTATTATTTTCTGCAATTTTTTCTAAATCCGTGGACGTTTTTTAAAAGACTTATATTTGAAAACCAAGTTATTGCCCCGTTATAATTAGCCAATCACTTGGAAATAATTAGTTGCTGTATTTCATTCAATGTCAACTTTTATAGACATTTAAGAAAATTACATTTTTATCTGCAGGTATTTATGTATAATTATAAGTATTTGTTGTTAAATAGTGTTTAAATATAATTATAAAAAATGCGTCAGAGTTTAAGACCAAAAACTTATAAATTATTTTTATTTGTACTTTTTATACTAAATCGTGTGAATTATTAAGATTTTCTTCTAGGTTCATTCGACAATTCAAAGGTTCTTCAAAGATTTGTATTTTGATAATTGTTTTTTTCGAAACGATTAATTCTGTCCTGAAGATATAATTGAATGGGTTGAAGATAATTTCAAAATAACTATTATTGGATTACATAATTTATCAGTTTTTATAATTTTTACAATTATATCACTGAAATATTTCATTTTTTATTTTAGATTACCTTAGTCAAGAATTATAATTATATTTGTGATTATTTAAAAAGGGCTAATTATACAATTAACAACCTTAAGTTAATAAATTGAAAAAATGTTCCTTAACTAAAACAATTTCATTTTTCTGTGAAAAAATGTTGGCGCAATTCTAATTAGTATCAAATTAATAAACAAGACAGTAATGTGTGGGCAATATGTTTCTTTTGAGCGAGTCATTTAGCCTGCTTATCATTAATGAAACTGTTTTTTCAGTGAATTCCTGCCATATTTTATATAAAAGTGTTTAAGTATTAATTTGTCTAAATCATTGTTTTCTTCGCAATTTATTATATTAATCTTCGTTTTTTTTTCGTAATTCATATATAATAGATATTATATAATAGATTTATACAATTTGAACGCATATCAGGGTTATCGTTTCTTTAATTAGTTCATTTATTAAAACATAATAAAATTAATTGAGAAGAACGTGGAGATAATTAGTATTGTCTTAAATTCAATGTCATTTTTTTAAATAATGTCTAGGCAATTTTTTTATCAGTAATTGCGCGAGGAAAGAATAAAACAAGATAGTATTTATGATTAAATATAATTATTTGTTGTTATATTTCTAAGGTCTAAGTATGACTGAAAATTATTTAAAAGAAAAAAATTAAATCTAATTTATGTAGACATGAAAATATCAGTTGATGTTTTTTAAATATAAAAATTATATCATTAGTTATTAAATTCGTTAACTGTTTTAATATTAATTTCTATTTAGATTTGTAGTTTTTTTTATTTTTACAAATCAGTTTTTCCATTCATCTCAGAAACATTACCTTTTTTTGATAAAAAATTGTCCAGTAATTAACTGTTAATCATTTTCTAATGTTGGTTGTGTGTATTTAAATGGACTTTTTTCGATCCTCAGAGCTTTGGTGTATAAAACATCTTTTTGTGAATACTATTAGATTTTAATGTCTCTCTCTCTCCCTTTCTCTCTCTCTATATATATATGCATATATATATATATATGAATAATTAAGGAATATTTTTTACAAATAAATAAAACCAATACGCACATTACTTTTTTAATTACCGTGAGAGGAAACTATATTCAAATTACGGTAAATACGATTTCATATAAGTAATGAGAACTCGTTTGAATGCATTGAAATATAACTTTATCGGATGTAATAATTTTCTTATTATTTAATTAAGTTAAGCATTCGTTTCAACGCACCTATTCGATTTTTCCGACGTTTAGAACAATTAATTTAACAGTAAGTGAATAATTAACACATTCTTATTAAAGAGTACACGTATTGTAAACGGTTCGATGTTTCTCTAGTGAACTGAAAATTGGATTATATATATATATATATATATATATATATATATCTAAACATAAATATCGATTAAATACTCGTATACGTTGTATTTTTTTGAGTCGATGAAATTGTGATATATTTTCTGACCTTTTAAACTGTTTAGCATTTTTTACATATTTTATGCATCACAACACCTTCCCACAAAAATTGAACAAATCATTTCAAGTATGTAAAGCTTAATATATTTCTTTTAGGACATCATCAAGTTCACTACAGTTTTATGAGTTTATGCTAACTGTTTGCCTAAGATATATAGTGTTTTTAAATGTTAAGGTTGACACTTTAAAATCCTAAGACGACAAGAAAATATTTTAATTCAAAACATAGTTATGATTGATTCAATTTAAAGGCACCGAATTAATTTTTATACTTAATACATACTTATTTACACATATATGTGCACGGTTATGTATTGAAATGTTTATATTGAGAAAATAATTAAAACCGAGAATATTCTGATAGAAAAACACACAATCTTCACTGTTCACTTAAGTGATTTGCAAGTACATGAAACGACTAGTTAAAAAAATCCGAATCATCGCGTGACGCGTTAGAATTAATAAAAAATATATAAATAAATATGTATAATTAGGAAAAAAACTTGTGAATGATATCTTAATGCATGTATACGTATAAGTGCGACCCGAGACTCACATGAAGTGTGTAAATAGTTTGTTGTCGGTAAGATAAAAAAATTATGCAGAAGATTTATTAAAGTTTCCCTCCATTAAATAGATTGCTCATTGTTTATGGGCGGATGATCACGAGGCACCCAGACAGCGCGTCCATGTTCACATAATGAATTTGTACATAAATCCACGGCGACTTGTCAAGGGTCCTGTTCACCATTGTGTGTACACGTTGTTGCTCTTACCCATGTTGTATTATATTTATTTATTATATTAATTCACTCTGTTTTTTATCTCTGTTTCGTTTTGTTCGTCGATGATGATTGCGTGCACAAAATATAATATTAGATACATTTAATTGATAATGTAAGTGTGTTACATTTCATTTTATACATTTAATTTCAGTGCACTGGTTTCATGTTTCAAACTTGTTTTGAAAATATCTCAATAATTCAGTTCGTATTGATTCATAATCGTTTTTTATTTCAATCACAAATCAATCAATTTTCTGCTTTCTTTCAAAAAATCAACGTTGGCTTTTTAAATTGTTTACTTTTAAAAGATCTCTCTCACAAATAAAGCACATAGACGGATTTTAAAATATAAAAATATAAAATTTATTCCTGAAATATAATTACACTGCTTTAAATCCATAAGCTCTCTTTATATATAACACATCAAAATCCCATAATTTTATCTGTTGAAATCTGATAAGATTTTATTTTTAAACTTTATTTTTAGATGCTTTGACATATTATTTATTGAAATTTAAATAAGGGATGATCGAAACTTAAATGTATACTAGGATGTTACAAATAATATCTGTATCCAGATACTATTAGGTTGGTAGGATCTTAGATTATTTAATTATTGTTTTCTAAATATTGATTTATTATATCTACGTTAGAATAAGAACAGTTAAATTGCTAACAGACAACTCTTTCCAAGTTCCAATCAAAAATAACAAACCATTAAGTATTATTTCATAAACATTCTTTATAAATAAATTTCTACTCACAGGCAAGTTCTGGCACTATTGTTGAATTCATTTTCTGATCAAAAAAGGTCAATAGTTGATTATTAATGATTTTCAATTATTATTAGATTGGTAGGAAAATAATTGCGATTTTTATTTTCTGAATTTTTATTTTTTTTTGTTTGTCATTTCTTCGTCTTCATGTTAAAATCATTTTAAAGTGTATTTTTCGATCTGCATTTTGGTAATATCGACTTTGATTTTATTATTAATTTTACTTCAAATTGAGCTATTGAACTAAAGATGGAAAGCAAGCAAATAAGAGCATTTTTTTGTATGAGTTCAAAATGGATGATAAAGCAGTAGAAATTGCTAGTACACTAAACGATACTTTTGGTTTAGGTCCTGTTAAAGAACGTACGGTGCAAAGATGGTTCTAAAAATATTGTGCCAGAGACGAGAGCCTTGAAGATGAAGAAGATCGTGTCTGTACTTGTTCAGTTCATAACGACCAACAGATCAAGTACCATAATCAGAACCATGTACAACAATTCGAGAACTTGCACAAAAGTAAAGCGTTATTGATCTAATAGTTATAAACCATTTAAAACAGCTAGAAAAATTAAAAAAATAAAAAATGTATAGGAATTTGAAGGTCATAAACCACAATTATTTTTCTACTGAACTAACAATTATCATAGTTATTGAAGAATGCTAAAATCCACAAATAATCAATCAATCTCATCATTATTTGTCAAAAGTTTAAAATCTGAAATAATCGACAAAAATTTTACAGACTGATAAAAATCATTCGAACTTATAAATGATGATTAACTTTATTATAATTATATTTATATAGTTTTATACCTTGTAAATACATGGTATTAACAAATAAGGTTTTTTTAAAAAAAAATTAAACATTTTTAACTGAAATTCGATTTAATCCTTTATTATCATTCATCCAGAGAAGATCTAAGGTAGAAAGTATTCTTTTACTATTCTGAATAAAATACTGATCAAATTTATAAAATTACAATTATCTATTTTTATCCCTGTAAATCAATTAATGTCAGAGTATTTTAATGGTTTTGTTTCTAGTAAATCTCTAGTATTTATCTGTCATGATTAGTTTCATCCGTTGATCCAGCTTCGATTAGCTTGTTGATAAACTAATAATAAGTGTATCTACACGATATCTGAAAATAGATCAAGAAATGAAACTATTAGGGATGAAAAAATATTTAATCGATTTAGTATGATTAAAACCGAAGGACAATGATTTGATTTTCTTAGAAATAAATTTATTCATCTATTGATTTCTATGTACGTTTGTGAACATTCTTAATTTGTGTTAAGAAATGAAATATTTTTCTTAGACCTTATATGATCCCTTCTCGTAGTACAACTAGAAAAGATTTAAGGTGCCCACATATAGGATTCCTTTTACTATCCTGAGATTTATATTAATAAGATATCACTCTACTAGTAGACAAACTATTCCAATTTCTTATACATTTTTATTAAATATGCAGGTCACTAACTATTATTTTAATATAAAAAAACACTGATCGGTTTATCGATATTTACTTTAATCAGTATTCTCTCTCTCTCTATATATATATATTATATAAATACATACATATATTGTATACATAATAAAAAATACTGAACATTATCTTGTCAGATCTCAATTTTATATCTGTATTGAGATAAACGTGTATTCGAAAATTCAAGAAACCAACCAGGACTGGTACACCTTTATCACCGATCAATGTGAAAGGAAAACTTAATAATAATTATGCATATTGCATAAATTTACAACAACGAAGTGATTTATATAGTCGAACAAAAAAAAAATTATAATATAAACATAAAAGAGAAACATTATTTGTTTTTATCAAAAATCTACCTGTACGATTTCACTCTGATCGTTAAATGCAGTAGTTGTGCATAAATAATATTAATATATATATATATATATATGTGTGTGTGTGTGTGTATGTGTTAATTAAAATATCTTAATTATAATTCTGTATGTAGTATAGAAAAAAATAAATTAACATAAACATAAAATATCAAATTGTGTTACAATGAAAAACAGAATGTAATGTAAATTTGTTGCAAACAGGTAATTGTTTTATAAAAAAATCTACTTAAAAACAGGAATACTTTAAACAAATAATGATGGAATTCAATTATCATGAATGAAATTTAATCTTTTTCTACGTTTTTTGGGATTTGAAGTTATTCAACATAACATAATAGCTTGTTTTAAAAGCATGTCAGTCTTATACATGCGCTTTATTTTCACTTAACAGATTTAATTTTTGAATTTTATTCATTTATTTAAAAAGATATAAAGATAAAAACATATAAAGTATTTCTATTTAACTAAATTGGTCATTTTTAAGCAATAATCGTCTGGTGTTTAAATTATAAGTGAATTCGTAATAATAAAGAAAGAGTACTGAATAAAATCTTCATAAATAACAGAAATGTGAAACGTTTTTGTTGAATTACTCATGTTAATTGAATTGTTTTGTATCGTTGTTCTTTAAAGATGATAATATTACTATTCAAATTGGTATAAACAACAATTAGTAAAAAAAATGAGTATAAACAACAAGAAAACATGTGTATAAATAAAAAAATTATATAGAAAACAATGAAAAACGAAATAAGTGTAAAACAACAAACAAAAAGAAAAAGAAATGTTTAAACAAGAATCAAAAAAGAAAAATTGATATAAACAACAATTGAAAAAGAAAATATGTCTATAAATAATCAAAAAGGGAAAAATCTATACAAAAAAACAAACAAAACCGGAAAAATATGTACAAATAATAATCAAAAAGAATAAAAAGTCTATTAAAAAAGAACAAAAATAGAAAAGTCCATATAAACAAACAAAAAAGAAAAAATATGCATAAATAACAATTAAAAAGTATAAAATGTGTATAAACAAAAAGACAATGCGTGTAAACAACAATAAAAAAAATTAAATGTGTATAAACAAAAAAACATGCGTATAAATAACAATTAAAAAGAAAAATGCAAATAAAATCAATAAAAAAAGGTGTATAAACAACAATCAAAAAACAGCATAGTCGTTTATTGAACTCTGAATCAGAAATATTTCTATTGGTTTCTAGAGTGAGAAAAATTTATCTGTAAATTAATTCAATGAATTTTTTCAGAAAAATGGAATACATTTCAATCCTCAAAATATCCTCCATTATTTTATATAATTTTGCTCAATCTTTCGGGTAACTGGCGAATCACTTATCAAAAAAGATGTCAGTTTCGAATCGAGAAAATTGAAATGCATTTTTGGACCTCTTCGACTGTTTTATCATTTTTTTACATGCTTTATGTGCCATAAAAGCTTCCCACAAAGTTGAACAACTCGCTGCACCCACACCATTTTTTTCAACTGGAATGCGAAAAGTGTGCAATGTCTGATATGCTGTTTTTCGGATGCCATCGTATTCACAACTTTTTTGTGAGGTTATATCAACTGTTTAACTAAGATATATAGTGTTTTTAAATTTTAAGGTTGGCACTTCAAAATCTTAAAACGACAAGAAAATATATTAATTTAAAACAGAGTTATGAATGATCCATTTAAAGGTTCCTAATTAACTTTTACACCAAATAATTGCTTCTTCCTCCGATATACAAGGTATATACAACTAATATAAGTGATTAATTTTTTTTAAATTTCATGTTATACATTCTACAGAAACAATTCGAAAACAAAATTATATTCATGTAACTATTAACAATTTCACTTTATATAAAAATAAATATCACATATTTGTTTAATGAAATGCAACTGAATCTCGATACATTTTTTCAAGAAACATCCTCAATAAACAGATAGATTTTTACGCAACTCATTGCCGACATGCAACAAACCACACATCTAAGAACATATTTTTTTCATATTGCGAAACGTGTATACATCAAGTTTCTACGTATCCGTTTTTCTAATGATCAACGTTTCTCAGAATGTGCGATGACTAATTTCAACAATCGCATGACTATTCACGCTACTACCAGACTCGGAGGCGAATCGAAATTATATATATATATATATAAGAAAAAAATTGTAAAATAAACACGATTCTATGCACTTGTCTGTTGTCTGTCCATCAGTCAGTCAGTCAGGCAAAGAGAGTTATTTCATATATTAGCTAGAGGCCTACATATAAATGTGTGTGTGTATTAACGAGCTTTGCCCGTGGCACTGTTGCACAACGTAGCCCGGAGGTCCGAACGGTTGCCTGCTTCTCACCGTGTGTGACATCTTACAAAGATAGATGCATGTAACTTCCGGTTACCTTGGTCACAGTAGAGTGCCTACCTCTGGATTCGAGTACGGCGGAAGGATCGGTCGGCAGTAAGCAACTACCAGCACGTTATTGTATCCTGCGTGCTCACGTGTACTTTATCAATTTTTTCGATCGGTGTTCTGTCAGTAATACAATTGTTTCTACTGTGTTTGTCATAAACCTATTAAGTTACAATACGTCTTTATCTTGAGAAATAATTAATGTGGCTCTTGGAGTAATGGACGAAAAGAGGCGGTTGTTGTTCGGTGATAAACGTGTCGAGCTACTGATCGGCATGGTGCACGAGCCAGAGTCTCACCCTGCCATATTTATTAATAATGTCATAGTCCCTGGACTGGAAATAACTGAATTTAATGAGAGATCATAACAACACTGTTTATAAATAACACATGGAAAATATCTTGTATAAAGATTGCTTGATATATTAAGATTTTTATTTAATTAGAACAATGGTAACATGATCTAATTTGAATTTACAACTAAAGCTTGTGCACTTATAGAACAATTAACATTTTTACATGACCATACCATATAAATTCTTATTAATTTAGGTTGGTAGGAAAATAACTACGGTTGTTGTTTTCTGAATACTGACCTTACAAAAATAGTTTTTAGAAAAATGACAACCGGATCTAATTTGATTTACAATTAAAGCTTCTCCACTTATAGAACACTTAATATTCTTCCATGACCATAACTTATCAATTATTATTATATTACGTTGGTAGGAAAATAATTGACATTTTGTTTTCTGAATTCTAACCTTATTTTTTTCCAATCATAATAAGATAAAACAAACCTAATAGATAAATAAGAATACGGATATTTCTATTATTGATCAAAAATATGCTAGAAATGAGAATACTAAAATGAGAAGTTAGGCGTTATTCATCCAAAAATTCTGGACCAATTAAAACAGTTAGGAAAATCAAAAAGGATAAAAATGTATATGAATTTGAAGGTTATAAACCGTATTTATTTTTCTACCAATCTAATAGATAAATAAAAGTAAGGATATTTCTATTATTGACCAAAAATATGCTAGAAATGAGAATACTAAAATGAGAAGTTAGGTGTTAGTCATCCAACAGTTCTGGACCACTTAACAGCTAAGAAAATTAAAAGACAAAAGTGTATATGAATTTGAAGATAAATTGAAATTATTTTTCTACTAATCTAATAATTAGTATAACAGTCGGTTAATAATTTTATTTCTCAATAAATTTACAAATCGGTTATTTCCTGAAAGACAAACTATTTAATTCATTCGAACAATCTTAGCAACGATTCCTTTAAATTTTATTACTTCACTTTCCCCTCAACTTATATATATATATATATATATATATATATATATATCAGATGAAATTAAACTAAAAAAGTCTGGAATCGAAAATAATTGACAATTTTTTATCGATAAGAAAAACAAACTGTTTTTCTTATTTATTTAGAGCTAAATGCATGATACATAAAAAACTGAAATTTAATAAACTATTTTCAAATTAACTTCCAGTCAATCAACAGTAAATTTAATTTTGAATTGTATGTAACCTTAAATTTTATCAGATTTTTTTTAAATATCACTATTTTTGGTATGAGATCAAAATTCAAGTTATTCATCATAGATTTGAGGATTATTCTGGAGATCTAATGGTTATATTATTTAGTTGAAATCTATTATGAGGTCTTACAATTTCCTAAAGATATTCATTTATCAAAGAAAGACATTTTACTCTACATAAGACTTGATTTTTACCTGGAACTCTAACTCAATCTCATTTCGATTATTGTACAATAATTTATATTGAAATAAATAATTTTTACTAAGTTAATTGGCATTCAAGTCTAAGTTATTTGGAGTTCAGGTCGAGTCGATATTGATTTTTATTATATTTTCTTAACAAATCTATTATAAAACTTAAAAAAATGAGATTGAAGTTATCTGAATAAAGTACTGATTAAATTCTAAAATGTATAATTATCTACTTTCATTCCTGCAAATCAGTTTGTGTATTATCCTGGTAGTCTTGTCCTTTATAAATATTTTTACTATTTATCTACCACGATAAGTTTCCACTTTCTGTTCAGCTTCTGACAGCTTGTTGATAAATTAATAAAAAGTTTTTCTAGAAGACATTTGAAAAAAGCTTATGAAATCAAGCTATTCATGATAGAAAAAGACTTGAATGATTTACCTGGACTAAAATAGTTAGGATAATGATTTGATTTTCTTAGAAATAAATCTACTTATCTATTGATTGGAATATGAATTTATGAAAATTCTTAATTTTAAACCCTCTTTTATTATTTTTTCTATAACATGTAGTTTTAAGATTTTAACAGTTAAACTAAATTAAAAAAATCATTTTTTATCACAAAATCCAAGATCGATTCATATAAAAAATACCACATTCTTTTCAAAATAAACACACGTACTAGAGAAAAATATTTCATAAAAAGTTGTTTATTTTCCTACGATTTAAATTATATGAACGTAAACAAGTGTGTAAAGTAAGAATTAAAACTAACGATTTCTTGTTTTTATTATCTTACCAACAGGTTTTTTTCCTAAAAAAAAAACAAAATAAAAATATTAAATATGTAAAAAAAGTTCGAGTGCTACAACTAACCAGAACATAAAATATACTGTGGCGATTATAAATCTGTACTAATAAATAAAACAATATAATTGTAAAAATCCTATATTCGATAATAAATCAAAATCTTTATTATTAATAATCATTATTTTGTATATCGGAGAAAAATAGTTGTTTAACGAACTATAAATAATTGCGAGAGATGGAGGACGAACGCTTGTTATTATAATTATTTAACGTTATAAAATCTGTTATGAGATTCATTCTCTGTTCTAAGAAATTCGAAATTCTATTCAAGTTGTGGCGCGGTTTATAGAAAATTGTTGGAAATGGAATCAAATGATTTGTACAAGATTTATTTCTTGTAATAAAAATATGATTCATGTTCGAATATCTTATGTCTTTACCAAAGTGTAAATTTTCAGTTTTAAAAAATGATATAAATTTTTTACATTCTTTTTTTACAATCCTCGCCGAATTAATTTAATGTTAATTAGATGAAAAATACGTACACACGTTCTAGTTACTAACTACACTCGAACTAAGAATTCGAACATCAGATTACAATTTAATAAGCTGATTTACATCAATACTTTCAAACATATCTATTTTTACATGTTCGAACATAAAATTTATACATAATACATTTATATTTTTTTCTATATTATAAGAACCAGTCAATCTAATACATAAAAATGTATCGTAGGAAAAAAATGCTCTTCTTATTTACTGGCTTGATTTAATCAGAGAAAGAGCAATGCTCATTTATTAAACATATTTTATTGTATTACATTACGCACCTATATAATTTCACGCACCAGTTCTCAAACGAAGAATGCAAATTTTTATAAATAGAGAAAACACAATCAGTTATTTCCTTTCATATTTAAATAAAATATTGCACGCTATATTTATTGACAATTTAATTAATGCGTGTTAAGTCAACGATATGCAATATTAAATTAAGATATATATATATATATATATATATATATATATATATATATATATATATACAGATAGATAGATAGATACTGACTGAGTACAGGTACTTAAAGTAGAGTTTATTAGCAGAAATTTATGAGAATATAATTACAACAAATAAAATATGTCAATAAATTGGATTTAATATATATATATATCAGATTTTTTTGTTAAAATTAATTGTTCATAATGATTTTTTCTATAAAAATATTTTTTTACATTAAGTATAAAAATAAATTCGGTGCCTTTAAATTGATTCTAGTATAACTCTGATATCAATTAAAATATCTTCTTGTCGTTTTAAGATTTGAAAGTGCTAATCTTAATATTTAAAATTACTATATATGTTGGCCAAGCAGTTAGCATAACCTCACAAAACAATAGTGAACATGATGGAGTCCGAAAAGCAGCATATTAGGTGTTGCATACTTTTATCATTCCAATTGAAAAAAAGTGCTGTGGAAGCAACTTCAGTTTTGAGACAAGATGTTGTGATGAATCAAACATGTAAAAAATGATAAAACAGTGAAAGAGGTCCGAAAATACATTATGATTCCATTGACTCAAATTCACCATCTTTTTTCGATAAGGTATTCGGCTGTTTTCTATAAAAAGGGCGTCGAATTAATTTCTAGACCTATTATTTATAAAAATCAAATAAGAATTTATTTATGAATGAATGAAAATTAGCACTGTTAAGCTTTATGGTCGTGGTTGTATAAAATTAAATCAGTTATGCAGTATATTTTATTTAATCAGAAAAAATAAAGAACTAGATAAAAAATGTATTAAAAAAATGAAAAAGTATTAAGAATCGATTACTGAAATTTAAAAATAAACTGTTTTCTTGTCCTACAAACCACAGATATTTTTCTAATCAAAAAGTGTTAATAAACGATTATCAACCATTTTTAATTGTTATTTATGTGAATTTAGACGTTGATCATTCTTAGATGTTTAAAGTATAGAAATAACTTTAAAAAATTTTTTCACATATTTTTCTGTACTTCAAGATTTTACAGATAATATGGAATCTAAAAATATTTATATGAGTTAGTTGTTCTATGAATAAAAATATATTTGTTCATTGGAAATTTTAAGTTTGTGTATCTGTTACATACATTATATCCCAAAGTTTATATGAGCAGGTTAAAAAGAAATTTCTGTATTTATCTTATATATTGGGTCGGTGGAAAATAATTACGGTTTATGACTTTCAAATTCATATACAAACCGCAATTATTTTTCTAATAGAAAACTTATTTGTTACACTGATAACGTTCGTGTGCAGTAAAAATTAACGAAACACTTTCTTCGATGAACAATTCCAATAAAAATTAAAAAGACGAAAGTTAAACTTTAAAGAAGAACCACACGTTAGGTCAACAGTCAAAAACCTTCAACATTCGACTACATTGCATCGAATGTGTAAGCAATGTAGTCTACAAGAAAATGAACCCCTGACCGTAACAGTAAAACCGTCGGTGAGTTAATCAATCATCAGAGTAGATCAGTAACGACCTCGTTTTTTTTCAACATAAAATAATAACTAGTCAAATATGAACCGACTTATGTAAACACACACTCGCATGCATGCATACACACACACACACATAACTCGCATAAGAAGATAAAATGTGAAATCCACGAGAGAGCTATGCGATCCGTCCAAGGTTCGAGACTGATGGAATAAATATCGAAAAAAAAAGTAATAATAATAATAATATATGTATTAAAAAATTCATTTACGGTACTGAAACCGAATACGCACACGAGTCAACGCCGAGTTCAATCGACACAGAGTGTACGATTTTTACACACGGCGTGTTAAACGATCCCCGAACTAATTATTACAAGTGAACAGCCGTTTTCTTATTAAGACTTTTACACACGGTAAGTTCGCTAAAGCGTCGTGTGGTACGTTTCATACACATACAATACTTGTGTGTGTATGTGTGCGCGCTGTCAGAATATAAATGTTACAAGGTCTTCAACATAACACTGTCAAACATGCTGATATAAGAGGTGAGATAGAGGTGCACCTACTTACGAACGTGTATTATCTACGTAACAGTAGGGAAAAAATAGATTTTTCATTATTATTGTTATTATTCTTCAGAACAAATGACACGCCAATGGAATATTTATGTTGCAATTAAAGTAAAAAAAAGTACGGTCGTATCAGTTATGGTCAAGGAAAAAAAACGGACGTGTTCTTGTAAATACGGTGAATAAATTAATCATCGAATGTTACCTTTTTTTAAATGTAAACGATATCGAGATTATTGAAATTGAGATATCAATCGATTATCTACATTTACACGAATTTTTATATATATATATATATATATATACATGTAAATAAAGAGGAAATCAATCGATAATCATCAAAAAGCTACATAAATTTAAAAACTAAAAAACTACTCTTATTTTGAACCACTTTTCCATAAGTTCAATTGTTAAAAATCGTCCATTTGTGAGAGTACTAGAAGTTCATCAAATTGAAACTTGTACATAAATAATCTGTGAGATAGACAAATTCATTTTGTATGTAGAAGTCGGTTCGTTATTTGGGATTTAAAGGCGCGTCGACAATTAAGGTCGTTAGCGTCCGAACACAAATACAAAATAAAAATACATCCTGTTTGTGCAGTTCGGATCACCCTTTAATCCGAATGCAAAATGTATGTGTGCCAAACTCTATGATTGATTAATTAAAAACACTTATTTGTGTGTTGAAACAATCTCATATAATTGAATTATTAGGTCGGTAGGAAAATAGTTGCGGTTCTTGTTTTTTTGAATTCTGATCTTGTTTTTCTTTCAATGGAAGTGTCATGTCGTCGTGCTCGTGTTAATATCATTTTGAAGTGGATTTTTCGGTGTGTATTTTGGTAACATCGAGTTTGGTTTCATTAATGATTTCGTTTCAAATTGGACTATTGAATTAAAGATGAAAAAGAAGAAGAGTGAAATTTTTGTATGAGTTCAAAACGGGTGATAAAGCAGCAGAAACTGCTCGTCAATTAAACGATGCTTTCGGTGTGGGTACTGTTAAAGAACGTACGATACAATGGTAGTTCCAAAAATTTCGTGCTCGGGACGAGAGCCTTGATAATTAAAAAGGTCGTGGGCGTTCTTCTTTAGTTCATAACGACCATATGAGGGGGTTGATTGAATCAGAACCACGAACTACAATTCGAGAACTTGCACAAAAGTTAGGCGCTAGTCATCCAACCGTTCTAGACCACTTTAAACAGCTGGGAAAATCGAAAAACAGAAAAATGTATATGAATTTGAAGGTCATGAACCGCAATTATTTTTCTACCAACCCAATACTTATTTAACCGGATAAGAATTAAATTTCAGGAACATTTCTGGACCACTTAAAACCATTTAAATTAAAACAAATATATGAGTTATCAGGACATATATACATATATCAGGACAATAAATCAATAATTATAAAAAACAAGGCTGATTTATAAAAAATCTAATTTTCAAAATAAATCCTCATCTTTACAATTCCTTTATTTCTAGTATCATCGATTTATCAAAGTGTTGAGCAGTATTCTTCAAACTTTGTCGACTGACAGAACCTTTAAGATTATAATTTTTTTTGCGGAACCCCTGCCATCCCCAGGAAACTCAAGATACATACCCCACAAGTTTTGAAAATCAGCCATCTTATATAACTACATTTTATTATTTACATCTGATTGAGCAGGATCGTAATGTGTGCTCATAAAGACAGTTCTACTGCATAATAATATGTATTTATAGAAATAAAAGAAATAATTTAAATTAATTATTTTGAATTTTTAGCTTTTTGAATTTTTTCTTTTAAATTTGTTCGAATTTTAACTATGAATAGCGGAACTCTTGAAGAGGCTACACGGAACCCCAAATTTTCACTGAACACAGTTTTAAGAGCGCTGCTGTAGAGTAGCGGTAAATAATTTGGGAAATAGACACTATTTTTTACTTTAAAATAAGTTTGTAATTCTATCTAAATTCATTTTCAGAAATGACTGAATATTTGATGACTGAATAATGGTTTTTCATGAAAATGTCTAGAAATTGTTCACTCTACATTTTCACAAATCAATTAAAACTAAAACATCATTTATTAAAGTGTTTTTTTTTTATTATTAAATTGATATGAGATTGCGGTTAGAATATCAGAAGCTCTTTAGTTGACCATATTTTTTAAACAATTAATTATTTTTTATCACGTAAACCACACATTACTTTTCAATCAAAAATGTTCAATAAATGTTTATTAATCATTTTTAACTATTATTTATGCACATTAAGACTGTGATGGCAACATTTTCAGAGAGTCTACAGGAAAATCTTTTAAATAAATGTATGAGTAAATATGTTTTTCTGAACCTTAAAAATCTGAAGATGATAAGCTTAGCTCATCATTTTCATACTTTTTATTTATTAAGCTAATATATAGGACAATCTTTTATGGTTTATGAAATAAATGAATACTAAATTCATCTAAATGAAATTAAAACACTGCCAGACCTGTACTGTGTCAACATACTCTCTTACGAATCCATTGTCACATCCGTACCGTTCTTAAATCAGATCTATGCATAATTTCAATGAATACCGATTACAAAAATGATAATATCGAAACGGATTTACATAAAATGAGGGTACGGGTCGGGAATCGAACCTGTATGCTGTCGAGTCGTTCGCAAAAAATAACAGCCGAGCTCGAAAACTAAACATGATAGCTCAATTAAATGAATTCACGTAATTCATAATTGTGAAATGTTGAAACTGCGTACGGACACAATAGAGCACTGATTGGGTTCATATTGTGTGTGTGTGTGTGTGTGGTGCGGTATTCCACGTACACCGGGGTACGAACCAAGGGGAGTCATCATGTCAGACACGACGCACCGCACCACGTGGGTTTAATTGAGCCACGTGTTCCGTCTGTTTGTGTGTCTATCGTGGTTGATTGCACGATTAATTGATCAATTATAATCAATTAAATGTGTAGTCATTCGATTGTGTATGTGTGTATACAACATTAGGTAGTTAGAGGTATATACACACACATATACATGCACACATTCATACAAACATACTTTTATATATATATATATATATACATATGTGTGTGTGGTACTTATGGGTGAAACAGGTTTATATGAATTGACATTGCAAATTTATACTTGCAGTAATGTTAATGGGCTATTATATACGATACATCAAATTAAATATCATGCATGTAATTCGGTAGTTATGTGGACACATGACCAAACTATTTAATTATATATCAATCATTTGTACAAATACATCCATGTCGTTGTGTACACGTTTCGTTTCATTTACTATTATGAGTGTATATTTTTTTTTTTTGGAATTGTTTCGACGAAAGTAAAAAGATAATTGTTTTCTTATTGATTATCAGTGAAGACACGACCGTTGTTCTATTATTATTACTTTTTAGTAAAATTCGTTTCGAAATGATATTAGTATTTGTTTTAAAAGAATAACGAGACAGTCTGAAAAGAAAATACTGAGACAATTTTTAGATTGTGGTATAAAATATAGAACTGTTTTTAAATCTTATAAGATTCGTTCTATTTTTTTCATAATTAATTAATTCTGTACCTTTGAATTGAATCAATCATAACTCTGTTTTACATTAAAATATTTTTTTCTTGTAATATGGTTTTGAGACACCAACCTTAATGTTTGAAATAACTGTATGTCTTGGACAACCAGTTAGTTATAATTTCACAAAACAGCAGTGAACACGATGGTACCCGAAAAACCGCATATCAGACACTGTATACTTTTTGCATTCCAGTTGAAAAAAATTCATGACGAAGCTGTGGAAATGATTTGATCAACTTTGAGGAAAGATTTTATAATGTATAAAATATGCAAAAAAATTAAAGAGGTCCGAAAATGTATTGCAACTTCATCGAAACAAGACCACTATCTTTTTTCGACAAGGGATTTGTCAGTTACCCGACAGATGGAGAAAAGATATATAAAATAACAGAGAATGTTTTAAGGGTTGAAGTGTATTCCGTTTACATTTTATAAAAAAGGCACCGAATTAATTTATACACTTGAAACTTATATTTAAAGACATTTCCTCTTAATACAAACTCCAGAACTAATAGTTTAGATTAGAGAGAAGTGGCATATATTATTTATTTATTTTAGTTAAATCTATTATTTAAATTATTGATGTTTAACAGGTAGCTGGAACGAATTAGGAATTTCAAAAAGCTACTTAGTTGGTTATTGGGGTTTTAGGGCGTTTTGACAATTAGTGTTATTAGCACCCGAACACAAATACAATTTAAAAACACACCCTATTTGCGCACTAGCATTCGAATCACCCTTTAATTCTAACGCAAAAGCATGAATGCCCTAAATTATGAAAAAGGTTTATTGAAATAATACTCCTTTCAGGGGAAGATAACAAACACATAAAAAAACTGGACTGATAAAATGCTTAATCTTGATTGGACAACATATACAAATATGATAAAAAGAAATGAAGCTCTTGAAGATAATAAAACATTTAAAATACTATGATCTAATATTAGGATTCACAGTGTTTTTCGTGAAAAATTCGTTAAAATAAGCTTAAGTGGTTCACGTGTATGACGATATGATAAAATGTCAAGATTAGAACACTAAATCATAACTGTTTGAATACAGTAAAACTGGAAGAAATTTATTAAAATTATTTAATACAGTTTTAAATTATTTAAATATTTAATAAAAAATACGTTTAATTGAATTTTACTTCAGTTACATTTCAACAAATTACTTTAACTGTAAAAATAATTTCGAACTGAATTTTCAGTAGTATTTTTATACAAAAAGGACTGTTTAAATATTGAAAATATATTCATACTGTAATCAGGTTTAGAAAATACAGTTTTTTATACTCTAATTAAAATCAAATATTAAACAAAACTCTTTATTTATTTTGATTTCTTTATATAGTGAACATCGAATCGAGTTAGCTAACAATCGATTTTAGTAATATTAATAAAAATGAATTCAACAACTTATATAGGATGATTCAGTTTGTGCTTCCACACAAAATTATTAAAAAAAAACATGTTATCCCACATTTCATATTTCAGTTCAATCGTATTTTAGTATTGAATTGAATTAAAATACTTAATAAAAATAACCACTTTTCTCATCCCCTGCGTCTCGTTTTAATACTTCCATGTGGAATCATAAATCGAATCACCCTATAACAATAGTAATTTTTTACATGAACTCAAATCACACTTATTAAATAATTCAACTTTATTCACCAGCCAGAAATACTAACACAAAACTGTATTTTTTATAATTAAGCATACTTAGAAGTAATTAAAAAATTAATACATGAATGCAGATGACTTCGAATATAATTAAGAAAAAATTTAACAAATAATAAAATGAATATATATATATATATATATATTAAATAGGAAGTTTACGATAGAATATTATGAGCTTATATAAAATATACGATCAATTTAAAACGATTGTAAAAACGTACACACACACACACGACGATTATCAATCAAGTGAAGTCAAAACCTGAATAGCAAACGAACATGTTTCCACTTAATTGCACCCATCTGTTCCTATTTTAAGTATTTTATTTTATATCTTCAAGGAAAAATAAACGATCAACAGACATTTTATAATCGATTTGAAAAAAAGTAGCAAGTTCAAAGTATATGTGTTATTTTTTGAAATGTGGACGGTTTTGTAACATATTGTACAGGTGATGATATATATATATATATATATGTGTGTGTGTGTGTGTGTGTATGTTATTAATACAGTAACGTCCTATGTAAATGTCAATGGAATGAGTCGAATAGATTACGAGAGGATTCAATCTACATCAGAAGCGATATTGATGTAGAGGCAGAGCATCAGAGCATCAGCACATTGAATTAAACTCTGCACGTTATTTCCTTTATCAAGCAACAATGACATCATATCATTATCATTTACATCATCGTCAATTCAATGCCTTTATGAAACGCCTCCCCCATACGTTAGTTTTTTTTTAACTCATCGCGACCTTCTATTTTTGTAATTCGCGTGATTAGTGAAACTCTTAAATTCATTTACTAGTTTTAATCACGGTCCATTAAATATTCCCGACACATACGCCAATTAAATTAATCGACCACTTACACTGATACGCTTTTGAGACAATTGCTACGTCTCGATTTATTTATAAACATACATGTTTGTATACCTTCAAACATACAGGCAGTGGATTGCTATTCGACTTGAAGAAAATCACAGCTTTTTCTTAAAAATTAGATAGAAGTTAAAATAAATATTTGAAAATATTTATATCTACTACGGACATAAAAAAACATTCAAAGAATTACATATTCTATTAATCAACTGATTTAACACTATATATATATATATATATATATATATATATATATATAAAAGAGGACGTGTGTAAATGCAGTGTGTACATAGATTAGAGCGAGGATAAAAGCGTTTACTTTGAGCCGTGAGGAAATTGTGATAATGAGGATGCTCGGCCGTGTTACGAATCTGAATTCATGACCTTCTGAATAGAAAGCGTTTGTCTTAACCGTCTACTTTACAGACCTTGTTTCGAATTTTTTTTTTCGTTATCGATACATATTTCCGTCTTATGTCACGGTGTGTGTTTTTTGTTTGTCATTTTCTTCAAAGTGGAAATTAATTAAACCTTAACTAAACAAATATAACTCTTTTTTATTATATGCATTCATACGTACACACACACACACACACATATATATATATATATATATATATATATGTTTGTAACAACCTCGAATTTTGCAATTATTTTCAAATTTCAATAATTTGACCTCAGTACTTCAAGCATTCACAAAAGAATAATTCATTTAAGGATTGAAATATATGTAATTTTCTATAAAAATATATAATTATCGAGATGTTGTACTTTTTGTAAGGTACTGTCTCTATTTATGTGTAAAATAGAAACAGTATCTCTCATGTCGAAAATAAAACTTTTTATGAAGAGTTAGGGATTTTTTTAAATAGAAATGATTGTTGTTTCAAGCCTTTGTTTGAAATTAAAACACTTTTAGGAATGAAATATTATATTTAATCGGTGTATAGCTATAATTTAGAATTGTATAATCATTTTCAAACTACATTTTGGTTTATTTTATTGATTTATCTTTTATACAAGCATTTATAAAGCAATAATTCATTTAAAGATTCAAAAATATGTAATTTTCTTTAAAAATATATAATTATCGAGATGTACTTTCCATAAAGTACCCCGAATACAATATTTCAGTACATGTACATATATTAAAATTTACTGAAAATACTTTAATAATAAAACATGACGTAACATCATACACACACACCCATCCTTTCTCTCACACACACATACGTGGAGTGGCACACACGCATATCCTCCCATATTATAAAAAGCTATATTGAAATTCATTTTCGAACGGAATAGCATTCAAATACACACATTACCACCTCTTGAGAAAAGAGGGCACATTTTTTTGAATGAATATCACATCCACCGTGACGTCACCCCGTTTTGTTCCGATCTAGATGATAAAATTATAATTTTTACATGAAAAATGTAATGGATATCTGTTACACGTATCTCTCTGCATTTATATTACATGTCAAAATCTACAATAAATCATTTTTTTTATCAAGAGAGTCTAATTAAAAAAAAATCGAAAATTACTTTGAGTAATGGATACGTACATACACATGCATATAGTCATATATATATATATATATATATATATATATATATATATATATATATATATATATATATATATATATATATATATATGTGTATATATATATAAGCACATATAAGTTTGTACTTGACGACGATGTGTTTAATTTTGCATTGCATGAGTTCAATAAGAAAGTCAATAACGCGTGTTCATTAAAACGGACCTTACAAGAAT
The DNA here is from genome assembly GCA_034766995.1 of Acanthacorydalis orientalis. Classification (NCBI taxonomy): domain Eukaryota; kingdom Metazoa; phylum Arthropoda; class Insecta; order Megaloptera; family Corydalidae; genus Acanthacorydalis; species Acanthacorydalis orientalis. The sequence continues at coordinate 46,188,238 of CM068317.1, forward strand.
ATTAACTTTGAAATGAAATACATATTAATGAGATACGTGCATGCGTATATATGTGAATATTTAGTCTATGAGCAGAAGGATGTATTATTATATTACCCTGCTGTACAATTATTATGGACTCGTTTCGAACGTTTGCAGCGTACACGGCCAGTAGCCAGAACGAATCGAATATTATCTACCAAGAATGTTTACAATTAAATCACATTCATTCAGCAGATCGTATTTCTACACTTCAATTATCTAAATTATTATTTTTTTTTAATATCATTGTTTCATTTACTGAACATGTATTTTAAAACATGTACGAAGAAGCGTTTTTTATTAGCATTTTAATATATATATATATATATATATATATATATATATATATATATATATATATATATATATATATATATAAATATATATACAGAGGTGTATGATACAACGAAAAATGTTACAAAGAACAGCTGAAATCTGTCAAAACAAGATACTACAATTAACAGCGCGAGGAGGAGCCCATTGTGCAGGAAATTGTGACATTTGGACAGTACCATCAATGAAGAGGACGTGGAGGATTTGGAGGAAGGCTATAGGAAGGGGATATCATTTGAGGAGCTAATAGAGCTTCACAATGAAAAGGCAGAGACACTGAAGCAGAGTTTAGCTTCCAGGGACGAGAACAATAGAAAAGGTCAAAGCATTCCAGCTGACGACCTTAAAGAGTGATTTGTTGCTGGAATAAATGTATATTAAACAAATTTATGAAAGATTATCACCAAGATATTGCTGGTGTGGAGAAGAGACTTAATCATTTTAATGACAACTTGATGTCTCACTATTGGAGGGTCCAAAATTCCAGTATAAAGCAGTCAAACCCGGATTCATTCTTCAAAAAGATAGACAGAACTACTCTTTAACTGTTGCACCTCTCACAAGACAGTCATTCAAAAGGAGTAGGGATGATGAGTCCTCTTCTTCCACCTCTATGTGATTTTTTACGATTTTTATTAGTTTTGTTTGTATTTTTGCTAAGTAAAGATTGTTTATTTTATAAAAGTTAGATAAATTAATTGTATATTAATTTTACAGCTATGTTTTTTATATTCTGTTATATTTTTCCTGTTAAAATGATGGTGATAAATAATAACTTTGCTCTAGGCTCAGAATCTGGAACAGATTACCCCTAAATACATATATTTCAATGTATTTTAGAACTAACGAGATTCTAGAATGAATAACATTCGCTTCAACATACCCACTGTATGTGTATATATATATATTATTTTATTTATTCGTAAATCTATCTTTTGATATATAATTAAAAATAAATCATTTGAATATTTTGTGTAAATCTTGAATAAAACTGATAAATCAATGAGAATAAATAGAAATATAGATAACAGGATTGAGACAATCAAGAAACTATTAGGAAACGAAAAGAGTCTTGCTAGAAAGTTGAAAGTAAGGAGAAATCTACCAATATTTTAATTATTTGTGCGGTGTTGAGTGTGAGAGTAATTTATTCAAACTAAGAATAAGACATATCAAGAATAAATCCCCTTTTTTCATACAAATAACGATTAATTGTTATAAATTCAATTTGAAAATTAAAAAAAAAACATTCACAATTATAAACGTTTATAAATGAAAATAAATCAGATTTAAATTCAGTCTCTAGAATCGGATAATCTGTCTGATCTGCTTGAGGATGATACAAGTTCGAAAAACTTGTAGTGAAAAATCAAAAGTTCAACTGATCCAAGAGGATCAAGACAATCAAAACAAAATAGTCTGATAAACATGTTACAAAATTAAAAATGCTTCAAGATCAAACTATGTACGAACTAAATATATAAATATTTACTGTTACGTTATACAATGTTTAATAAGAAAAAGCAATACAGGGAAAAAAAACGTTTAAAAACGAACTGACATTAAAATAATTGAATATAATTTGTTATAACAAATAAGTTACATGTATTATTTAATACGGTTATTAATTTATATATTCATAAATTCTACAAAACACATTCTATGCAGAGAAATGAAAGTAGATGATATAAAAAAAATTCAACGCTAGAGATTCAAAATTCGTACGAAAAAGTACATTCAATTAAACATAACCTTGTTTTACTGAATAGTTATGTATTCATGTATGTGTGTGCGTATTTTATATATATATATATATATATATATATATATATATATATATATATATAAATATATGTTTTTGTATATACGAATGTTCATAGCAATAAGCATAATATATGTGAGCGACGTTGACAGAACTAATTTCTTTCTCATTTTTCATTTTGTGACACAATCTCAGTGACAGTAGCTTTATAATTATATTTAATAATACTTATGTGTATGTATTAATTATACACGTGTAATTATACACCTCGATAAATATTAATTATATAGTTCCATGCCGAAAAAGAAAACACACAACAGGCCCTATGATTTGTGTCTTAATATTATTATTAATATTGTCAGTGTGTACGCTTTTTTTCTCTCCCTGAAGAACAGTCGTCGTCGGTGTCAATACTCGACGATTTGGTCACATTTCTACAATTAAATAATGAACACGGTCATTATTTTATTACACACTGATCGATTTTCGTTCAGGTCTTTTGAAGATAATACGACTAATGAATATTTTATATACCTGTTAGATTTTATTTATATATATATATATATATATATATATATGGGTGTGTGTGTGTGTGTGTGTGTGAAGAAAAAGAAATAAAAATTAAACAGACGAAAAAGAGAAAAAAAAACAAACGTAATTCAATTCACAAATGTGTATCCATTTTAATATCGATTAAATGACCTCATTTAAAAGGTTGTGATTCTGGTTCGTTCGATTTCCCCAGGTAAATATATTGAAATAAATTGTTTGTGCATGATTTTTTTGTTATCTAAATGTTGTAATCGTATTTTTTTAGAGTACTTGTACGTTGATACATTAAAATTATATACCAATTACAGTTTAGTGCATATACTTCAGATATTAAACACATACATATCTTATGAATACATTCTTTACATTTACATTTAATTTTAGAAATGTAAATGTAAAGAATATGTGTTTATATATATATATATATATAATATGTTTATATATTTATATGCATTACATGAGAGTATTCACTTGATGTCAGAATAGAATAAAATCGGAAGTGGAATAGAATAGAAAAATAATGACCTAAAGGACAAGAAATAATCAATTCAAGTCCAGGGATAGAGACATGAAACAATTTAAAAATACAAATATTTTAAATAACGATTTTATATTTATTATTATATAAATATTTTTTTCCACAATCAAAATCGGGTACACATGGGCCTCCGTGGCGCAATCGGATAGCGCGTTCGGCTGTTAACCGAAAGGTTGGTGGTTCAAGCCCACCCGGGGGCGAAAAGCGATTCATTTTCATTGACTTTCTTTTATAAACTACTCGTACAAAAACAAAACATCTGTATTAAAGTAAAAAAACACACAGAATTATACACTAGTGATACATATAGAGTATAATTTCTTTTTATTCAAAACTTGCAAATCGCAGACACTCATTTGCATAAAATAAATATTCATATTCACGATAAGTTTTATAATTAGGTTGATTTTTAAAATGTTATTATATTCTCTAAATATTTACAATGTCTGTATCTCTGTTTATTTTTCTGTCCCGAAAGTGAACTTTTGACAGATTTTACAATTTTTATACCTTTATTTTTTTTCTTCTTTATATATATATATATATATATATGTGTGTGTATGTGTTTTTTTTAGTGTGTTTAAATCAATTTAGGAAATTTTAACCAAACTGTTGTTTAGAAAATAATAATAAGCTAGAAGTTCAAATCGATAGCATAAGGCCAGTTACTGATTATTAATTTTTAATGGAAATACTTGGACGTAACTGTAATGTTCCCGGCAGCTAAAATACAGACACACACACACACACACACATGCATATACAAACGTACGCATACGTTAGCACACACACAAACATTGTATAGATAACGAAACGTATGCCCTGCCCGAGCAACGAAGAGACGGTCGACTGATTTGCGTAAACTATAAAAAAAACATATGTTAATTTAAATATTGTGCATATAGCGGAGATATTGTTCGGGTCCCACGTGCACGGAGAGTGTACACGCCGCGTTCATAAACTGTAGGTTTATTAAACCGTATTGTGCTCGTTTGAATCGTGGCACAGTTAATTGCGCGCGCCAGTGTTGCGGTCTGAGACGATCTAAAAATGCGGTTTCAGTGTAACAGCAGGTTCTCAAATTTCCAAATATTTGTTGTATCGCGTCAGGTGTGCGTTTCGACATGAAATGTATCACGAGACTGTGTATCTATCGATATTATCTGAGTCGATCAATACATACACACCACAAACATATATATATATACACACACACAGACAGATTTTCATAAAATATTTTTTTGCATTTCATACTTCAAGTCATTCTTATTCCATGATTTCTAGTTAAGAATTATAATTCTTTGTTGTTTGGAATTTATCTAAAATGTCATCAATTTTTAGTACCCTTACAAATAAAATACAATTTATCTTTTGACCCCTTAAGCGTTTTGTTCTATTTTGTTAATGTGCACTGTGTGCTTAATTATTTCTAGGAGATGACGATTATACTTGACGAAAACACAGTAAATGCACTTGCTGTAAGATTGAGTTAAATTATAACGAAGTAAACATGAAAATATATATTTAAATAAGAAATAGAAAAAAGATTATATATATATATAAGAGTAGAAATAGAAATTCAAAAATAAGAAATAGAAAAAAATCATATATATATATATATAAGAATAGAAATAAAAATCCAAAAATAAGAAATAGAAAAAAAAATCTTACCTCGTTTTGTCTTCGTACGGAATTACTTGGAACCATTCTGTATTTTACTGGATTTTGTTTCAAGAAGACTGGATTTGAACAAGATTTTTCTGTAAAAATAGAAATAATAAATTAAAAGAATTGTGTATAAGTTAAGACATGTAAAATAAAAATCGATGCCTGATCTTAATACAGTTTTGGCACTGTGAATAAATTCACTTGCATAAATTAATTTTTCACTCTCTCTCTCTCTCTCTCTCTCTCTATATATATATATATATATATATATATATATATATATATATGTGATTATGACAAATGCATATAAGCAATAATTAAAAATGATCAACAATTTATTCAACATCTGATCGATTTTTTTTTGGTGTATGGGCTGAATAACAAATTTATTCGTGAAAACAATTTAAAGATATTTAAAGTAAGATATTTCAAGATTATAAATTGTTGTTAAAATATAAAAAATGACAGTCAAATATAAAGTTGACTTATATATGTCAAAGCTTAGTTTTTCTATCTTGTTTGTAAAAATGATTAGAAATATAAATTTCAAGCAGATAACAATAGATAAAACATGAGTAAATATTTTATTTTCAACAAAAACTCAGGGGGTTAGAACCAAGTGCAGTCTTGTGTTTTGCAATCATTCATTTCTTGTTTGTTTTTTTTTAAAAAAAAAATATTTTCGTGAAACGAACCCATGCTATTTATTCATTCGGATTCGGCTGGTATCTCATCATTAATTTAATAAGATAATTTTTCATACTTATTTCAATTTCTAGTTTCAATAATCGATTCGTTCCTATTTTAAAAATTAGCTATATTTGTCGATTTCAAGACTGAACACAACCGAAAAAAATCAATATTTATTATTAACGACTTTCTTGGAGGTTTTGTGTCTAAACAACAAAATAAAATATCACACTCTAACGCTACAAATTAATTTAAGCTTAAATAAAATTAAAATGTGTTACAATTAAAAAAAAATCATTTGTGTGTGTGTTTAATAATTTCTAAATATTTACAATATTTACTTTAGTTCACTTTTTAATTAGATTTCTATTTGTAAATTAAAAATGTTTCAGATCAGATTAAACAATGGTTTTTTTAATCATAGAAAATCTTTGTTTTTACATCATTACAAAAAGTTTGAATTGTAAGTAAAAAAAAACAGCTTAAAATATAACTCTCTCTCTCTCTGTATATATATGTGTGTGTATATATATATATAACGTATATATACATATGTCGATAAAGGGGTGAAAGAGGAAGAGATACACACATATATATATATATATATATATATATATATATATATATATATATATATATATATCTACCTGCTTTATTCTGACAATTATATTTTTACCTGTTGATAATATATATATATATATATATATATATATATATATATATATATATATTTGGGTTTCCATATTAAGTGTATACTGTGTGTGTGTGTTTTGCTTGTGCGTACAACACTGCCACCACGCGTCAAATTATGCTAATCATCGCAGTAGGTAAGTTAGGGTGCTTTGTTAGCGACCTGACGTACACAACGATACACATGGATACCGAGAATCCCACTGAGAAAATTTTGCTTATTATAATTTGATCGCATCATTAGTTGAAACTCAATAGCTACCTGCGTAGAGAGCTCCTGTTTCACAGAAACCTATTAGTTCGTGTGCGAAACGCTACCCCTACAGACCGTGCTGTGGAATATGAACGCATAAAATGATTAGGGGTTTTCTCGTATTCTTTATTAACTGGAAAATGCCTGCACGTTTAATTTTTCGTCGAGGAATTTGTTTGCATCGATCAGATTAACGATATCCTCTTTCATTTTTAAATATTGGATCCGTGATTTATACTTTTAAGATTTTAGGACTGTTAAATATTTATTTTTTAAATCTCTCTAACAATAAAAGCTCTATGACATAACTGGTGTGTCTTAATGAAACATTCTTATTTTCAATAGAATGGTACAATTTCCTACTATCATTTCATTTTATCCTTAAACAAAGAAAATATATTATCGGTTCCCCTTTCTCTATTAGGTTGCTAGGAAAATAATTACGGTTTATGACCTTTAAATTTATATACATTTTTCTCTTTTTTGATTTTCCTAATTATTTTAAGTGGTATAAAACTATTGAAAGACTAACACCTAACTTTTGTGCAAGCTCTCGAATTATTGTGCGGGGTTCTGATTCGACTAACGTCTTCAGTTGGTCTTTATGAACTGAAAAAAACGCCCGTGACCTTATTCATTCAAGGCTCTTGTCTCGAGTACGAAATTTTTGGAACTACCAATGCTACACCATATGTTCTTTAATATCATTGTAGTGCGCTGAGCTATATAACATTTTTTCTCTACCTAATAACCTAATTCTAGTATCTTGAATAACTTAAAAATATTCAATGTATCTTATAGTACTAAAGATGATAGCATAGCCCTCAAAATCGCAACAATCAAAAATGATCAATTATAATTTATTGACAATTTTTGATAAAAAATCGAGTGAAATTTTTTTAAGTTATCCTTAAGTTGCTTATCCAGAAGGATCGTTTAATTTACGAGCAGTTTTTGTTGCTTTACTATCCGTTTTGAAATCATACAAAAAATACTTTTTTTGATTCTTTTCAATCTTCAATTCAATAGCCCAATTTGAATCAAAATTAATAATAAAACCAAATTCAATGTTACCAAAATACAATCCGTAAAATGTACTTTAAAATGATATTAACATGAATACGATGAAATGACATTTTCATTGAAAAATCTTTAGATTATTATTTAAATCTTTAGATATTTAAAGACACTAAAATCTACCTGAAGATGTAAACGTGACGAAACTGGAAGATTCAAAAAGATAAAGAATATTAGGACAGTAAATATCTCGTTTAGATGTCAATAAGAAGTACAAAATTGTTAATATAATTGCGATGACGATTATAGTTGAGAAACTACTATTGAACTTTTCTGAGAAATGAATGAGTATTGAAATCAGATACAATTTTTAACATTTATTTCTATTAATTATCAAGAAATAGTTATCTTAAATAGATAGTTAATTTCGGTTTATTAGTATGTTATTAATGTGGAATTTGTACAGAATTTAACAATTTAGATCTTAATAAAGTAATTATTCTTCAGGAATGAAATTTTAAATCTAATCAAAAATTTATTTCGTATTTTAAAAATGATGAATTCCGTTTATGTCCGTAGATTTTTTATAAAGGATTATAAAAGTGAAACAAATGTCTTAAAAGAAATATAAGAACTCTAAATAAAAAATATATTTAAACGTGTTTGCAATAAAATGTAAATAAGAAAATTATTGAGAATTTCTATAAGACTGACTTCTATTTTTCTTTCCAGGTGAAAATATGGTTTCAAAATCGGAGAAGTAAATATAAGAAGATGATGAAAGCAGCACAACAGGTAGGAGGTTCCAATAACGGTTCGTCAGGTGTATCGAACCACGGTTCTGGATTAATGTCAACACCTGTCGGTTTACCTTCAGGAAGTCCTGGACCAGGCCAAATGTTACAAGGTAAATATTTTTTTGGTAAGATTACTCATTGTTATCTAATCAGTCGAATATAGAAATAATAAACATTAGATATTTATCAAAATAAAGTATTTTTCGTTATTTTTCTAAAAATTAAAAATTTTACTACATTTTAAACTATACTTTTATAGTTAAAAATATATTTCGTAGTCATTTCATTTTTGAATACATTTAATTAGAATTAAGAATTCTTTAAAATTTATATTTAATTATTTAAAATAATTTTGGAGATGAATTTATAGAAAAAAAATGAAAAATACATTTTAAGTAATGATAGAAGATGAAATATAATTCATACAAAAAGATAAACTAAATAAAGAGAAAGAAAATATTTAAAGAATGAATTTTTACTCACTGTACAAACACATTTCGATAATGCAATCATCTTTAAAGGTCTAAGGGATAGTTTTAACACTTTCACAAACTATTTTTGATAATATTTGTATATATTTTTAATATTCTGAAGTGCATTATAAAAATCTGTTTTCTTAGAAATCAAATTTTACAGAAAAACGACAGTAATACAATAAAATCTATTGATGGAACAGTGTGTTAAAAATATCAGATTTATTAAAAATAAAGCTATTTTTTTTAAAAAATATTTTAATTCAAAATGTAAGAAAATAAGGTTTTTATTTTTTAATTCTGAATACAAAACTGTTTCAATACTATTGTACTGTTATTCTGTGTATTCCATAAACTGTTTTTGATAATATTTGTATACATTTTTAATATTGTGAAGTGATTTATAAAAATCTGTTTTTCTCAGAAATAAAATTGTACAGAAAGATGACAGTAATACAATAAAATGTATTGATCGAACAGTGTGTTAATAATATCAGATTTATTAAAAAGAAAGCTATTTTTTTAAAAAAATATTTTAATTCAAAATGTAAGAAAATAAGGTTTTTATTTTTAAATTTTGAATATAAAACTGTTTCAATAGTCTTTAATATGGTATTATTCTGTGTATTTGCTGTTCATTATTCTATATGATTTGTGTAGATCAAACACAAGATAGTTTCTCTTACGATTGATTTCATCTTTCGTCAGTTTCAGGTAGATCTTGAATTGATCAGGTAGTTCAAGGTCTATCTGAAGATGACAAATTCAACTTACAGAATAAATAAACTAACTTGTAACATACAGGATTTATACGGAATATTTTCAATAAGTTACACTTGAGATTTGTATAGGCACATATTTCATCTATTATGAACGTAGTTGATAAGTCTATTGAAACATTTTCCATAGTAATAGTTGAAAGAGTTAAATGTCTTGTAGTCAATAAATACAGAGTGTTTGATTGGACTATGGCCGTTTTTGTTTTATCTCCATTTATGTTTGTTGTGTAGTTGCCAGTTGCAATTTGAAAGTAGTGTAGTTTGAATACAAACATTTTTTTATGGAGAGTTTAATGTCACCAAGAATGGAATAATAAGATGTTACAACTCTATATTGACAACCTCAAATTTTTTGAAAATTCAATCATGAGTGACAGAGCTGATTTTGACATGCATTGACATATAAAAAAATAATCGTTATTTGGGACCGAAAAATCCACGATTGACCATCTCTTCACTATCCTAGAATCACTGTTTAGTGTTCAATTTGGACTAGTGGCATCATTGGAGCATTTTTCTTGAAAATGTTAATGGAAACGTTATTACTGTCATTGGAGAAAGATATCGTGCGATTCTGCAAAGCTTATTTGTATATGAATTTAATGAACAAGATCTACAGCACAAGTGTGTTCAATAAGATGGTGCCATATCACACACAGCTCGCGCTACGATCCATTTCTTGAATATTTCAAAATTTGGTCTCATCGATTGGCCACCTCGTTCAACTGATTTGACTACTCTAGATTTTTTTTTGGGATAGTTATTTAAATAAAAGGGTTTAAGTTAACAATACAATAATAATTCACCAGCCTAAGGACAACAATCAATAAGAAATTACTCAAATAACACCAGAAATATGCGAATAAGTCATGAAAATTGTAATTGAAAGAGCTCGTGTTAGAAGCATGGCGACAGACTTCTATTTGGTATTTTTAATACTTGATTCCATTAGTTAAATAAACGATCCATAAAAAATAAGTAAAAGTGTATTATTTAAAAATTATCAAAAAACAAAATCGATTGAAGTTCATTCAAACACCCTGTATTTCTTATAAATGTAGTTTTTGTTTCATCTTGTTTTGAGACAATAATTACACTCGTCGCAAGATATTTAGCCAAGTATGTCTACAGGAGATATTTTTTTTTATCCGCTAGGGCATTAACTCTATTCTGCTGTTATAAAGAGTGACTCAAGTTATGAAAAATACAACGAATATCTGTTTAAATCAGACCTATTTGTAACATGTTGTGAGTTGTTTATATTCCGAATTGAAAAATATGGAACTTGATCAAATTTTTATTCATAAGACATTTAAAAAAAATATTTTTCGAAGAATCACTCCAATCGGAAGATTACAATCGATTTTATATTTTTAATTACAGGTGGTGGCAGCTCGAACAGTTCGCCGTCCAATAATGCCAATTATATGGGAATGGCGTCACCGGCGCCAAGTAGTACTCCAGGTAGTGATATCAGCGGTACGACACCTCATGGAGCACCGTTGCCACCGCACCATCATCACGGTGGTGCGTTACAGGCAACGCCACCACCCCCACACCACGCCGCGTGGCCCGATATCAAACCACCACCTCCGCATCACGCGCCTTTGCACCATGGACAACCGCAAGGTGCGCAAGGACATCACCCTGGTTACCTGCCGCAATACTCGTGGTACGCGGGTGACAATCCAGCTTCGGCAGGACTTCTAACGTAAGTCAACAATATCACTTACACAGCCAATACTCAAGATTAGATGTTTTGATAAAATGAAATCTTCTGTTAAAATATCGTTTATGTTGAGAGATTTTCAACATTTTCGATTCTCTTTATTTCGAAAATCTAATTATTTTTTTTTAATTTTAATTTTCAATCAGCATTAATTTTTCTTTTCAATTTTTTATTTCAATTTATAATCTTATTCTTCTAATCCCGTCGTATCTCCATCTGATAGTTCATCGAAACTTCCTCCGAAACGATTAATTCTTTTTCTCATCGTCTACCATTAATCATACACAAATATTAATAAACGGAATGATTTGAAAAAAATGATAGATCGGATAAGTATTTAACTGTAATTGCGATCGACGGAAATTGCGGTCTAAATTTAAAAACCGCTGTTATTTGTGTCCGAAGATTACTTTCACTGTACTCTCTTGTGTTGTCAATCAAAGATTCAATAACGCAACTGGGCACGTATGTAATTTGTATTGCAATTTTTTTCTCTCAGCACCGACTTGTTTTTTCAAGAAACAGTTTTCAGTGTAGTGTCGAGTATGGTTTATTAATTATGTAATATTTTTATAATAAATATATAAATAGATCATGGTCGGATGGAAATAATTAAAGAGAGACCTTTGGCTCAAGAGTGTTTGTTTTGTGATTCATAACTGTTTTTAAATAATTTAAAACGTTTTTTTTTTTGTTGTTGAATAATTTGTAGTTGTTATTAGTCGATCTACATCCTTATTCTTTTGTCCATAGACAGATTTTTATAATAAACTGAAATCGTTTCATGTCAATCATTTATATTCTTGGTGTTGATTTTTACCTTCAATTAAATTTGAAAATCTTGCACGTTTTCATTTCATCTAAATCCAGTACTGAAATACAGCTATTGAATTATAAAATGAGAAAATTCTATTATAAAATTATTTTTTAAAAAATTAAACTATATTATTCTTTTTAACTGGTGGCCTGTAAGTCTTTTACAATGTAAAAAGTACTGAGATTGATAAATCAGATCGTTGAAAAATTCTGATTAGGGATTTATATTGAGTAGTGGAACAATTTGTGATCTTTCGATGAAGAGTACTTTTCGTAGATCATTCAGAATAGCTACAGAGTTAATTTCAAAATATTTTTGGTATATATGTAGGAACCAAAAACAGTTGAATCGCAAACGAACTAATTAGTTATGTTTCTTGTCTTTGAGGTTACTATTAGGCTAGTAGAAAAATAATTGAGGTTTATGACCTTCAAATTCATATACATTTTTCTCTTTATTTGATTTTACTTGCTGTTTTAAGTCGTCCAGAATGTTGGATGACTAACATCTAATTTTTTTGCAAGCCCTTGAAATGTTGTACGTGGTTTTGATTCAACTAACACCTTCAGTTGGTTCTTATGAACTCAAGAAGGACGCTCGCGACCTTCTTTATCTTCATGCATGAAATTTTTAGAACCACCATTCTAGCGTACGTTCCTTAGCAGTACCCACATCAAAATTATTGTTTAATTTATCGGTAGTCACTGCTACTTTACTACCCGTCTTAAACTCATACAGAAAAAAAATCTGTTATTTGCTTTTTCCATCTTTAGTTCCATAGCTGAATTTGAAGTAAAATTTATAATAAAACCAAAGTCGATGTTACCGAAATACAGATCAAAAAATGTACTTTAAAGTGATATTAACATAAACACGATGAAATGACACTTTCAATGAAAAAAATTAAAGTTAGAATTAAAAAAAAAAATCAAAAACCTTAATTATTTTCCTACCAACCTAATATTTGAATTTTTTCTGCTACTATGGACTTTATCTAACGACATCTTCAGGTAGATACTCCACCATTGTATAAAGAATCCATCTGAAGATGTCGATACAACCAATATTGGAAGTAAAAATTCAAATAGTGACCTCAAGGATAAAAAACGTAATTTCAAATCCAGATACAGAAAATATTAAACAGATTACAATTATTGTCTCTTTAGTATTCATTTTTTGTAGATGACTGAGTTGACAATCATCGACAACTAGGCTGTTAAATAATTTAATGATTATCAAACTTTCATTATTAGACCTGCGAAGCCTTTTTTGTATTTTTTGTAAAGATTTTTGAAATCTATTTTTTTCAAATTAGCCTAAGCTTCTCCACGTATTATGTTTCTTAAATGTTTATTTCAAGAAGTGATAAGATAGTTTTTTTAAAAAAGCACATTCAAAAATAAATGAAATATTTATTAGAAGAATAAACAAATCAAAGGATTTGTTCTCGATAAATATATCTCTAGTATTCAGAATTGTTTTGTGAAAAAAATTGTTAGTTTAATTTCGAACTGTGTTGTAAGCTTTGAAGATTTTAATTACATTCAGTAATTCTGTAAGAGCAATGCGTGACAGAGGAGATATCTGTTGAATAGTTATTTTCTGCACGTTTTACATGAGAGATATCTAATTGATTCTTTTTATTTACAGGGTGTGGCCAGCAGTTTAACATAACTAAATAATTTATGTTACAAATTGGATCGCGCAGTAATTAGAAGTGTAAAAAAGTATATACAGAGAGTACTGACGTGTATTTCTAAAAAAAGAGTTAAAAAGTTTCCTAAATAAAATAATTACCAAGTGAAATAAGTACAATATGTATTCGATCGTGTAAATATTGATTATATAATATAAACATAAAAATGACAATGAAAAATGATTTCTATGTGTCGACACACCAGAAGTGTATAAAATGAAAACAAATCAAAACAGAGAAATTTAAATCAAACAAATGGATGGAAGAAGAAGCCACACAACACACACACACATAACACAGAAGTAAATAAAATAAAATTTAAATTGAAGTTCGTTTTGTGTATAAAACATTCGTGAGCGGTGCTTTTATATAACACAACATTTTATCAGTTATGCTTTGTTTTCTTGTTCTTTCTTTTTCTTCTGTAGACGAGAGATTTTACAGTTTAGTGATTTTTGTTTAGCTTGATTTTTATGAGAACGTATGTGAAAAAGTTTTTAATGTATATAAATATAAATATGAATGTAAAAAAGTTAATGTTTTTTTTAATTGTTTTATGTTATTTACTATTTGTTGATTTCTGTTTTAAGGGATCACGGGATTATATAATGGTGTATGACATTGACCTTACTGTTGCAATTACAGCCCACACACACACACACATATGAAGAACATTAGAAACGCATAACTAGCTACTACTTTTATATATGACCTTCTGTTTTCATCAATGACACTAATTACAATTAAATTGATGTTTGAGAATAAAACATTCTCTTCTATTCTATGCGTATTTCGAACTGATCCGCCACGTTTTACTTACAGACAAATTTTAAATTTGCTGTTGCGAAAATGTTCAACCTTTGACTGGTTTATTTCTTTTTGTTTCGAATAAAATATTAAATCAGTTTTTATATATTTTTTATGAACAAAACTTCATTCGCAAAAACTTATGAACGATTCAGAGCCTAAATATTAACATGTTATTACATTTTTTTATCAAAGTATATATATATATATATAAATGATATATTCACATACAGGTGATTCTGAATCCAATCAGCATAAATAAATGTTCTATAAAATTCTCTTCTATTTAAAAAAATGAAAATATAAATATTTTCACAGGCTTGAAAATATAAAAGATGTTAATTTATTAATTCTCTAACAAATTACAAAAAAACTCCCACTACAAACAATTGTATTTTTGTTCAGGAAGACTTCTGATATCTCAATCGAAAATTTAGTGATATTCTTATTAATCTACGAGTCATCCACTTATAAGCAAAATTTTAGCCACACATTGAAGAATGACTTGTTAACTCAGTCTTTGATAAGGAATTTAATTTTTTATTTAAATCATTTTTGTACTGAAATGAATAGAATTCAGGTGAATTACTTCAACAATGAAAACAAGTTTCGGGAACTTCAATTGTTAAATCTAAACACTTTCCTGTCTCCTAGCGGTTTTCATTTTTTTGGATTAATTCATTTTCTGTTTACAACTATTAGTTTTGTGTAGTTGATTTTAGATAACCAGTTATTTAAAATCTACCTGAAGATATCACATGTACCAGAACTAGAAATGAAATATAGAAATTCAAGTAATTCAAAGAACAACAAATTGGCAATATTTTTAACTGGATTTGTCGATAATTTTTTAACAATGATTTCCTTAAAGTCATTCAAACTTGTTTCAATTAGATATGGAATTTTTTCACAGTTCTCTAGTATATTGACTAGAGATAGATTTTTATTTTCCTTACTTAATCAATAATGAATCTTGTCAATTGATTCAGATGATATATAGTAAAAATGTTAGAGTATTTGTATATTTAATTCTGATATAAATTTAAAAAGAGATTATGGAAATTAGTGAGAAATGTTTAATTGATGGACTAAACATTTTTGTTTGCAAGTCATATGTTTTTTTGTTAATTAATTCAGAACAGGCTTTTCTTATCAGTCATTATTCATAAAATAACTTATTATAAAATACAATCTAAGCTTCAGTTCAATAATAATTGCTACATTATCTTAAACTGATTCAATATTTTCTTATTCAACTTTTATTTATTTTTTCTATAACTTATATTTATTTAGTTCGTCTTTTATTCCTAATTTTTTTATTATATTCACAAAATGACTAATTTAGACTTGAAAAGGTCTCTTTTTAAATATGCTATATAAATTTACTATTTTTTAATTAAAAAAACATTTTTTTAAAGTTATTATTTCTCTCAAAAAAATATACATGCACTAATTATACATAAAATTCGTGTTTTATTCCTCATTTTTCACTTTTTCTATTTTTATTTCACAACTGAAATGAAATTATCAAAATGTTAATGATTTCAAATTAGTTATAAAATTTATTAGTTAATTATTTTTTTAAAATTACTTCATTTATTCAAATAAATATTTCTCATCATGTTCTTTGACAAAGTTATATCCAAAAAGGTGTTCCAATTGCTTGTTATTAGTTTTAAAAAAGTCTAGTATTAAAATGTATTCACAATTTGGTACTACATTTATAAAATAAATATCTACTGAACCATTTTTGAATAATATCTTACTCTATTTATTCTTCAGATTCATTTTATTGTACAACATGTCTGTTCAATCAAATATTTGAGATTGCTATTGATTTTCTGTACGCAAAATTGCCTTTTAATAGATCAAACTAGACTATTTTTATTGTCAATATATTTTTTCTTTATTTTATCTTAGTACTATAGTAGATAATTTGTCTTCAAATCTAATAACTCTCCTTGGTCTTACTTTTTAACAGATTAGTATGAGAGAAAAAAACTTTGATACAGAGAATATATTTCGATTCTATTCCTATTTACCAATTGGACAATTTATTCGATCAAAATATTTTATTTTAAAAACATGCATTCTATTGAGACAAAAAAGTAAAACCAATAATTCATGGAAACATAAACTGGATGGGAATTTCAATTTTATTTCATGAGAATGTGCATTCATGCAGAAAATCAGTTCTACTATAGAAATTAATTCTAAAATTAAAAAAAAATTAAATCGAGGCTTGTGTTCATAGATTTAAACATTGGTTTAAGATTGAAAATCGTATTGAGGATTGTTTAAATATGTTTTTATATTAAATACTTGATGGAATTGTGAATACTTATTAGAAAATATATAACTATTGAAATATCTTTTCATGATTGAATTTATTAATTACAGTTTATAATTGTACACGAAATAAGGTTGACCATTTCCAGCCACAAATAAGTGTGGCGTTTCTTTAAAAAAAATCTCGTATATAATACAGTTTTTGCACAGATTCCATTATATAAAAATCTATGTCATTTCGTATTTATGTCAATGGAAAAAAATATACCTGGTGGCATAGAAATACACAACCATCGAAAACGTAATAAGAAATTCCAATTATGTAACAGCGAAACAATTACACTGTGGAGAGACGAAATCTCGATCGATTTTTTTTTATAAATCGTACAATTATTTCCAAGAACCGACTTCGCCTAGTCCTGTTTTTATCGATACGACAAATATAAATAAATAAAAAACGATTATGACACGACACGCGATCAGGATTGATATATTTTCGGAATTCTCAGTTTCGAATGGTGAAAATCTCGAACGTTGATGTCGTGCCTTTCGTTTCAAATAAATAAAACATGATAGTACGAATGAAATATATAAAAATAATAACAGTGAACGGATTTTTGTGGTTCGATGTTAGATTGAATAATGAATATCTAAATATTTTAACGATTTTCAAACACAAACACAATCACTGAACATTGTTACACATACAGTCTTTATATATATATATATATATATATATATATATATATATATATATATATATATGTATGTGTGTGTGTGTGTGTATAACGCTGTAAATGTGTAAAATAATACATATATATTTATTATAATATATAATGTGATATTAAATAAAATGTCATACACATTATCAAAGTCAGATCCCTTAAGACACAAATGTATTTTTCATTAGTTTCACAGAGTCGCAATTGTAGATAAAACGAAATACATTCCACGAAACTGTACGCACATGTTGTTAATAGTGTACTCTATAAATTTAAAAGAAGATGATTTATGAAAAGTGCATCTCTATGAAACTTCTGAAACGCGAACAGATTTGTATAAAAGGTAAAAGCATATCTGGTTATGATAAATCCGTTATTGTACATTTTATTATCTCTACTAGAAAATTGTATATGTACCTTAAACAAAAAAATGAAACAATTATAATTGTAATTTAATATTTTTTTTTCTGAAAATCATTTATGACGATTGGTGAAAAAAGTACTTGCGACCGGCGAGAATATGAAAATTTTAATTCGTATGTGTAAAAAAAAATATGAACGAAATATAAAAGACGTTATTAAAATTATAATACTGTGTTTTTATTTGAAATGTTCGTTGAAGTGACCTTTCAGGAAGAGTATGAAAAATATTTGATGAAGTCTGTTTAACCGATTTGGTAAATAAATTAGAAATTTGTTGAATTTTTCTTATTTTCGTTTTATAGTTCTTATATTTAGAAATCGGATTCAACGAAAGAAATATCAGCAACTTGTCTGATTATTCGACATAAATCTTTAAGATTATACAAGAGTTTTTTTTCTTCTAAGACAGGTTTCGACAGGAAATCTTGAAATTTTAAAAGTTTATTTTTAGCTTCAAGTAGATTTTGAATTAATCGATTTAAGATCTACTCGAATATATCAAAAGTCAAAATCAACTATAGAGAAACGTGCTTGCACATGACCTAAAATGTTCTTATAAAATAATGAAGACACTTAAAATAAATTTTGAAAAAAATTCAACAATTTCTCTACTTATTCGAAATAAATCCTGATAATAGCATAAGAGTTCGTTTCTTCTAAGACAGGTTCGATTTTCATCATCTTTAGAGGATCTTCAACTTTTAAAACTTTGATTTTCAGCTTCAAGTAGATCTTGAATTAATTCAAGATCTACCCAAGTACATCAAAAGTCAAAATTAGCTATAAAGAAACGTACACGTACATGAGCTAAATAATTCTTATAAAACAATGAACAGATTTTAAAGAAACTCTGTAAAAATTTCAACAACTTCACTGATTATTCGAAATAAATCCTAATGATCATATAAGAGTTCGATTCTTTGAAAACAGATTTCAATTTTCACCATCTTCAGGGGTTCTTCAACTTGTGAATATTTTCTTTTCAGCTTCAAGTAGATCTTGTATCAATAAATTCAAGATCTACCTAAATACATTAAAAAAAGTGAAAATTGGTCATAAAAAAGAACTCACATGTGATCTAAAGGAATCTTATAGAATAATGAATGGTAAATATACAAGAGGGCGACGAAAGTTTTTCTGAAATTCCTAATTAGAAATATTGGCTAATAAGGACTATATAAAAATTAGTAAGCATTTTAGGACATTTTTTAATACATTTGTCATGTGTGTACCATAATAAACTGTTTTACATTAAATGAAATATTTATAATTTTATTAAACTTTTCAGTAACTATTTGCAGAAGAGAATATAACAATTTTTTAATTTATTTTCGTACGCACACATCATAAAATATCCTTTTTTATTTAAACTATATCTTAATAGTTCAAGTTCTACAAGATTACATCTTTATCTTTTACAAATAGTTTTGAATAAGATAGCTGTATTCAATTATATAATTCTTTTTCTAAGCTCACAAATTATAAATGATTTTTCTATAACAGTTCTTTAAATCAGAAATCAAAAATGATCAATAATCAATTATTGAACATTTTAGTTCAGAAAAAAAATTGTGTAGAGTCTGAAAAATTTTAAAAAGTACACTTAATAGTTAATATGATATAATTTTATGAAATGTACGTATCTTAAGGATAAATTAATTAAATTTTGAGCATATTTTCTGAAAAGTTTGGCACATAGAGATTAAAATGCTATATAGTGAAAAAAGTACTTAAAAGAATTAGTTTAAACAAAAAAAGTAATTACTAATTGGTTATTAAAATAGTAAAGAAATATATTTGAAATATTTCCAAGATGAAGAATTATAGACTGAGGAAAATGATTAAAAATTTCGATTTAAAAATGTTTTACACATTTTTTTTAAGATCAAACAAATATTTACGAATGACGGTTTTAAATATTATTTTATTAAAAAGTTAATTTTGATCAGTTTATGCGAATTTTGATTCAGATGTTTTTTTTATCAGGCATGTGCAAGCTAATAAAGAATAGGGTGTTCTGAACGATTATTCATCTATGAAAGTGTACAATTTTTTTTTAAAAAGAACATAAAATTACACAAATATTTATAAAATGACAGTATCTTAAAAAATTATATACAGAAAAGTGTACAAGCAACGTCCGAAAATTTCCATAAAAGTAAGTGTTTTATTAATTCACCGATTTTGATCAGTTTATAAGAATTTTGATTCGGATGCTATTTTTATTAGGAATGTACAAGCTAATAAAGAATTGGATGTTCGAAGCGATAATTCATGTATGAAAGTATATGAAAAAAAGTATTTTTTTAAAAAAAAACAAAATCACATAAATATTTATAGAATAACAGTATCTTAAAAGATATTTACAGAAAAGCGTACAAGAAAATTTCCATAAAAGTAAGTGTTCTATTAATTCACCGATTTTAATTTTTCGATACGTTAAGTATCTGCTTTTCTTCTTTCACTCCGCCGAATCCGCTTACATCAAGATAACGCAAATATCATGGAAGACTAGTGAACGAATATCAAACTTAATTACATATTACTAACATTTTCTTGCGGATGGTATATTATTTTAATAGCAAATAAAAAAAAAAAAAATATGCACACAACCGAACATTATATTTATTACAAATACTGTAATTTGGACACGGATTCATATTTACATTTGATTTTAATTATAAGATACTTATTATATATATTAATCAACGCGGATTCATTAATTAGTCTGCATACAGAAATACAATTTTAAAATTATAATTTGTCGAATTGTATAAAACACATTTCTATTTGTCTTTCTCTCTCTCTCTCTCTCTATATATATATATATATATAGATAGATGTATATGATATACACGTTCCTTAAAATTTCGGCCATCACAACATTTTATCATAACGAGATCCTGCTCAACACGCTGTATTTAATAGGCATACAATTCCATCGACAATAAAAACATAAATCTGTCGTATAATTATGGAAGAAATCGCTACTGCTTGTAAAATTTATTACTATGTCATATTTATAGTCATTTACGTATTTATGTCTCAGATATTTTTATGTTCATAGTAAAAAAATAAATATATATATACTCGAATGTTTGAGTACTGACTTTTATATATTATCATCGTTTTATTACATCAACCAAACTGTATGTAGGAATATTTACAATATATATATATATATATATATATATATATATATATATATATATACATGTATGTATGTTGATTTAAAGGCATGTGCAGTGTATGTATATGTTGAACGATGTTGAAACTGTTTGAAATATTATTAGTCGTTTAAGACCTTTCTTCAATTATTTGCAACATTTTCAGGTTGAAAGTATTTATATTTTATTTATAACTCTGTCAATACTGAACGGTTACGACTGGTGATAAAAACGATTTGGAAAAAGTTTAAGACCTTATTTGAAATGCAGTGTGAATGAATTTTATATATAAGATGACAAAGATAATCTTAAAAAATGGCTTTGAGTTTTATATTAGTAAATTATGATATTAAGTCGTTATATGAAATGGTCGATTTTCATTTCATTCTTTTTCAAATCTTGAAATTTTTTGAAACGAGGAATATATTGTATTATATAAATGATTGTTGACTGTTTTCGATTTTATCGGGACTTCGATAGAGACGCAATGAGGTACAGAGTGTGAGAAGAGAAAAAGATAAAGGAGATCTAACTCACAAATATACTTTTTTTCAGTTCATGAATTATACAAATAGGTTAAATTTTTCTGTCTTATTCTTCTATCGTTACATTCGAAATACTTCTGTATTCTATTATATACTAAATATTTTTTATTATTTTTTTGAATCTCACTTGGCTATCTGATAATATTCTCGAAATAATAATCTAATTTTGATTAAAATTTATCAGTTTTGATCTGAAGAATCGATTAAGAGTTACTTTCACAACTTTCCATACGATTTTTTGTGTAAAAATGTGGTTTTTATATAAAGAGAGATCAGTACAAAAAGATACATTCTGTAACCAAGAAGTAGTACTTTTTAAGTCGAAAATATGATTTTTTTAAATTTATAGTTTTTGTTCTGAAAAAATACATTTATTGTTTAGACAATTCCGAAAAAAAAACAAGAAATGATATTATAGAAAATATTATTATTATTATCTTTCTGTGTAAAAATGTTGTTTTATATAAATAAAGACAGACCAGTTCCAAAAAGATACATTCTAAAGCCAGGAAGTTGTACTTTAAGCCTAAGATATGACTTTGTTTAAATTTCAAGTTTAATGATTTCAATGTAAAACTGATAATATTTTTTCAAAATATTGTATTCACCGAAGCTTAGAGTAAAAAATTGCTACAAATTTTGAATATTGTATTTTGTTATCAACTTTATATACTTTTCCAATAAAAATTTTCCGATTTATATTTTACACAGACTATTTGTGCGTATAATGTGTTAATTTCTGTTATTTGATATAAGAAAGCGAGTGGGGGCGAAGCCTTCTCGGGGATCGGCGAGTGTAGCGAGGGAGCAAAGTCCATTGGTATAAATACATATTCTTTTAATATAATAATACCAAAATAGACAGT
Organism: Acanthacorydalis orientalis; assembly: GCA_034766995.1. Lineage (NCBI taxonomy): Eukaryota > Metazoa > Arthropoda > Insecta > Megaloptera > Corydalidae > Acanthacorydalis > Acanthacorydalis orientalis. Next base: position 46,210,872 of record CM068317.1, read on the forward strand.
TGAAAATGAATTATTAATTTTAGTACCTGAAACGTGAAATTAAGATTTTTATCAAATTTAAATTTGGTAATAAATAATAAATTTGTAACTAAATATATTAATTTCAGCAAAAAGTATACAACTACTGATATACTAATTTGATTTATTATAAAATAAATAATCAGGTTTGAACTTTATATTTGTGATCTTAGAAAAACTAAATTACCAACGAAATATGTTAATAAAATATTAATAAAATGTATAATTTGGACTAAAAATGTTTGTATTCATCCTAAGTGCTCGTTCTTGTAACCTGATCTCCGATTCTTAACCCTTTAGATCCCATACTAACTACTTTGATATCTTAATAGTATATTTGTAATAATTTCAATTCTATCAGACTATTTAAAATGTAATAATCCAGCAAGAATCGCCACAGGCAAGTCAATAATTTTAAAATATATACACTTTTTTATCTGTCATCCCATTCAATACACTTTAAGCAAACGAGTATTCTTAAATTCCGAGTATGTGAAAAAAGGTAAAGTATTCGTACATCTTTTCAGGCGAAATACAGAAAATGGTCATGTTACAAAAAGAGCATCAGTACGTACTCAGATTATGTAATACACAAAAGGGATTATTCAAAGAATACAAATGGATTACGTAGAAGAAAGACTATTGGATAAGAATAGGGGGTTTGCGACACAGAAATACCTTTGTCAATATTTGCATTTGTGAATTAAGATTCGGGACGAGAATATCTGTGACGCTATATATCAATATATACAGGATGTTCAGTTGATAAGCATGTAAATTTAATCTGTGAGATTTTTTAATTCATATGTGTATATATATATATAGAACGGTTTAGGATTCCACAAGGAAGTATTAAAAAACAACGCAAAAATTAAAAAAATCAGGTTATTTTTACTTAGTATTTTAGTTCAGTACAATACTAAAATAAATTGATACAAAATACTAAACAAAAATTTTATTTTTTAATTTTGGCGTTGTTTTTTAATTCTTCCATGTGGAAGCCTAAATATATATATATATATATATATATATATATATATACACAGGAAGATTTAAATTAGGATTCCACATGGAAGTATTAAAAACAACGCAAAAAAATCAGGTTATTTTTTATTAAGTATTTTAGTTCATTTCAATTCTAAAATACAATTGAACTAAAATAATAAATAAAAATCTGATTGTTTTAATTTTTGCGTTGTTTTTTAATACTTCCTTGTGGAAGCCTAAATATATATATATATATATATATATATATGTGTGTATATATATATATATATATGTATATATATGTATATATATGTATATATATGTATATATATGTGTGTGTCTGTGTATATATATATATATATATATATATATATGTGTGTATATATATATATATATAATAAAGATACTGAAATATTTCTACTAAATCAAAAATAAAGTTTAATTCAACGGACAAGTGTTTTTTTAAATCTAAATATTAAAACTGAGCGGTGAAATTATATTCAATTTTATGTTTTTTTTTAAAAAAAAAAAATATAAAATTCTTCAATTCTCTGTTGAACAATCTGATTCTTTTTTGAAAACAATCAGACTTTCATGCAGATATATTTGTATCAAAATCTTTTATTAACTCTCTAATCTTTCATTTACTCTCTTTACCACTGAAACAATTCGTCACAATAAAAGACTCAAAAGTACGAATTCAATCCAATTTCTCACGACTGATCAATCTATTCCTTACTAAAAAAAAAGCAAATCGAAAATTAAATATCAAAAACATACTTGCTTCATTTTAAATTTGAAAAAATAGAGATCTGTGCCAATACATGTACTACTAAAAATATCTGTGATTTTTTTTCGTATCCCCGAGGAAAAAATATACATACGAGTTTGATTCGTGTATAAGTTGTGAAAAGTATGTACTTAGTCGATTGTAAATATGCAGCTGTATGAGTTCCGCAATCGATTCTCAGTACAGAAAAAACTCGATCCATAAAACGTAGGGTTATAAAAATGTTTAGCATTTTCTCGGCGAAACGACAAAAGAGAAATATCTTTGAAAGAACTCGCTGATAAAATACACGGCGTGTACGATTCACATAAAAGCGTCTGTACGACAGAGACGGATGTACGTGTCACATGTATTTTTATAATGTTACCGATTTTCCATTGCCTCCAACTACATACATACATACATTCATACATATATATATACATATATATATATATATATATATATATATATATATATATATATATATATATGTATGTATTTGTGTATATATATATATGTATTTATGTGTGTATATATATATATATATACAAAATGATTATCATATAATGTTCATTAACATAAAAATATCAGCTAGATAATTAATCAAATGTATTCGAGTTTATTTCTTCTATTGTGTTAATACACATATACATCGAGTATAATACATACACACACACTTATATATATATATATATATATATATATATATGTATAAATGTGGCGTATATGTATATATATTACTCGATTTATATGCAACATAACAGTTTTGTAATATAAATGTTCTTTTTTGTTTCTTTTCTCAGCTATGAAGGTAAATACTTGCTATAAATAGTTCCATATTTTATTTTCTACAACTATACATATTTTTTGTATTGTTTATCACATGTTATTCAGTTTTTTACTGAATTACTTTTAATAAATAGAACATTTATATACATATATAAATATAAATATATATATATATATATATATATATATATATATATATATATATATATATAGTATGATTCAATTTAGGCTTCTAAGTAACTTAAGTGCTACGTTGCTCCCTTTAAATTAATTTATTTTTATTTGTTATCTGTATTTTCATTAAAAATAAATATTTTTTTCTTTATATCTGATATAAAAATCCTTACTACATTATACTTCTTCCTATAAAAAATAACTTGGACCCAATAGTAAACAAACTTAAAATACTTCCGAGCAGTTAAGGGCTGAGAGTATATAAAAATCATATCAAATAATGATAAGATATCATTTATATAAACCTACTCACTTTGCTCGTAGACTCCTCCTACCTCTAGAGGGAAGAGACCAATTTTCTTCCTCCCCTGAGACATATTATTTAATAAATATTAATAAATATGAATGGATAAGAAACACAATTTTTTTTTAATGTAATTGGTGTACTATTTTGAATTTTACAAAAAGTTTTACAATGACAATAAATGATTTTTCCTGTGCTTCATTGAAAACAATATTTGTTATTAGAATGTTAATAGAATTTAACATTTTCAAAAGAAATATTTAGTTACTTTCTATAGATTTTAAATGATGATTTTATTAAAATGTTTACATGTTTATTTATACTTCTGTTGATCATTGATATTTTTTTGGGTGTTCTACTTATTTGAAATTCTCAAATAGTACAAGTGTTTTAAATAACTTGATCATAGAGTTCAGCATTAAGACAGTTTTCGTTCGAATTAATACGAAAATCAAATTAAGTATATTTTTATTTTATATTTACGTTCAAACGTTAATGATCTTAGATGTCGAAGCGTCCTAAAACCCCAAATAACCAATCAAATAGTACGAAAATTATTTTATAACCGTGATTTTAATTTTTGAAATCATAAAATCTTAATATGAGTTAATGACCTTTATCGACGGAGAATTCATTTTTTTATCTTATATTGGTGATTCAGGCTTCCATATATAAGTAAGATTTGAGGCTTCCATATGTAGAAGTATTAAGAAAAATCGCAAAAATTGAAAAAAATGTTATTTTTTATTTAATTTTGTAGTTAAATTAAATACTTGAAATTCCATACAGTTTGCAGTTCAATTTTGTATAAAAAAATAAAACAAATCATTCACCAGTTCGCAACTAATTCTAGATTACCTGGACTTGTATAAAAAAAAATGCAACATCGAACGTTTATTCATTTACAACACATATATTTCTCAAGATGTAATTAAAAATAAATTTATGTATGGACCGAACACTGACGAAAAAGAGGAAAAAAAAATATAGACACAAATGTGTTCGATTACACATATTCATACATTTCTCGAGAAAGAAACGATATTTAAATATCCACGACTCGATTCGATATATTAACGCAGACAAATTTACATTAGTAGATACTTATATCATTTTATGTACCCATTCTTCAAAAAAATCGTCGAACTGTGAAGGAAACCGTGTAGTGGAATTGTTCTCGGGCGCATAAAAAAAACAGACGTCATGCATTGCGGTGACTTTGTGATGCAAAGTCGGATTTTCCATGTGTTTGTATATGAAATGGCATTGAAAACGTTTACATTTTATGGGATCGAGGTTACTTCAGGGCTAATGTTTGATTTCGAGATATATATATATATATTTCAATATAGCATAATTAATTTCCAAAACATTTAATACAAATTTAATTAGGATTTTAAAACCAAAAAAAAAACATTAACTTCTTATCATCAGCTATAAATTTACTGGAATATTTCCTGTATTCATTTCGATCAAAAATTGAAGATAATTTTTATAAAGAATATACTTATATTAGGTAACCTATTATATTTTAATGATTTATACATATGGAAATCAGTTGGTTTCTGATTTCGGTTCTTTTTAAGTTGATTAATTTTTTTAAACTGCATGCAAAGCTAATCTGTTCATTAACCTTGCAAGTGATGTGATCTTAATTTTTTTAAAAAAACACGAATTTCATTAAATCGATGTGAAGTTTGTTCATATCTCATACAAACTAATTAGTTGGAATAACCTCTATTTCTCGTGTAAATGTATTTTAATAATTGAAACAGTACTGGTTTTTAATTGAAATTTTGGAATTTTATTCGATTGTTCGATTGAAATATTTTATAAGAGTTTATAGTAATTATGTTTGATTAAAAGAAGTATTTCTAGATCTTACTTTATAACAAAACAAGTTTTATAAATAGTTTATATTTTTTTTATCTTTTTTTGCAAATGAATTCTTTTTCATGCCACAAACCACAAAAAGTTTGTAATAAATGAACACGTATAAATGTCAATAGATAAGTAAGATCGTTAATTAGATACGAGTAATTCTGTCTACAAGTACAGGAAATATTATAATAATGAAATCATTTCATAATAATTAACAATTTATAAATTGTAAATACTCACTGTTATATTACAATTAGATAATGTACATTAATCAAACATCATTTTATTCTTATGAAAGAAAACACTTTACTAATAAAATTAAAAGTAGGATTTTGAAGAAGAAAATTAGTGTTTCGTTTATGAATTTTATAGAAATTTGAGATTGTATAATAAAAAATAAGTGCATGCACACAAACTGAATAAATTAACACAATGTTTTATTAACTTTATATACACAAATATGTATAAAAAAATATTAATTCATTATACTTCAATATCGTTTTAAGAAGTGTAGAACTACATAATTTTAAAAATAAATTGTCTTATTATGTTTAAAAAGCAATTTCTTTTTTACCCTCCAAACTACAAACAATTCTCTGGCTAAAAACATTCAATAGTCATTATTGAACGTGTTTTATTGTTGTTTATGAACATTTTCATAGAATTTCTATTAATTTCAAAGTCTTAAGCTATAGAAAAAATGTTTTCGGTATATGAGAGGAAGGAGAGATAGGAACAATTTATTTTGGAAAGTGAATTTAGCTAGAATCAGAACTAAAATGCCTTATTATCTTTAAAAAATAATTTCCTTTTTTTACCCCCAAATTAGAAACAATTTTCTGGCCAAAAATGTTCAATAATCATTACTGATCATGTTTTATTGTTGCTTATGCAAATTTTAATGGAAGTTCCATCAATTTCAAAGCCGTAAAGTAGAGAAAAAAGATTTTCGGTATATGAGGGGAGGTAGGAGTAATTTATTTTGAAAAGTTAATTTAGCTAGAGTCAGAAAAAAAATGTCTTATTTTTAAAAAAATAATTTTCTTTGTTTTACCCTCAAACTATAAACAATTTCTGGCCAAAAATGTTCAATAATCATTATTGATGATATTTTATTGTTACTTATGCACATTTTGATGGAATTTCCATCTATTTCAAAGCTCTAAGGTATAGAAAAAATGTTTGTGGTATGTGAGCGAAAAGAGGAAGCAGAATCAGTTTATTATGGCAAGTGAATTTAGTTATAGTCAGAACTGTACTGTGAATATTTTTTTAAGAGGAGATTTAAAAATCATTTTTTAGATCATCGTTGTAACCAAGCTAGGTTCTTATCCAAATATCTCGAAATATTTTCCAAACAATTACACTATTTTTAATAATGTCCTATTATAGAAAAAAAATACGTTATTTATCCGCAAGTCTCAAACAAAACTGTTCTAATTTCGAACTACAAATACTGACTGTGCAGCGAGTTCGTGGCTGGATGTGACGGGGAGAGAATCCCGTAAGAAAAATTGTCGACGAGCGTGAACGATTGAGACGCGAATACAAGAAAACAGAACAGGAAGACACGAACGGTAGTAGATAGGTACAAAGAGGACGCGTTTCGTGAACATCACACATGAACGATCTCACATCGGTAATTCAAAAATCGGTCGCGCGCGATACAGCGCCGCTGTCGGTCGTCGCGTTTGGGGCGCGCACCCTGCTCTGTAATTTGCGTCGCGGTGTGTTGTGTGCGGTGGATGTTCTGTGGGTAGAGATGCGACGGCGTATACGTACGGAACATACGTACGTACATTCCCCTTTTTGCTCTCTTCCTCCATTACAAATTCAACATCACAGCCCATTTTGTACAACACACACACATACATTCATATATATATATATATATATATATATATATATATATATAAGCAGAAAATATTTACATATTTTCTTTCATGTACTAAAATTTTTCACTGATAATTTTTCATAAATTATTTAAATAACTATTAAAACAAGTATCCTTTAAACTTTACTTTCAGATATCATTTTTTTCACCTCACAAAATACACAAATAGTTTCATGATAAATACCGAAAAATTCAATTTCTCTAGAAGTTTGAGATCTGAAGATGATAGTATCGAGATTGCAATATGTACAATTCTGAACATTTCTGATCAGACTTGTTCATGATCTATGATAAGAATGAACTATTATTCTGTTTTTAAATATTATTAATTGTTTTTGATCTACTTTTTATTTTATTTAAAAAAAAACACTTTTTCCGAACACCTTCAACAAAAAAATATTACACAAGAATTACTTATCAGAGTGTATGGAAAGAAAAAAAATGTTTTTAAATATTGATCGTTTCTGGTAGACACAAAAATATATATAATATAAATTAAAAGATTTCAAGAGATAACATTCTTATTTTACAACTATGACCTAATGTAGACTTTTATAAACATGTCCTTCAAGAAATATGTGTAACCATGCGTGTTCAAACTTATAATTAAAATTCATACTATTGTACAGAACATTTTTGAATATTTTTTTTCTAGCGAAACTATAAATATTACATTTCTGAATACTTTTGGAATAAAAAAATGATATATATATATATATATATATATATATACATATATATATATATATATATATATATATATATATATATATATAATGATTAAAATTTTAAATCAGAACTTCAAGGCTACAACAAATTTATAGAATTTACTTAAATGGTTAATCAAAAAATATATCTTAAATCAATAAGTTTTTTATTAAACCAATTCAATATTTTTTTACTATAAAGTAATATATAAGAGATGAATAATATTTCTATAACTACACAAAATTTTTAGAAATTAGAAGAGAAATAGAAAGATGTTATTATACATTAAAATGATTTTAGATCTTTAAAAATCATGTTAATCAGTTTAGAATATGTTTTTTTATAAATTTTATTATATATATATATATATATATATATATATATATATATATATGCATATCCATATATTCTGCTCGAAACGAGCTTCCCGCTTCACAGGTTAGTCTTCGTCTGAAAGAGCACAGACCATTACATTCTGGTATTGCTTCGTCGTTCCTCCAGCACTGTGATGTACACAATAAGAGTTAAATTGGAAACGTGGGCGGGGTTCGAACCTGTACTACGCGCTCGTTTAGATGTCGTCATAGCAACATCCCTCGGACAAAATCAACGGTATAGAACGCTGATCGTACACGAATTTTAAGATACATTCAACAGATTGTATCGTTTTAAATATATTTTTCCGTCGAATAGTCAATTAGAAGAATGCAGATGAGTAAATGTGCTCGAAATCGAATTTAATAACATGTTTGTATTTATCTGTGAGTCTTAGAATAGAAAAATTGAAACTGAATCCTGTCGATGGGGAAAAAATGTTCAATATTCAATGTGTCGGCCTGTTTTGACCAGAAAACGTTTTGTGGTTTGTGAGAAAGTGAGGAATTCATGTATGAGAAATGAATTCAGTTTGAGTGAGTTATTGGGGATTTAGGGCGCATCGACAACTGTGGTCATTAGTGCCCGAACACAAATTATAATTTAAAAAAAACACCCCGTTTGCGCACTTGCGTTCGAATCATCCCTTAATTCGAAACGTTAATCTATGTGTGCCGAACGCTTAAGAATATTTCATTAAAACAACATTTCTCTCAGTGGGAGATAGAGGTAAAAAGAAAAAAAAACACATGTGAATGAACTGGACTGTAAAATACCTAATCTTGATTGGCAACACTTATAAATATAATAAGAAGGGATGAACTCTTAAAGACAAGTGAAACATTTAAAATACTGTGATCTGATATTTGTATTCACAGGGTTTTTCGTGAAGAACACTTTAAAATAAGCCCGAGAATTCAGTTTGAATTCTTTAGTTTGTTTAACTTTTAAAAGTGTTTAAAAAGAGATTTTAATGCACTCCTGACTGAAAAGATTATGAAATTGCTTGTATTAATAAAAGGTAACATAGAGGGAAGGCTAGGATGACCTTTGTGATATATAATAGATGTAATATCAGAAAAAATGTTTGCTGAAACGCATACAGCTGTCATACACTCTCTCTTAGAGAGGCAGAGGGGGACAAATTTCTCTTCAAAGAGAGTTGCTTGTTACAAGTTACTCTTCAGTAGATCTTTTTCAAATATGAAAAAAGTCACTCTATACGCCCGTACGTGACAGAAAAATGTGGATCTAAAACCATACTGCAGTCAATTTTGATATGTAATATTAATTTTTATCATTCGGTCATTTTATAAAAACAGTATTGGAAATATGAACGAATTCGAAACACGAACTCTCTTATCCGTATACTGCTTGCTATACACGCATCAATTAAAAAAAAACTGCATAATCAGAATAGATGTAACGAACAAAGGACTGAAAATTGTAAACACTACAACAAAGACTTGAAAAGAAATAAAAACATCCGTGCATTCAGCGACTGACTCACGAGATGTTTTCAAAAGACCAGTAAGAAGTAAACAAAATATTACAATGTTTATTTAAAGCGTCCACCATCGTACGTGAACAAATCAGAATAATTAATTTTTATTTAAATTAATTGACAAGTACGGCTAAGATGACTGTCACTTCCTTATAATGAAGCCTCGGTAATAGGACATAAACAAGTTGTGTGCATGCTTCGGCAGACTTATGTCTTTATCGCATCGGACTCGTCAACTACGAGCGCAGTTTTAAATAGGGTTTAATTGAAATATGGTCTGTTCAGTGCATGAATAAAATCTCTGACACTGTTACTAAAGTAGGAAGTTTCCTGTGTAAAACTATACATGTGATGTTGTCCTTTTTTTCGGTACAGTTTACGGTACGTTACTTCTTCGGTTCGCTTTTGGTTATGTTCAAATTGTTTCTATTAAAAATTATATATATATATACATATATATAAATGTTCCGTAAAATTTTAAAAAAATATACAAAAAAAATAAAAAAAGTGTAGAGATTTTATATTAGAATATTATTAATGATGACCTCTTAAGTTACAAAATAAATTATGATATTTGTATCATAAAAACTATAATGAAATGTGCGACCTTTTTTTTAAAAAAAACAACGTCGTTGCAATACACTTACGAGAGGAACACACTCACTAGCATTCAACAGCGAGAATAATTATATAGTCATACTACTATAACATATATATATATATATATATATATATATATATATATATATATATATACTCGTATATATATAAAGATATTGAATGATACAAAGAGCAAAGCGAGTGAGGGGCGGAGCCCCCCGGTGTGCAGCACGCGTAGCGAGTAGGGAAAAGAGCTCACTAGTATATATAATAAATAATTTATGAGAAATTATGAGAAATGGTATCAGGGAGATGATATTTTCAATACATTTTACTTTGTAATAAATCGAGTATTATTTAACATGTCTTTTTATGTCAATAAACCAGAAAACTATATATGTGCTCGATGCTCTTGTTGATTTTAATTGATTTTCAATATAAATATCGTTGTTTAATTTATATGCTTCTGGGTTTATGTTGCGCACAATAATTCATTCAATTGCAGGTCAATTTTTAGTTAATTTTTGTAAAGGATGTATTGTGTGAATTGCAAATGTCTAAGATACAATTAAGTAATGATAATTATATTTTATTTTATAATTCATTTCCACGATTCTACAAAATCGAACACATGAATCTTCTTATTGTCTATTGTACCAGTATATTTCTGTCTAGGAAGTGAAGGTGAGGGTTGTGAATGGAACGGAATAACTGAACTGAATGGAATAATTATATGGAGAGGGATTTATAACTTTGAGAAATATCTAAATGATTTTAGAGCTATGATCCGGGGGGACATCTCTCAAACTAAAAAATTCCAGGTGTAAAAACGCAGATTTATACCAGTCAGTGAGACTTTCACTTTTAACAAGATAGGACACTACTATCGAATTTTATTAACAATAAACGCGATGTAATGAATTAAACCTCTTTCAAGATTTTTAAATTTTAAAAATTGAAATTTTACTGATAGACAGAGAATCTCATTTCATATTTAAAGATTTTGTATTTGAGAATTCATGGATTAAATATTCTATCAATTCTTAAAATTAGATTTAGTATCATTTCATTGCAAATAAAGATTTTAGAAAAATCTATAGAACCATTTAGTTCATTTTTTATATTTTATTCAAGTGTAAACAGTTAAATTTGTTCTGAAATCTGTGAAACAAGTTCGTTTTAAAGGAGAGTTTGTATGGAGATATTTATGAAAAAAAAAATTAATCTATACATCCATGAATTCTCTATTCCAGTACTCACTAAAATATAGTTCAACTACTCTCTCTCTCTCGATATATATATATATATATATATATATATATATATATATATATAAAACGTACACGAGTAATATAAACAGTGCACATCTGTTCTATTCCCAGTCATTGTAATTGTACACACACGTACGTTTTTAAATGCAAACAGAAATAATATATAAATTGGTTGCATCGGTTGCTATCTTTCTCTTTGATAACAGCATAGAGCGACGACGACGACGACGACGTCAAAGCCCCGCTAAAGTCTACAGTATATTGAGTTAAGTTCGTTTGTATCAATTATATGGTGAAACATTGCATGATCTTTGACCCCGATTTAAATACGTGCTGATGAATATGTACTCATGTATATTACACGTGTGAGTGTGCGTACATATGTGTGTATGTATGTATGTATACATGCTTTTTTTTTCTCCGTATGTATACATATATATATATTTGTACGACCGCTGACCAGTGATGATTGAACTGGTCAAGCCCAATGACCCTATACTATGCTTTTCCTGATTAGTATTATAAAGATAGACACATGTACGATTTGTTATATTTCTCAATTATTAGGCTATTTGTTACTTATTGAGTTTTCTATAAACTGTTTATATCGTGAATGAGACTGTTTAATTTTAATTCAGACCGATTTTAAGAAAATCGGTGTATTGGGTGCAGAAATTCGTTTTTTTTTTCTTTATACAAAATGATTGTTTATAGAAAAATAGAATACATTTCAATCATCAAAGTAAGTTTCATTATTTTATATAACTTTTCTTTATCTCCCAGGCAACTGACGAATCACTGTTTGGAAAAATATGGCGACTGAGTCGATGAAGTCATAATTTTCGAAAATCTTCTACTATTTTAACATTTTTGTATGTTTTATGCGCCACAACACCTTCTACAAAACTGAACAAATTAACCCTCGTCGATTCGGCACCATTTTCATCAACTGGAATTCGAAAAGTATGCAATGCCTAATATGCTGGTTTCCGGACGTCATCGTGTTCACAAGTTTTGTGAGGTTATGGCAACTACTTGACCAAGATATATGGTAGTTTTGAATGTTAATTAAAACTACTATAATTAATGTAAATGTTAGCACTTAAAAATCTTAAAATTGCAAGCAAATATTTAATTTGAAACAGAGTAATGATTGAATTAATTTAAAGGTACCGAATTATTTTTTACACCTTACAGTTTAATATATAGGACGATTCAACTTAGGATTCCACACAAAAGTATTTAAAAAATGCAAAAAAAACATGTTACCTCCCATTTAATATTTCAGTTCAGTTGTATTTTAGTACTGAATTGAACTAAAATACTAAATAAAAAATAACATTACCTTTCTTAACCACTGTACCTCCTTTTAATACTACCAAGTGGAAGTCTAAATTGAATCATCCTATATTAAACACGAATCTTGTTAACAGTTTTACTTTCCTTATTTAAGAATGCTGTATCATTATAAAATTAAACGTATAATTGTACAAATAAAATCACCCTTAAATGTACATTTAAAAACGTTAAAAAAATCATGTTTATTATAATATATAAAAACTTTGAAAAATAATTTATGAATAACAAAATAAATTCAACCCTTTTTTCTGTTAATTTCTGTGGTATGATGTTTCAAAAATTCAATATAAATTGTCATGTAGAACTTCGTGATAATTTATTTATTTAGAACTCAGATCTATGAATAATTTTAATTCAATCGCTTTGAAACGTGTCCCACTTTTTCAACACAATATTTATTTATTCAAAAAGATGAATTAAATTGAATAACAAACTATATTGTTTTATAAAATAGATAAATCAATAATAATTGATATATCTACAAGAAACAAGATCTTAAATGTATAAAAATGTTTGGAATAAAAATAGAGGACAAATAATTATAAACAAAATATAAAAATTAATTCTGTCCCTTTAAACTTAATCGATAATCAATCAACGAATGAAAAAAATATGTTCAGGATATAAAATGTTGAATTATTAGGTGTGAAAATGAATTTTGGACCTTTAGATTGAGACAATCAAAACTATGTTTCAAATTAAAATATTTTCTTATCATTTTAAGATTTGAAGTACCAATCTTAACAGTTCAAAGTATATATTTTGGCCAAACAGAAAGCATAACCTCACAAAACAGTATTGAACACGATGACATTAGAAAAGCTGTATATAAGGGCATCGCATACTTTTCGCATTCCTGTTGAAAAACATTCTATCGAAGCTGCGGGGATGATTTGTTCAGTTTTGGGGCAGGTGCTGTGATTACACATACATACAAAAGACTCTAAAACAGTGAAAGAGGTCCGAAAATGTATTACAAATTCACTGAATCAAATCTATCATTTTTTTTCGACAAGAAATTCATCAATTACATGACAGATGGAGTAAAGTTGTAAAAAATATGGTGGATATTTTCTGAAGTGAACTCTATTTAATTTTTCCGTTAATATTATTTTCTATAAAAAAGGCACAGAATTAATTTATACATCTAATATATTCGAAACGTTGCAAATTTAATTTTGAGTATAATAATTAATTCAATAACGATAACAAGCTGTGAAAATTGTTTGTTATAGAATATTCACTTTTTCAACAAAGCTCATGCAAGAAAATGAACACGTTCATAAAAAATGATGAACATTTTCAACTAACTATACATTATTATTTAAATTATATATTAAACATAAATTACTTATAATTCAACAACACTATTGAGTGTTAATAATTATTTAAAACTGACTTCTATAAAGTAATATCTCCACTTAAAAACACTCTTTGTCATAATATAAAAATTATACTCGAGTCTCAATTGTGATCAATAAATTCTAACAGGTAAATATATACATTAATAAAATTTAAAATACACACTTCTGAATTTGAAGATTATTTAAATATGGCCAATTATTCTATTTGTTTAAATTATATATCAGAGAAATTATTCGTAATTTAGTTAAGTCTCTTATGAGTATAATTTATTTAAGTGTTACTTTGAAAGAAATATTGTTGGTTGCAACTTTTCACCTATATTTATTTATCTCTTCACATTAATAAAAATAAATTATATATAAATATAATATATATATATATACATACTGTATTTATGTACAAGAAACTTCATTTTCAAGTTATATATAGTTATAACCTATTAAGTTCTTTGAAATGTTTGAATTGCCTTTTAAAGAGTACCAAACCACCCCATTAACTGACACTTCGTCCGCCTGTAACAAAGAGCTGAATATAACGAAATTATACAACTCGCCCGGCATTGAAACGAATTCGTGTGCGGCGGCGGCGGCACGCGCCAAAAATTAGAAACGTATCCAAAAATTACATGTATGATTCAAAATGAAATTACGGGTTATCCGTACAATTGACGAACGGACAAAACCAACGCCAACTGTGACGTTTCCACAACACCACCGCCCTGAATTTACTCAGCGTACTTTTTAGCAATAGGCAATACTGTTATGTCTGTTGTATTTTTATACTTAAGTGTGTGCGTGTGTGTGTGTACGAATAGTGTTCGTGCGTTCAAGAAGAGGCCAGAAGATCACTTAAATGTACGTTTAAATACGGACGGTCTCTTTTCGATGAGACAGTTGATCTTGAAAATGTAATACGAATGTCAGATCAGTGGTACTTAACACCTAGTTTTGAGTACGGTGACAAATATGATTTTTTTTATGTATGAATTAATTATATTGGTTATTATTTACTTAATTGATGAGTCTTTTTTTAAGATGATCATTTTAAAATATTAAAATACCGTATTCTTATAGTAGTTTTTTTTGACAGTTTCAAGTTTTTGTCTGATATTTGCTATTTTTCTCTGTAATCCTGGTTTAGTATCTTTGTATGTAATCATGGTGTAATCGAGCCTTGAGATTCATTCCCTTTTATCCAGACTCTGTCATGTTTTATTAGCAATCTTGCTGTTTATGTGTCATATCTTGACATTCATCGCTAGGAAAGTTTTCAAAAAACCTAGTTGACCTTACAACCCAATTCTTATATTAAATTATGTGCTGAGCTTTATACATTTTTAGTGAATAATTGTTTAACTCTCCCGTTCCAGTGCGGTAAACTCAGTTGACCGGATGTTTTTATGTGCAAGTATCATTCTTTCTGTCACTCACAGAACGCCGATATTCCTTGTTATCCTCTATTACTAGTTACTATCACTAATGAATTTACAAAAATAATGATAGAAACCGTAGATATTATTGCTTTAATTCTCTCTTTTATTTCAAAACCAAACTTAAATTATTATTTCAAAACCAAACTTTGTAATTTATGAAACGTTGTTTCAATAAATTACAGTTTAATGATCGTTAATCGTTTGCCGTGAGGAAGTGAGGTGATATTTTTAATAGCATTTCTTTATTTTCTTGTAATACAGATCATCTATAGATATGAATCGATGGTGTAAGGATTGACTGGTGTTCAATTAATTAAAAATCATTCTATTCCCCTCTAAATGGTAATTTTCTGTTCAGTTTCTGCTGCTTTATCACCCGTTTTGAACT
The DNA here is from genome assembly GCA_034766995.1 of Acanthacorydalis orientalis. Lineage (NCBI taxonomy): Eukaryota > Metazoa > Arthropoda > Insecta > Megaloptera > Corydalidae > Acanthacorydalis > Acanthacorydalis orientalis. The sequence goes on from CM068317.1 coordinate 46,226,693, forward strand.
CATATAATTATTTGCTTCTTTTCCATTTTTGATTCAAAAGCCCAATTTGTAGCAAAATTAATAATAAAACGAAAGTCGATGTTATTATATTACAAACCGAAAAATACACTTTCAAATGATGAAATGACACTTTCATTGAAAAAAATTAAGGTAAGAATTCAGAAAAGAAGCCACAATTGTTTTCCTACCAATCTAATATAATAATAATTGATAAAGTATGGTCATGGAAGAATGTTAATTGTCCTATAAGTGGAAACGCACTAAGCATGAGAAAAATGCACTTTAAAATGATATTAATATGAACATTTTCATTGAAAATTTAGGTTAGAATTCAGAAAAAAACACCGCAATCATTTTCCTACCAAACAAATATTACGAATCTTCGAGTACAACTCAGAATAATCGATAGTGGAATTGAGTAGAAAAATAAACTATTAAATACATAGTAAAGAATGATATTCTTGTGTGAAGAAAATCTATCTTTGATGGTGAAGAATAAACGAAGAAATTTATAAGTTATTGAATCTTTTTTTAACAAGGTGAAAATTTTGAAGACTTCTTTCATGATAAGTAAATACATCGATTAGAAATATTTGTAGGACAGAGAGACGACGGTACAAATACACGGTTGAAAATATGTATCTCTCTCTTTTGAGCACCGAACGACGATACGACAACAACAACCTATTGCTACAATATAAACAAGAATAACGGTTGATTTTTCAATCGCCGAAAAAAACCTAATTTATAAAGCGTGCGATGCACGTTTGCACGACGGCACTAAAGCCTCATTCAGTCATCCAGCCAGCCTCAATTCAAATTTGAAGGGCGTACGCACAACGCCTTCTTAAAAAACTTGCATCGTGGACGTGTAGATGCATGCAGTACACGAATGTCCATGAATGCTTACGATATCAAATGACATACTGTTTGAATCCATTGTACTCGCATATATATGTACATGTAGTTTTTTTTCGCAGAGGCCTGTTTCATTTTTTACTTAGTCTGGTGGGTGTAGATCTTGGGCTTCCGGTTCTTTCTAAAACAAGAATTTCGTTGTGTGTCGAGTGGTTGTGAATATTCCGTACTGTATAGGGGTTGATTTATGTATTTGTTGGTAGCATGAAATTAGGTGACAGACAATGTGTTCAGATATATGTTTTGCAAATTAGATGATTTGTGAATTAGTATTTTATTTCGATTTTATCAGTTTTTATTGATATAAGGCACTTTTATATCAAATATATATCGATTTAAATCTCAGATTGTACATTTTGGTTACTAGACATACTTTTTTAATCTGTTATTTAGATCTACAAACTAGCGACGATTAAAAATAGAAGACAAAAATCAAATATTCGATATCAATTTAAATTATATATATATATATATATATATGAAAAACATCTTGAAAATATACATAATTTAATTAAAATATTATATTTTATATTGTGCCTTAATTCATTTTCACACATAAAAACTTTTATAATCTAAAATGTTTAATATTTAATAGCTGATCATTTTCGATTCTTGATTATTCGCATTTTAATAGCGATGCAATCGTCATTCAAACGTTAAGAAATATAAGAAACTTATAGAATAATCTTTTATTAAATAAACTGACTATTTTGTTCCTTACTGTTCTGTGGATGACGAAAATGTCGATAGAATTTTATAAAGTATGTAAAAATATTATTTAAGGATTTTTAAATTTATTCTAATATGATACAGAACCAAAACTAGTAGTAAAAAATAAACACTCAGATAATCTGAAAGAATAAAGATCATCGATCAACGTATGTTTAAAATACATATGAAAATGAGGAAAATCGAAAGGGGTCCAGGAAGAAATGAACTCGAACGTAGCTATTAAGGTTCGATCTGCACTTTAGAACCATCAAAAATGATCAATAGACAATTTATAAAATGAGCCTATTGAGACAGTCTATCTTTTATTAAAACTAGATATACCAGGAATGAAAATTTTTATAATTTAAAAAATGAGCTCTAAAAAGAAGTATCATAAGGTATAGTTTATAGGAAAAACAAATGAGTATATTAAGAATATAAAGGTTTTTTTCTATACTTTAAATCTCTGAATATGATGACATTTCTATTGAAAGGAATAAGAGATAAACAAGAAAATAATACAATAATATTTACACTATTTTCATAAACAAATTTTTCTTCCACTCTACAAAACATGAATAAAATTTACCGATCAGGGTTAATGATACGAAACAGAAATGAAAAGAAAATATATTAAAACTTTTCCTCTCACAAATGAATTATTCGTTCATTCTGCAGAAATCAAACATTTTTTTTGATAAAAAAATATTGAATGATCATTAATTGTTATTTGATGTTTGATCATTCTTGCTTATTATTGATCGTTGACTTAGTATTAAAATATTTGCAGATTTTTCTGTACCATAGTACTCTGAGAATGATGGAATTGGTATCGAAAAAGTCATAAGTAACAATCAAAATTGATCAGTACTCATTTATTCAATATTTTTGATCAGAAAAAAACATAAAAAAATATTTCCAGTTTGTACTAAGAGAGAGAGAGAGAGAAAGTAATTAGTGAATTTAGTCACAATAGTAGAAGCAGATCGTTATACAATTATTTTCCAAAACAGACTTTTTATTTTAACTAATATTCACATCCAAACAAATATTTTCGATTCTCACCCCTTTATTCTAATTCACAATTAAAAGTGAAGAACGACCTTTCCAGATTACAGAAATACAATTCATCAAACTATTTTTTTTCTGCTCGAATATTTCAAATCTTCCAGTAAATAAAAATCCATCATTAAACACAAAACTAGTCATTTATGAATACAATCGAATACTAAATGATTTATTAAACGGTTATTTTCTTATTCACCATTACACTTAATTACTTTTATAGTAAATAGAACGACAGAAAAACAATCGTTTCCATACTAACATTTCATATTTTCCCAGAAGATTAAAAGACAAACACGTGTCATTAAAAAATGCTCCAGTAATTTAAGATATTTTCATTTTAAATTAACCTAAAAATCATAAGACATTTTTACAAACATAACGACTTCATTCAATTACGATATTACGTGCAAATGGCTTACACATGTCATACATGCTATATAAATCCTGCTAGCTCAAATAAATGTTTTTATCAGTTAATATCGTTCTTACCCATATATATATATATATATATATATATATATATATATATATATATATATATATATATATATATATTTGTGTGTGTGTATATAAATACGTGCATTTTTCACATGCACATATTTAGTTGAGAGCAAAGTGAGCAAGATTCAAGACAATATAGTATGATAGTATGTAGTTGCGGTGTGAGTGGCCGACAAGGTAGCTCAACATCAGACGCACCGCTCCATTTTTTGTGTGCTACTGACTTCGATGTAATGTCGTTCCACGCCACGCAATGCAACAGGGACGCATCGTGCCGATTTTACAAATCAACACCGCGCGTCCATCCCATACGGCAAGAGACACCGTCGTACAACGGACAATTAATTAATATGTATTCCGTGTTAATTGTTCATTGAGTGCGGTATGTGATCGACGATCGACAAGATTTAAGAACATCGTTTGTATGGAAAACGGATCGACGTTTATTCAAACTAGCGAACGTTGCACGTGTCTCTTTTTTTGTCGAACCTCGGAAGGAACGAGAATATTTTACTATATATAGACGGAGTGGTCGCAAGAGAATATTGTAATAAAGTGCTTATTGAATTTTAATTACTTTATATATATATATATATATATATATATATATATATATATATATATATATATATATATACAGAGAGAGAGAGAGAAAGAGTTACACATGTATTATTCAATAAAAATTCCACATTATTTATTAAAAACAATTACAAGGGTTCAGTTTTTTTCTACATGATTGAATGATGTCAAAAATGGACTCATTTCTGAGAAATAATATGTTTGTAAACGTTTTATGAAAATAAGTCATAAAGATGCCACAGTTTTTGTTTTACATTATTGGAAATTAAAACATGAAATTAATTAATTCTCATTTCAGGCCAGATGTTTTATTGAAATTATATATATATAGGTGGATTCAATTTAGGCTTCCACTTGAAAGTATCAAAAAAATCGCAAAAATTAAAAAGGATGTATAATTGTCTAAATCTATAATTGCTTATTCAAGAGTAGCTCATATAGGTTTAGCTTTAGCTGGTATATTAACAATAATGTTATGAGGTTGGGTATGTGCTTATAGAATAATATTAGCACATGGGTTATGTTCATCTGGATTATTTTGTTTAGCTAATATCTCTTATGAACGATCAACAACAAATAATAATAAAACTCCAATTATTCAAGTATGAATAAATTTATAAGATCCATAATATAAACCTCGCCCAATATGAAAATAAATACAAATAAAAAATGTAGATGTATATTTTTTTTATTTTTGAGATTGTTTTTTAACACTTTTATGTGGAAGCCTTAATTGAATCACTATATATATATATATATATATATATATATATATATATATATATATATATATATATATATATATATATATATATATATATATATATATATATATATATATATAGGGGTTGATTCAATTTAGGAATACAGAAAGAGTATGATTTTTTTATGCAGAAAAGAAATGCACACCAAAGAGTATGCTCTTTGTTGTACATTTTGGTCCGGTAGAGTCATTGGACCTTACTTTTTTTTATCATACTGGTAAAGCGATTACTGTGAATGGAGAAAGAAACCGAAACATGATAACCATTTTTTGTAGACAGAATTGGATGATATTGATCTGTAGAGCATGTGTTTCGAGCACAACGGTGCAACAAGTCACATCTGGTGGAACAATTGATTTATTGCAGGTCCAATTTCCTAGTCACGTTTATTCTTGAAATGTATACATAAATTAGTCACCGAAATCCTGCAATTTAATATCGTTGGACTACTTTCTTTGAGGTCACGTTAAAAAACAAGTTGTACACCACTAATTCTAAACCAATCTAAAACATGAAATCCGAAAAGTAATTGTTGAGATAGACCCACAGTTTCGCAGGGATGTTATTGAAAATTTTAATAAAATAATCGTTACTTGTAAGAAAGCATGCGGCGGCCACTTACACGATATTATTTTTCACTTATAAATGCCATACTCTCAACTATTATTTAAATATAAAATACTGTATGTAATCTTATTATATTTTAATCAGAGATTAATCTTATTTCGTTTAAACTATATTTTAAGTAGAAATTTGAGAAATATTTTCTTGTTATTATTGAAAATAATAAAAAAAATTTCTCAGGTTAATAGAAAAATAATTATTATTTATAACCTTCAAATTCATATACATTTATAACTTTTTTATACTTTAAAATGAACATGATGTGATCCACTTCCATTGAAAGAAAATAAAATTAGAATTGAGGAAAAAACGGCAATTATTTTCTTAACAACCTAATAGATTGTAACAATCGTTGTTACAGTGTTTTAAAATGACAATTTGTTTACAAAATAATTGATATTTAACAAAAAAAGAATAAAAATGAATTAAAATATCCGTATAAGTAAAAAATTAACTTCATTTCTTTCTATTTATTATTTTGATTTTAAGTTAGTACATTTTCAGTTCATAGCTTTAGTGAGTTTTAATTTATAATTGAAAATTAATTATTCAAATATTTAATAAATGTGGTTATCTTCTTATTACTAAAAAAAGGTACCACTGTTTTGTATGCGTTTTATTCGTTCTCTGATTGGTTGATATCAGTCAAATGATCAGTGTTTTGTTTTATGACGTACATTGTAAGAGTGTATATGATTTCAATGTAAAACTGATAAGAAATTTATTCAAAATTTTGTATTTATTAAAGATTTAGAGTAAAAAATTGTTACACATTTTAACAATATATCTTGTTATGTATTTTTTTTATAAACTTTTCCAATAAAAAAATTAAGACTTAATTTATGTGGATTATATGTTAATTTATGTTATTTGTTAGGGGGGGGGGGGAGAGTGGTATATGAGCTGGGCTCGAAGCATTCTCAGAGGTTGACGAGTGCAACTAGCAAAGAGGTTATACAAAATAAAATAATAATAAATAAATGTGTTATACTTCAACGATTGAAATTTAATTCAATATTCTTTTAAATATATTTTATAAAAACATAACAAACACTGCTGAATAATAATCGTGTAAGCGACAAGAAAATATATGAAATATGTAAATTTAATGATTAAAATTTACTCTGTATCCTAGTCTATTAAATAAACAATTTTAATCATTGTGCTCGTTTCATTTACAATAAAATCATACACAATGTCTTCAAAAAGTAATTAATTAATATGTAAATTAAATTATCTGAAAATAATTAAATAGATTACTTTTTCATTTAGCTGCAATGTCTTCAAAAGAACTCGTTCGAAAAAAAAACCTAATTAATTACAGATCTTAATTATTTTTTAGCGTTTATGAAATATAATTCGTGTAAATTTTCTTTATACAAAACCATTCAATTCGACGTATTGAAAATGATAATTAACAAAACCTGTAAATTAAATTATTCGGAAAAAAATTAGAATCGCTCGATAATAATTTGTCAATTTTGAAAAAAAAGTACCAGAGAACGATTGTCGTCGTATTGAAAGAACTAATAAAAATGTAAATTTCAGTATTTAAAAAATAATAGATGTTAGCAGTTCATAAATAAAGTATACATTTTTTTACTTTTTCATATGTCATACAGAAGATCATTTAAAGTTTTAAAATTCAATTAATTAAAATGTAAATTAAATTATTAGAGAATTGGATTTTTTTATAATAGAAAAGTTTGTGAAATAAAGTAATTACCTTTTTTAGAGAAAGTGTCTAAATATATGTAAGATTTATTATATTAAAATAATTAATAATTAAAATGTAAATTGAACTATTAAAAAGTAACGAATTTGTTTATTAACAGTACATCAAATGAAATAATTATATATCGTTGGATGAGAAACTTAAACATATATTGTGTCTGTTTTTAAGCGAATGTGTTCTGTGTGTATGTGTGTGTGTGTCAAATAACAAACTTAAGATTTATTTCTTTCTTAACTTGTGCTAAAGGACACCTTGAATTTTTTTTGTATTATGACAACCTTCGACGCGTGTGTCCGTTAGTGTCTGTTTTCTTTGTGATTTATTTTGATACTAGATAGATTTTAATACAGGTTATTTATCGAAGATATTCACCCAACAAATTATAAAATTAATTAAAGAATCAAGATGCGATAAAAAGTATGATGCAAAGTATTTTCTATAAAAACATATTCTATAATGAAATTTGTTGCACACAACTAGCAGTAAAGATTGTAAGAAATTACTAAGAAATTGATTTGTTAGAAATTATTTTTATACACACTGGGAGGATTCACTCTTAACTCACTAACGCTCGGTCTCCTATAACAAATAACAGAAATTAACAAATTGTACACACAAACAATCAGATTTTTTCTAGGAAAATATACGATTTTTTTTTTAGAAAACAATGACGTTCGAATTAATTAACTGAATTAAATTTCACTTGATTCACAAGAAAACACTTTAATAATTGATTATTGAATTTTTTTAAGATTCAGGATTTTGAGACGCTAACATGTTATAATTTTTTATAAATATATCTTTCTACTCTGTCATAAACAACAATATTTGTATTAAAATTATTCAATAAGTGTTTATTAATCATTCTTAATTCCTTGTTATGCATATTTCAATGATTATTCTATCATCTTCAAAGAGATAAGGTATAAAAAAATCAAATTTTCGTTTATTTATAGAAGTGAATTTAGGAAAAGTACCATAGTTATAATATAAACGTTGAAACAGTCAATTTATGTACATTAATTATAGAGAAAATGTTTCGATTCAGTTTGAAATGATAATAAGATTATTTCAAATCATATTCATTACTGGTTGTGATCATTTTTATCCTATAATATTATATATTGTATTTTTAATTACAAAAATGTAATTAAATATAAACAAATAAGGCAAATCAAAGTACAATCAGAAATAAGCCGAAAAATAAATAACTAAATTAAGATTAATCGTTTGTTATTGATTAGGAATAAGTTTTCTTCTCAAAAATGAACAATTTGTGGAAAAAATTAAAGAATGAAGCATTATTTTTTTTATTAGTATTTGTTACAAGAACAAATAATAATGTAGTTTTGGTCTTCGACGCTAAATTTATTTTCAGAAGTGAATTTTTTAAACAGTCATTCTAATTGATACTAAAAATACTTAAATAAGAAGTAAAATGCTGTTGAATTTGAAATTATTTGCTGATAAAATATGTATCTAGTATAGTTTTAATAATTTTATATTATATCAGGCACAGAACAATATTTGTCCATTCTTAAGAGCTCTGAGGATGATGCTATCCCAATCGGAATCCACATCAACAATTATCAACAATGATTAATAATTAATTATTGAACATTCTGGATCAAAAAAAATCCTTCCGTTGAGGAATATAAAAATTGTGTAATATTTAATTATGTAAATTAATCAATTCTCTAGGAAAGAAATTTTTGAAATCACCATTGCACCGTACGTTCCTTAAAATTAGCCACACCAAAAGCTTTGTTTAGTTTACGAGCAGTTTCTGCTGCTTTACTACCATTTTCAGCATAGAAAAAATTCTCTTATTTGCTTATTTTCCATCGTTAATTTAATATCCCAATTTGAAGCGAAATTAATAATAAAACTAAAGTCGATGTTATCAAAATACAGACCGAAAAATCCACTTTAAAATGATATTAACATGAACACGATGAAATGACACGTTCATTGAAAAAAATAATGTTAGAATTCAGAAAACAAAAACCGCAATTATTTTCCTACCAATCTAATATTTTAATGATACGATTAAAATGTGTAACATTTTACTTGGATCTTTTGATTTACTGTTAATAAATTTCATATAGTTTTTTTTCCTCATTTTATTTTAAAAAAAATATTAAAATTGTTGTATATAAAATACTGTATTACTATATATTGAATATTAGTGATAAACAATAATCTAAAAAAGGATTCGCATAAGTTGGAATATCTTTACTATCCACAGAGTATAGATGTTTGCCATAATGTACTAATTAACATCCTCTATTTTATGAGTAAAAATTGTTACACTGTCATGCTTATAATCCTTCATTAATACTGTCTTATTAATTAAATTACGTATCGGTATTAGCTTTTTTTGTATTTTTTAAAAATTAATGTATTACAGAAGATTAAAATTTTAACTGTCAACTTTCTCAAATCAAATTGATAATTATTAGTATAACAGTGCCAGTAAAGTCTCTAGAAGATGGTGAATATATATATTTTCGGCTCGCTAAATGATGGCAGTTGAACGTCGCCTGAAAGAGTAAATAATTTTATTGATGGTCTTAAAAAATATTGCTCTTATCTGTTTCTTTTCCATCTTTAATTACCCCTCTTTGAATCAAAATCAATAATAAAATCAAAGTCGATATCATCAAAATATAGACCGAAAAATGTAGTTTAAAATGATATTAACATTAACAAGATGAAATTACACTTTCACTGAAAAAAATTAAACTTAGAATTCAGAAAACAAAAACAGTGATTATTTTCCTACAGACTTAATATTTATAAAAAAATAGAATGTGTTCATAAAAGAATTGAATATACAATTATCTATTATTTTTCTATTCTTATCTATAGAAAAATATTTTTACTAATAAAACTATATTTAGTTCATACCCTGTGTTTATAAGATAAACAAGAATAATATTCGTCCGAACATCTATTCATTTCCTTGAGTAAGTGAAAGACTATTTTTGTGTAGGAAAAATTACGAATATAAATGATAAATATTTATTTAAAAAAAATAAATGAATAGTTTGAATTTTGTTGAGTTTCTGTGTTTCATATTTCATTGGTTAATTTTACAAGAAGTTTAAAAAGTGTTTGTCAACGAAGTGATATTACAAATAATACTTATCTACATAACACTATATTATTAATCATGTTTTAATGATTTCCAATAAAGCGCTATTGAAGCAAAATTGCTAATGAAACAAAAGTCGATGTTATCAAAATACAGGCCGAAAAATGCACTTTAAAATGATGTTAATATGAACGCGACGAAATGACAATTTCATTGAAAAAAATTTTAGGTTCGAATGCAGAAAACGAAAACCGTAATTATTTTCCTACCGACCTAAGACACTACGTTCAAAACGTCGACTGTTACTGCGAACCGCGAACAAACAACTCGCAGGTGTCGTTTCTCCGTACGCCACCCCTGACTTTATTCAGGGCGCGCGCACGCAGCGCTCTCTGGCGTTCTTGCATAGGAATGCTTTTTTGCACGTATTGCTTCTTTGGCGCGTAGCGTCGCTTCAATCGCCGGCCGCCAGTTACCGAGTAAAAATTCCCTTTGATGTGCCGATATAAAAATTTCACAATATTTCAAATATTGACTAACAAGGTTGATTGTAGCACAAGTTACCCACTGATGTACATTTCTCTTATACGCCACGGTTTCGATTTTATACGCGTCGCGTTTCAATGCTACCAGCGTTTATTATCGTTTGACACGATTTGTCGGGAAAGTGAATTCTAATCGACGCGAATACCAGATATAAAACGGATTTTTTTGTTGTTGTTGTCTCACTATCTCGTCTAGCGTATATGAAATAAATAAATTGCGGATTGAGATATAATAAAGTTTAACTACCGTAATAATAATTCTAATCACTTAATTAGCATTAACTTACAATTTAATTACAGGTGTAATTCTTTTTATGAAGATACATGTTTATTAAATGCACATTTTTTTTTATTTACTTTTATATAAATCACTACTCGGTTTGAAAATTATAATAGTCTGACATTTATATATATATATATATATATATATATATATATATATATATATACATATATGTATGTATGTAGTGAATATTTAAATGAAAAAAAAGTTTACAATTATATATGGTAATTTCAAATACTGAATATGTTTGTAAAAATAGGCAACAAACGCAGACTTGAAAGCAGATGTGTACAGCTTTCATGTCAGATCGGTCTTAAATATGCGCACTAATTGTAAATACAAGCCGCTTAGTAAAAAAAAATAAATATTTTGACCTTTGACAAGTGAAACATTAGAACACTGTTCAATGTTCGTTCAGTGTGCGTATGTAATGAATAAATTTTAAGGGGTATAATGTACGAACCGTCGCCAATGATTGAAATATGTGTAGGAAAAATTAAGAATACAAATGATAAATATTTAATTTTTTTAAAAAAATAAATGAATAGCAATGAAAACGATGGCGCCCGAAAAGCAGCAAATAATGTATTGCATAAAAAAGCGCACAGAATTAATTTGTACACCCAATATTTAAATCTAATCAAATTGTAACATTATCATAAATATGTAAAAATGAAATTGATTTTAAATAAAAATTATTCAAACACTGTACAAACAAATATATTTATAATGAAAAAATATAATTACTAATTTTTACAAATAAATTATTATTGTTTCATTCCCATTAGTGAATAAAATGGTTTTATAAAACAATAGAATTAAATTTAATCTATCTCTTTCTCATATATATATATATATATATATATATATATATATATATATATATATATATATGTATATATGTATATATGTGTGTGTGTGTGTGTGTATTAAAACTGTTTCCCAGAGTTGGCGCCGCACTCGTCCATAAAGAAAACTAAACCTTTAATCCTTATATAATCCTGTAACCCTTCTGTACAGATGTAAGCCCAATCTGCTCCGAGGCAACCATTGAAACCAGCGATAACAAACATCACTTTAACATTGTTAGATCCGTTACTGTTTGCCATATTGACCAGACGTGCGATGGGCCGAAAATAAATCGAATACGACACGTTTAGTCGGAAATCGAAAATAGTCTTATTCTGATTTTGACATGATCTGAACAGGCATGTGCAAATAAGTAATATTGGCAGGTATGTGCAGAACGTTTTCAAAAAGATGTGCATAGAGTATTCTGTTTGCGTTTCAGTATAAGGGATGTTAGAAACGATATTTGAAATGGGATAGATTTCGATTTTAGAAATTAGTCATTATGTCAATTATCAATAATGTTTTAACACGTTAATTCTTTCAGACCGGTATCATTTTAAAACTCTCCCTACTGGTATAGTAAACGCAGCTGACCGCTAATATTTTCCATGAAAGTTACTATTTATGAACGAATAGAAGTATTTTTAATTAGTTTAACATCAGTTAATCATTATAATATCGATTAGTATCAATATAACATATATATTACAAGAAAATAAAATTAAAAATATCATTCTACTTCCTCATGACAATCATTTGACCATCAGTAAACTGACATTTATTTGAACAACGCATGCGTACCAGGATTGAGATTGGTTTTGAAGTAAAAAGAGAATTAAAGCAATATCTGTGGTTTCTATCATTGTTTTTTTTTAAATTAATAGTGATATTAATGAATTATAGAGGATAACAACAAATATCTACGTTCTGTGAGTGACAAAAAGAAGGATATTTTCAACAAAAAAATTACCCGGTCAACTGAATTTACCGCACCGGAACGGGAGAGTTAAAATGCTGGAAAAAGCATTTTGAAATTAGTGTTTATCAAATCGCGGGTTTACCAGTAGTACGGTTTGTTTGAGGAAGGCCGAGAGATAGTAGAAGATGATCCTCATTCGGAACGGTCGTCAACATCAATCGATGAAGACCACGTTGAAAAAATGACAAATTTGATCCTGAATGATCGTCGACTGGATGAGTGACAGATTGATGAAGATGTTGGCATATTGTATAGATCTTTCTAAAGTATCTTGTCGGACACTATGCACTTGACACGTGTCGGAGTGAGACTTGTGTCGAGAATTTTAAATTTCGAGCAAAAACAGTGCCGACAAGATATCTGAAGCAACTGAGGATCCAATGTTCAAGAAACGCACCATAACTCGACACGAGACTTGGCTGTACAGATTTGACGTCTAAATAAAACGACAATCGTCCGAATGGCTCGATAAATGTAGATATAGTGAAATTTGATCATGGAGTAAGACTATCTAGGAGTTAAAATTGGTAGAGATGGGAGAATCGATCAGGAAGTACTGAACAGGCTTAAGAAGTCTAACAGAATGTATTATCGGCTTGGTCAAACAGTGACAGGAAATAAAGAGGTAAGGAAGAATATCAAGTTGTAGATGTATAAGTCAGTGTTCCTAACAACAATATTATATTAAGCAAAGAGCTTGATGACACTCGATAAGTAGGCAAAACGCATCACGGGAGCGGAAATGAAGTTCATGCGAAGAGACACAGGGAAAACAAGGAGAGACTGCATAAGAAATGAATGGATTAAGGAAATTTGTAGTACGGGCCATGAAAGATATTTTGGAGGAGAAACAGTTGAAGTGGTATGGACATGCATGCAGATCAAATGAGGAAAGTAAAGTGATGAAATGTTTAAAAGCAAGGACTCGAGGAAGAAGACGAAGAGAGTGACCAAGAACTATGTACGAGCGGTACGTAGAGCAGCCTCGAAAACGGCGAGGAAACATTATACAAAAGACGAAGAAATTGATCAGCAGCAGAAATAGATGGAAGAGATGGACCGAGACAGCTCCCACTCTGAGAGGCAGATATGGAGAACTGAGAAAGAAAAAAACAGAAAAATTCGCACACACCAAACACTATTTTATAAAAATATCAGCTGTTCACGAATTGTATGAAAGAGAGCAATAGTAAGAGAACAATAGAGAGCAATAATCTATACCTTTTGGTATAATTTACAGCGAAAGGGTCACCAACATTATTATTTAAAAAAAAGTAACGTCAGGTTTGCGCTGTTCTTTCAAAATAGAAATTACCTAAACCGTTCGATCTAGGTAGTATATGACTGTGCTAGGATCTTTTAATTTTCTATGTAAGTTTAGGAAAACTTTAGATTCCTAGCATGGCTTGTTTAATTTATCCATTAAATATAATCGATTTTTTTTAATAAAATGTTTTAATATAAATTATGAATATATATATATATAAATCAATAGTGATTATACATTTTCTAATAGTTTCATTTTTAATCATATTTACATACGATTCGACATATGAACCGCATACAAAAATAAATATTAGTTTTATAATAACAATATCGTGCACATATCGCTGTAAATATCAATAAGTTCGCAGGGTTAATTAATAAGCACCAGAAACAAATTACAATTTATCGTTAGAGAAATACGTCACTTTTTTTATATAATGCTCCGTTAATTAAATTTCTAATCAGATAAAAATAGATTATCGTCTAATTATCTGAATAATAATTGAAAAGTTGTATATTCCTCATCGACGCTCCATATCGTTTTTTTTTTATTATATTATTATTATATAAATTGGCGAACTGTTTGTTACACATGTTTCTACATGTTGTTAGCTACATTCGATAATTAAAATCGAAAAAATAACAAGACAGGACGGCGGAAAAAAACGGTTTTATACACGAGAGATTATCTCAGGTGCTTTACATTTTGTTCTTATTAATGCATGCAACTATTTGGATCATATTTTATAATTAATACGTTTAATTGTGTTTATAATTAATGTTCGGTGTTATTGTCAAGCGATATTTTTATATTAAGTTTTTTTACAGCAAAACTAATCATATATTTTATATAATTACAAACACTTTTCATACTTTCGCTTATTTTTTTTTCGAAAAAAAACGTGCGGAGATAATTTATACGGTGGTATCAATATCAACGGTTGGAATATTTTAAATATCTATTGAGAACGGCTACTCAACTAGACGTTTTCCTGAAGAATGATTGTCTATACAGTCTTGTAGACAATGTTGTAACTGTAAACAAACAGTGAATCCTTCAGATCAAAAATACACGAGATTAGATACTAATCCAATGTCACGGTCCGCAAAATTTCAAAAGGTACGCACCTACCCTTATAAGCATACATATGTATATATATATATATATATATATATATATATATATATATATATATAAACTTGAAGTATCGGTAACTCATACCATGATGAACTCAACCCGTCCTTGTGTACTTATATATTCATATATTTTGTACATAAAGATGATTCTAAATTCGATTACTGATTTATAGAAAAGCTGTAAGTGTATAGAAACAAGATATTTTTTAATTATTTTCATTTTAAATAATATTTTCAATGTCGTTTCCCGTCTTCGATGTCACTACTTGAATATTTATCTGAAAAATATTCAAATATTGACACCAACGATAAGAAAAAACCTTTTAAATTGAAAATAATCAAAAAAAATTGTTTTTCTATTTTTTTTATCAAAAACTATTAAATTTCTTTTAATGTTTCTTTATTAAAGTTTATTAAATTTCGATACAAAACAACTGATCTCAGTCTATTTAGTTTCTTACATAAAATTTCCTAACACGTTTGTCTGTCCAACAAAGCTATATCAATTAATAAGATAAGATGAAAAAAACGGTGAAAAATAAATTAATATTAGGTTGGTAGGAAAATAATTGCGGGTTTTCTTTTCTGAATTCCGACCTTAACTTCTTTTCAATGACTGTCATTTCATCGTATTCATGTTAATGTCATTTTAAAGTATATTCTTCCATCTGTACTTCGGTTTTATTATTAATTTTGCTTCAAATTGTGATACTGAATTCAAGATGAAAAAGTAGCAAGTGAGAGCATTTGTTTTGTATGCGTTCAGAACGGATGACAAAGCAGCAAAAATAGCTCGTGAAAACTGTTTTGTAAACCAATTCTTGATCATTTTAATGATAAGTCTGAAAAGTGATTTATTTGTTAAAGCGAATTTATATACAGTGCAAAAGAAAACTATTATTATGATCTCAGACCATTATCTCACCTCAAATTCTATATCTCTTATATTTACAAACAAATGGTTAGTCTTTTATGATAAAATATTCAACACTTTTTCTCTAACACCCTTAACATATTTCTCAAAAATCATTCCGACACACGCAATGATTGAAAAGATAACAATGATCTCTAAAAAATCGTCATTTTTTTCAAAAATATGATAAAGCTTCAAATAAACTCTTGAACCGAAAAGCTATCTATTAGAAATAATAACTTGCAATGAAACTTTCATAAGCACGGACTGATTTTTTAAACGATAATCAAATAATCATAAACACAGACATTTTTATACAACGATTTGTATATATAAATGAAATTATTGTAAATTTTATTTAGTTATTCGATTGAATATCGACGACGGAACAATATTTGAACGAACAATTCCGAATCGCCTGAATAAACGTTCGCAAAATGTAAAAACATTGGCGGGTCGAACGGCTCCCAACAAAAGCCTTTCGAAATGTTCACCCATCCAGAATAATACCATTTGTTGGACTATATCAATGTGTGAGTGAGTGAGTATGCATGTGTGTGAGTAATACATGTCTATTTGTATCGGTTGGCCTGCGCGAAGGTCGTAATGCGACACGCATAAAACGAAGAGCTAACTACAATACAAAATAATAATGTCACGTCAAATATTTATTTATATACATACATATATATATATATATATATATATATATATATATAATGTTAACCACATACATAGATGCGTATAAAGTATAAAGAACATATGTATTTACGCTAGGATTAGTGTTTATTATCACATATGAAAAGCATAACATCCGCATTCGATTTGTCATTTTTCTATTTATTATATTCTATACACTGATCTGTAATCAAAGCTCTCGGAATTCTATTCGAGAAGTAAACAGTTCGTTTTTAAATACAATCTGTATAGAATGTTTAACAATGATATACTGGTATGGTTTGTGTAGTTTTCGAACTTTATTAGCCAAATGAAATATTTATTCAATAGAAAGAAGTTAATATAGAAAACAATTCGATCGTTTATTAGGTTGGTAGGAAAATAATTGCGGTTTTTTGTTTTTTGAATACTGACCTTACAAAAATGTCTTAAAAAAATTGCAACCGGATCTAATCTAAATTTACAAGACGAAGCTTCTCCATTTATAGAACTATTAACATTTTTCCATGACCATACCTTATTAATTCTTAGTAATTTAGGTTGGTAGGAAAATAATTACGGCTTTTCTTTTCTGAATACTGATTATACAAAAATGCGTTTTAGAAAAATTGCAACCTGATCTAATCTGAATTTACAAGATAAAGCTTCTCCACATATAGAATTATTAACATTTTTCCATACCTTATTAAGTATTATTATACTAATTTTGTAGAAAAATAATTACGGTTTTTCTTTTCTGAATACTGACCACACAAAAATACCTTTTAGAAAAATTGCAACCGGATTTAATCTGAATTTACAAGATAAAGCTTCTCCACTTATATATATATAGTTTTTTTTTTAAATATTAAGGTGGTACTTCAAAATGCTAGAACTGTGAGAAAATATTTTAATTTGAAACAGAATTATGATTGATTCAATTCAAAGGCACTGAATCAATCTTTACACCTAATAGTTTAATATATTGAACATAGAACTTGTTAACAATTTTGCTTGTCTTATTTTAGAAGTCTGTTTTATTTTTAAAAATAAACGTATAATGGTATAACATCATCTTTTAAATTAAAGGATACCTCTTAAGAACACCTCAATTTGGTCAATATTAATTAAATGATTGTTCACTTTAAATTGAAATATATTGTTTCATTTACTTCAGGAAGACTTCAAAATGAAATAATTTCCTAGACGAATAATCTGGTATAAAGGCTAGTATACTTAATGTATGCTTCTAAATATCAGATATATTTTTCACTCACCTTTCTACATTTTTTTATCAAAATATAATAGTGATTATTTGATAAATAGTTTAAATTTTAATAAAAGAATTGAATAATAGAAAAAATATAAAATATTAAATTATTTTTTAATCAAGTTACACTAAAATAATAGAAATTAATAATATAGTTTTACACTAAGGCTAAATTCACTTGCACAAATAGATTTTTCACACATTTCAAAGAAACATAGTGGTTTCTGGTTAAAAATATTTAATAATTAATTATTTCGAGTCTTGTTTATGTGGATTTCAATGACGATGACATCGACATGCACAAAGAGTAAGACACAGAAAAAAATATCACTGAATTTGAGACAATTCGAGTTTTAAAAAGTGAAAATCGATAATATTTTTAAATTAATCCAGTCAATAATTACACAACTTCATCAAAATGTAAACAAGCCAAATTTCGCACACGTAAACACTTTTTTATTTCGATAATAATTCTCTTGATAATTAATTTAACTTCTTCACAATTCAACATGAAAAAAATATGACAAAAAAAACAGATTTTACATTAATTACACAATTTGATATTACGGAATATCCTCTGACACGACCTTAATCGATTTTTTCTATTTTGTTTAATATTCTTTTTTGAAATTCACTGATGTTAGAAATTTACAAAAAAATATAATCGTTATTTTTTAATAAAACTGTTATACGCACACCTGAAACTATTCGAAAAATGTCTAGAGATACAGGAAACAGGTAGTAACTTTGATCGACATAAACATTGAACCCTGAGACCCTCAATAACATGTGTTTTAATATATTTTAGTAATTAAAAACGGTTTTTTTTCTCATCCTAGACATGCGAAAGATTATGAATATAATTTATCTATTTAGCATACTGCTTAACTTGTTCATTTTGTATTTATTATATAGCTTAGACGTTATTATATTTTTACTTATATATATATATATATACACATATATATATATATATATATATACACGAATTTAATAATAGAAAATAACAAAAAATACATTTAAATATTAAAATAAAATCTGTTGTGTAAAACAATTTGAATGAACAAATTTTACATACGGTGCGGTCAATTTAATTATTAATTATATACATATAAAGTAATTAACTCTAACCGTATTTTCACCATTCACTGCATCAGATATCGTACAACATCTGCATGGAAATCTATATTTTAAATAACTAGTCACCTAGTTCTTTGACGTAATAATGAAATGATTAATAGAGCCGAAAATTGCAATAAAAAATATACACAGCGTACAACGTTGAAAATAGAAAATCGATTTTTAGATCCTCTTCTTTATTATATATATATATATATATATATATATATAAATATATATTTACATGTATATATGTTTGTGTATATATATATATATATACATGGTAATAAATTTTTATAATTTTAAATATTATAAATTCAATAAAAAACATTTAAGCTATACGTGAACGGTTTGAAGAATAACTTAGTTTAATATTAGAGATAGCTTCAGTTTCAAAGTGTATTTTATTTTTCGATATGATTCTCTTGAAGTTCAACGCACATGCACCAATGTTTCTCCAGTTAATATATCCCTCCTGGAAGCGGGTATTTTCGAGGTACTCAAATAGCCGTTTCCGGCCTCTGTCCCCTCTTATTTCGGCACAAATCGCTTTCTAGCTAAGAAAATGTTGAGATTAGAGAATAGATGAAAGTCTGAGGAGGAGAAATCAGGCAAATACGGAGGATGCGGAACGATTTTAACATTCAATTCCGTCAATTTTTGTTGAACGACAACGCTTGAATAAGCCGGTGCATATGGCATGGTGAAACAACACTTCTTTCTTGGCCATTCCGGGACGTATTTCCGCGATCAATACGTTCAACTTCTCCAAAAGTGCTGTGTAGTTTTGGCCATTAACTGTTATTTCCTTCTGAAAATATTCGATCCAGAGAATTCTTTTCGCATCTTAGAAAATTGACGCAGTCACTTTTAAAACCGAGTGAACAGTTTTTGCCTTTTTCGGAGCCGTTCATGCTCAGGAGGCCCGAAAATAGCTATCATGCAAGAAATCATCGATAAAGTCCACAGTATGTTTTTTCCGACCGTAAAAAAATAAACACTTTAATTTTAAATTCTAAATGAAAACACATTATTTATATGTTGTTATTATATAATTATTATATTACAAATTTATATATATATATATATACATACATAAAGATTGAAAAGAAATTAAATGAAAATCACCTAAGAGACCATTTTAGTTAACATCCATATTTTAAATCAATTTATATTACGATATTAAATACAGATAATAAAATATCAATTTATAATACTAGCTGTTGAGAACGTAATATAAACTACACTTCGTGTTAATTTTTTTTTCGTCTTTATCTAACTAGAAGATTCAATTTATGTTTCAAACTTAAAAATAAATCTAATATCGTTACAGTTTATCTGTAGGCAATATTGTAATTAACAAAAAAAGTCGACAACACTATTGAATCTGCAACGTTTTTAATAACTATATTGGAATGGTGGCTACAGGGAATTTTCATTAACTACACATGTGTACATCTCTCCCTTTCTCTCTCTCTCTCACACACACATATATGTATATATATATAAAATAAAATATGGAATAAATACATTAAAAAATGTATGGAAATTATCTGGATGAGAAATACTAAACCATTTAAATTGAAAGAGATTAAAAAATTCTATTATCCAGTAAAGGATCATCCAAGGTTTTCTTTTCTGAGTTATTTTTCTTTCTATTTTTCTCTCTTTTTAAGCCTTTCGTGCACACACACACCGGTACATATATATATATATATACATATCAATTTCTATCATTTTTGATATAAAAATTATCAATGAATAGAGAAATAGTTGCTTATTTAGTCAATCATGATATATATATATACATAGATTGATTTCTATATCATTTATGATATAAAAAAAATATCACTGAATAAAAAAATAGTTGTTTATTTAGGCAATCATTATATATATATATATATATATATATATATACATAGATATCTATATCATTTTTGATATTAAAAATATCACTGAATAAAAAAATTGTTTATTTAGTCAATCATTCCAAAGACAAGAGAGCTTCCTAGACAGAATTATGTGGATTGAATAAAGAAAAGCATTCCAAATTAAAAGATATTAATTTAGTGAGAAATACTACTTGTAAAACGACCTTGTCTTTTTAATTAGTCGAGATTCGATAAACGACAAATTTAATTGAAAATTAGTTACTCCTTCCTCCATAAATATATGAAATTAAACCAAAAAATTATAAAAATTCAATTTTCAACACGATCAGGAATTATTTATTAGGCCTATAAAATAATTCGGTAATGTTCAATATGTCATTACTGATCCGTTTTTTATTGCTGTTTAGGCACATTACGATCACAATTCTATCATCCTCAAAGCATCAAGGAACTGAAAAATATGTCTCTACATGTTTTAGACTTAATAGAATTTTTTTCTATTTAAAAATACACGTTTTAGTCCTAAAGATAATTTTCTGTACTTTATTGATCTAGAGACAAAAATCAAAAATGAGTTTAAGCTAAAAATGGTACAAGCAATAATCTAAAATGATCAATAATTACTTATATTAGAACAAAGATAGTTTTAAGTTTTGTTTGGTGAGAAAAGAATTCATTTGACCAAATGATTTACTCTTCTTTTTTAAGATTTCGCCGAAGTAATTTTCTACAGTTACTCAAAGCTTAAATCCTTTCTCTCATTCTATATATATATATATATAATATTAAACACTTCCAATCAGTAACCAATACAAAAATCCATTAAATAAACACCAAACGAATAGAAGATTTAAATCTGATAAAAGACTAAAAATTAAACTTTTATTCATCGATGAAACCATTAAATAATTTATATTCTTTTTTTTTGGTAAGAAAAACAGCTCGATCGACGTTTTCTCTGCAAAGAATAAAAGAAATTTCGTGCGGGTATTGCATTTTTTGCGCTCATAGTCGAATCTTTTCTTTTTGAAAGCGAACTATAACAGCAGGTTGTTATTAACTCTGATATACATGTTCGAACAGATCGAAATTTTCGTACGTTACACAAATAATTAAAAATTCGACCGGGGCGACAATACGATGTATACACAGAACGTAAAGCAAAAAAGAAAAAAATATATAATTATTTCAAGTTTGTGTGTGTGTGTGTGTGGATCAAAACAACATCCGTTATTTCGTAATACGCCCGATCGAAGTTTCGTTATGCACTGCTAATAAATTAATATATATATATATATATATATATATATATATATATATATATATATATATATATAATGTGTATGTGTATAAAAGACCGTCATAGCCGCACGGTGGCGGCTCACCGCGGGCGATCGAGGAAGCAATCATACAGAAGCTGCTGTCAGCCGCTGAAATTCTTGACCTTTTCGTCATTTATCATGTCACAGACAATGCTTCACAAATAATTAGATTATTCTTTATGGCCGCCGAGACGTTGATCTCACTATTACCTACCTTGCGGATAAAATATTAAGAAATTTTGATATTCGCCAGGGTTGGGTTTCATCAATACACTTCATATTATATATATATATATATATATATATATATATATATATATATATATATATATATATATATATATATAAAGTGTATAATAAAGAGATAGTATCGACGGAAGTCCTATTGTGTTATATTGATTGGAATTCTATTGAGAAGAAAAATGATCCCGATTGATCTACATAATTCAAATTGAAGATATGTCGATAAATTTTACTATTAGTTAGAGTAATAAATCTTGGTTGTGAAAGTTTTTTTTTTAATTAGTAAGCGGTCTGTCTTGAAAATCGTCGAACTGAACTTTAAAGCTGAAAATGTGGCAGAACGCACTAATAAAATAAACTCGTTGGCTATCATTTAATTACTTGAATCTTTGTCAAACAAGTCTTTGTCTATTAAAGAGATTAGAATAGAAATAATAACGGAAATCAGTGAACCGAAAGTTCAAAAAAAAACATCTTATATTTTACCAGTCATTTGATTGATATTTTTAAGAAGAGTCTACATTTTAAAAAAGTTTTATAGAGTAAAAAATAGAAAATGAAGGACTTGAGTTGATAGTAATTGAATAACTAATAGATTTAATCTTTTACATGAATTATTCTTCTTCCTCGTCTACCATTACAATTTCTTTTATCAAAATGGTTCAGTTTATTATCTTTAAGAAAAATTAGGATTTTTCTGTACTCTAACATTCTGAAAATAATAGAATCATCATCGAAATCCGCATAAGGAACAATCAAAAATGATCAATGATGATTTACTGAACATTTTTGATTAGAAAAATTTTTTTCTTCTTTGTCACATGAAAAAAAAATCATTTGAGATAGTGAATAAAAATAGTGTCAGAACTATATTATGATATTTAGTTTTCTAGTGCTATTCTTTTCATTATATTTTATTTAGATCAATTCTCGGATTTTGTATTTGTAGCTTTTATATTTTTATTTAATTAAATTTATTAAATTGAATGTTTCATAAACAGAAAGTCTTTTAAAATCATAATTCTCAATAAACATTTAAAATTATTGTATCTAAGGTGTGCAGAACGAAAGTAAACTAAACAATTTTTTTTATTTTTGAATCAAGCTCAAAAATCGATTATTCTTAAATCAAAGATCGACAAAAATTATTCTTGTTACTTTTATTAATTTAAAAATGATTGTATTAGATCAGTGTTCTTCAAACTGTGTTCCGCGGACCCCTGGAGTTCCGAACAACCTCTTCAAGGATTCCTAGAGTCAAAGACAAAATTCGAAAGGATTTTCGAAGAAAAAACCCGAACAGCTAAAAATTCAAAATAGTTAATTTATAATAATTTCTTTTATTTCAATAAATACCTGTTACTTTGCAGTAAAAGTCTATTTATACCTATTATATAGTAAAACTGTATTTATGAGTACACATTACGACCCTGTTCAATCAGATGTAAATAATACAATTTGATCATGTAAATTGGCTGATTTTCAAAACTTATGGGGTACGCACGTTGAATTTTTTGGAGATGGTAAGAGTGTCGTAAAAAAATTAAAACCTTAAAGGTTATATGAATCAACAAAGTTTAAAGATCACTGTATTAGATGGAAATGAAAAGAAAAATTCAAACATTGAACAAAACAAGAAGAAAAATTGTCATTTGAATTTATAAATTCAATCCATTTAAAGAGTATTCAGTAAAGAAAAGAATAAATCAAACAATAACTTCATTTTTTATACAGAAATGATAATCATGTACTAGAAATCCCATGAAAATTTATAATAATTTGATAGGTAGATATTTCAAAATTCCATAGAAGGGACTGTTTCTGGAATTAATTTGATTTCTGCATTTTTAAACAACTTCCTTATTCAATAAAAGTCATTCAGTATATACTGAGAAAGAAATAAGTAAAAATGAAGAACTTGTATACATATATATATATATATATATATATATATATATATATATATATATCTACAAGAGATTCCCTCTTAAGTGTTTGTATTCACAACTACTTCAATAAATTTAAAATAAAAAATTGAATAAAATTCGAATAATGTCTTTTAAATAAGAAAGTAATTTATTTCAATATAAATACTCTTGAAAAAAAAACATCTGTGATTTCGAATGCAAACATTTCTTTGAAGATTATACATAACAAAATTCGATACTTTTTATCATTTTACAGACATGTTCTCTGATAAAATGATAAGAAAACAACTAATTCAACGATTCAAAAGATATCTCTACGATAAATCGAATTATATTCTAGTAAAGAAACGCACGTACGTTACATTTTAACAATTTTCGAAATTGATTGGAACGAATTGACAGATTAATTGGCTAATTTCAATTAACAGACTGCAAAATAAGTTCAATAAAAAAAAGTTGTAAGTGTTCAGAACGATAGATATTGGTAGGATATAGTGTGTACATTTCGCATCCCTTGTAAAGGTTTTTACACAAAATCCGTTTCACACCTTACGGCTAGGACAAGAGTACTGACTGACTGACTGACATGCGGACGAAATGTTGACAGCTGATATAAATTATACTTCGGTAGCAATGCTACCGCATTAATCTTTATATAGAATAATATCAAGCGTGTACGACCACAACGCCAACAGGTCCGGGTCATAATCGAACACAGAGTCGAGCGCTGCGCGACTACAGAGATCCATCCGTTCGTATGTCCCACACATACACACACACTTCATATATATATATATATATATATATACACACACACACATCCATCCATTTATTCGATACAATATACACAAAAACGTACAGAAAAACTTGTGGCAGTGTGACCGATTTCTTCATTAATGTTATTTGTGGTCTTCACGCTGTTGTGTCAGTTCTGTTTTGTTTTGTTGATTCGACGGACCGACGTCGGTCGATGGTGTCTGTCACGCAGTGAATTTGATTTTGAAAAATTATCGGAATGCAACTGAACGGGATAATTCATTCACAGGCCCTACATCACAGCATGCGATTTTATTATTTCCTCTGCCAGCTCCTACACTGCACGGTTTTCAACCTGTCTTCTGATCTAATTAATTGTTACCCTTTTCAATACATGCATTTTAATGAAATTATTCAAGTTCAGTATTCACATAATGAGTCTGTGATTTAAATATAAACGTTTATTTGAAATTTAGTTAAAAAAGTTTAAAATGAAAAACGAGATAGCGTCCAAATCGGAGATAAAAACATTTACAGAACTGTATAGAACCAAATATAACAAGTTGAAAAATCTACAGATCAGAATTTAATACAATTTATTCCATTAATTACAAAAGAAAATATATTATTCAGTTCTCACACGTTTATAATTTAAGATACTTGTATTTACTTGTCATTCTTGGCTCTATAATTTTTTTTAATATGATTTTTCCTACTAATTATATCACGTTTTAACTCATGGAAAGCATTTTTAATCAATCATTAGTTGAAAAATGAAAATTTGATACACTTTTCGACATTTTTTATTAAAGAAAACTGAAGAGACACTATATTTAATATTATAATAAAGGTATTAATTTACTTTCAAATTATTGAACATTAGTTTCATTTAATAAAAGCATATTATATATATATATATATATATATATATATATATATATATAAGGTGTACAAATTAATTCAGTGCCTTTTTTATAAAAAATAGAATATTTACAAAAAAAATGAATATATTTCAATCCTGAAAATATCCCACAATATTTCATAACACTTTTCTCCATTTGTTGGGTAACTGACAAATCGCTGGTTGAAAAAAAGATGGTGGGTTTGAGTCGATGAAGTCAAAGTTGATTTTTGGACCTTTTTTTTTCTTTTAGTATGTTTTATGCATGTTTTATGCGTCAAAACTGAACAAATCATTCATCCGGCTTCAGCAGCAATTTTTTCAAGTGAAATGAGTAATATATGCATTGCCTGATATGCAGATTTTCGGATGTCAACGTGTTCACAATTGTTGTGGGAGGTTATGTCAACTGTTTAACTAAAACATATAGTGTTTTTTGATGTTACGATAGGCATTTTAAAATTGTAAAGTGATAAAAAAATATATTAATTTAAAACAGAGTTAAGAATGATTCAATTTAAAAGCGCTGAATTCATTTTTACACCAAATAAATACTTCTTCCTTCGATATACAAGTTATATTCAATTCATACAAGTGATTAATTTTTTTAAAAAATTCATATACATTTTCATTCTATAGACATAATTTAAAAATATTTATATAACTTTTCAATGCCCGATATGCAGAATTTCGAACGCTATCGTGGTCACTACTGTTTTCTGTGGTTGTGTAAACTGCTTTGTTAAGATATACAGTATTTTTAAATATTAAGGTTGACACTTCGAAATAATAAAGTGACGAGAAAATGCATGTATATATATATATATATATATTAATATATATATATATATATATATATATATATATGTGTGTGTGTAGAATACATAATAACTATTAACTTTAATTTTTCAAATAGAAAAACTCGATTATATACAAAGTAAAAACACTTAAAAACGTGGCATTTACTCTCACAGTACATTAGTATCGACATATCAAGTAACATCAAGTAAAATACAATTGTGACGATGAATTAGGGAACCCGAAAAGCTACTCGAGTTCGTTTCAGTGGCACTTCATAATATCGCCTCATAATGACACTATGTTTAATTTACAAGAGCACCAACTGTTACATACATATTCATATTTGGACATAAAGGGCATTGATAATTGTTTTCAACATCTATCATTTTATGTACATACATGTATATGTGTGTGTTGAATATAAGAAAAGAAAGACATATACATATATATATATATATATATATATATATATATATATATATATATATATATATATACATCTGTATCGAAACATCTCTGTTGTTCGATATTCACGATCTTTGAAAGTATGAGTGCACTTTATATTGATATTAGAACATTTTCAAGTGCATTTTATTTCGAACCGAACACTTCATATGCACCGATGGGGGATCATTGTAAGGTTTAGTTTTTAACTAACATTGTTTTGTAAGCTTAAAGAATGTGCGATTTGTACAGAACGTACTTGTAGCCAGAGAATCGATTGTTTCTTAGAAATTAATGTTTATTTCTAAATTCGTATTGAACTGAATTTGTATTAGGTATTAGAAATATATGTTATTAAAGAATGTTCATTGTTATTTAGTTTGGTTAGAATTAATCTGTCATAGATTGAAACATAAAAGTTAGATATAACAAATGTAAATAAGAGAATATAGTTTTGGTACTGTGGCAACGTTCATTTTCGTCAAGGGATTTTTCACTAACTCCACAAATTACAAATGGTTTTTTGACTAAAAGTGTGATTGATTATTGAACAGTTTTTATTAATATATAGAAGTATTTTGATATAGATTCTATCTTCTTTACTAAAAAAAATTTTCTCTGTCCTTTAATGATCTGAAAATGATGACATTATGATCTAAATATTGATAAACAACAATTTAAAATCATCGATAGACAATTATTAATCATTTTTGATCAAAACTTTTTTGTTGTTTGTGATATGAGTCAAAAATGAATCTATGAAAGTGTAAATACATTAGAATAATTTTATAATTAATATTAATTAACGACATTTTAAGAAAGTAATTTATATAAAATATATTTAAAAAAAATTACAATTAATTTTTATTAATATTTCCAAAATGGTTAACTTGTCTGTCTCAAGAAGTTACATAAATTAGATTTAAAGTGATTCTGAATAAATAATAATGAATAAATAATAATGAATAAAATAATTTTGAATTTCTGGAACAATAAGAACCACTATTAAGTCTAATTAAATCAATCATACAATTATAAAGAGATTTTTGATTTGTACAGAAATTCTAATGATAAAAAAATCGATTTTATGACTTCAATTTACTATAAACATTTTTAGAATCGCTCGAGACCAGAATATTTCTTTATAAAATACAAATATGAATACAATTAATACACAAAAATGATGATAAAAATTAATAAAAAAAAATATGAATATTATTTACTTGATTTATTTCGAATAAATTTTACAATTCCGAGTATAAAGAGTTCCTTTAAATTTCATTTAAATTAAACCGTATTACAACTACTACGAACATTTAATAATCGGTTCACGTTATAGAATAATTCATCGCAGGTTATTAAACTTATTAAACAATTTATTCAAAATATTCGTTCTTAGAAATTAATAGAAGTCGCTGCAATCAGTTCGTTAATTAAAATGAATCATCTGTTCGCAACAGAACTTCTAATTAAGACACGTGGTTGATGTTATTTACCGAATATCTATTTCATATACGAGTACTTGATATATCTAATTATTTATCACAAATTGTGATTCGAATAAAATGATATTATTTTTGGTTTCACAAATGATTTTTTATTCGCTCGCATATATTTTTTATGATTAAAAATTATCAACAATCGATTATTGATTCGAGTACTTATTTTGATAAAGATCCCCATGAAAAAGATCTTTTTGTTAACACTAAAGATTTTTTAGGTTTGTATTGAATTGAAAAAGAAATGAATTTAGCTACAGAACCATAAACAAGTTTACATGCAAACAAGACTGTTTTTTAGAATTAGAATGATTATAAATCTGAATTAAAAAAAATTTTCAGTAATACCAAAAAAGTCTATTAAAATGAATAAAGAATTTAATTTTTTCTTATTTCTAGAATTGTACATTTTATGATTTAATTGAAATGATATTATTTATTGTATTATTTTTGTAAGTTTTTCATTTTAAATAAAATTCAATTTATATATATATATATATATATATATATATGAGTACATATTGTTCATAAATAAATTCCTCATAAATAGAAAAAACACAAATGGCCACACGAATAGGCATGATTAGTAACGAGCACTGATAATTGAAAAATTAAACGAACACATAAAGTAAGTAACCCATCTCGGTACAATAGATATGATTATCTTCGTCAAATTGGTAGTTGTGCAAATTTTACGACCGTAAATTAACACACAGCTTCCATGACGTCACAGTGTCAAAAATGTTTCAAATCAGTTTTGCATAACTGAAGTCATCCTTTTTGTCCTGATTAGATCGCTCGTAACGAAGTTGGGTAATGTAATCGTTCACATTTAATTTTCAGTACAAGTCAGTATGAAAATATTTATAGCGAAAAATATGTCCACTGTCAAATATAATAAAATATTTTTCTACTCATACACGAATAAGAATATGATGTAACATTTCTTAAATATATATCTGAAATATTCTAAACATTTCTGCTATTCATAAAATTATTTATAATTTCAATAAATAAATAGGTTCGCCTCCACCACAGAGAAGGTTGGAGCTTCTACACCCGCACGCTCACTTCTCTTAAATATTATTTCTTGTTCTTTTAGTTTAAATCACTCATATTTAATCAAATAGCTTGTTTATTTATTAAGTTATTTATTATACCAAATCTTCCAATTCCCATAATTTTTGTCTAAGTGTTTTACGATACTTAAATTTTAATTAAGATTTTTTTCTGATACATCACATCAAGTTCTAGTCTTAATATAGTTTTCAAATAATTTTATTTAATATACGTACAAGTATGTGAACACAATTTAAAATAACTGGTTTTATTAAATAATTGTTGACTTGTACCATTGTTTGACTCGAATGAAAACCAATTGGAATTTCATTCCGCACGAAAATATGTTCTGAAACTTTCAGAAAAATAATCATCAAATAATGGATTAACAAATTAAATTAAAAAAATATATTTAAGACAGTGTTAGCAAAACTGCTTTTTCAAAAATGTATCGCACTACTTTTAATCTTTAAATATCATTATTCAGAGTATAATAGATATTATTTCCTACTACTAAATCAATCATACAGTTCGTTACAAGTACCGGTATTTATTAATACATTTATCTTTCTTTGACAAGAAAAATCTTGACAATATCTTTTATGTGTTTTAGATTACAATATATGTCTAATATTATACTATCATTGAGATACATAGTGTTAATTCTAATGTGTGAATTTTTATTTTTTACTTTCACAAATTTTTCTAAGGTAACTACAAAAAAAGCTGATAAAAATGTTCAAGGATTGATTATTGATAATTTTATTCGTGTTTCGATTAAGATGCTATTATTATCCCAGTACAAAAGTATAGAAAAATCTTATTAGATAGTTTATTTACCTTACGGTTCTAGAAAAAATCTAAAAAATTTACCATAAAGAATATAATTGTAATACTATTAAATGACATCTACAAAAGAATACAAGGAACATTCTTTATTCGTTTTTAAATATTATCTGAATGTTTCAATTCTCAATGGTAAAAATCAAGTCAATGTATCAGTACGAAGGCCCTTAAATCAGGACACATATCTTCATATATATATATATATATATATATATATATATATATATAGATGTGTCTGAACGTACGCCACTGTCTATGTGGAATCGTGTGTGGTGCATATATGACCGTTTGTATGGAGTTGTAATGTTTGATTATTATGGTAGCGTGCTCTGAATCAGCTGACTGCAGAATGCCACCAGATTACTTTTGATTGGTCCTAATTCAAGCTTCCGCTTTGAACCGGCATCAAGTTTTGTGCGCGTAGTAACATACAGCGTAGGTTCAAGTTTAAACGCGTTGATCCTGTGTGGGCGGTTTGTTTCGAGAAAAACGATTTTTCAACATTTATTTATTACAACAATGTCCATATTTTGTAACAGCATCCAGAACAAGACGATCCTTTGACTCAACTCGACATTAGTCACTTTGAAATGATATTCAGATTAGCAAGTGTTTCAAAGTATTGTTTTATTGACTGCAGATAATATTTCGATTTGAATAAGATTCGATACTGTTTTATAACCGATCGGTTTCATTTATTTTTTTTTGATAAACTGTACAAATCTTAAACTTTTATAAAACTTTCCATGTTTTATTATAACGCACTTGTCTAATATAGCAAAATATGTTTAAAATCCCTGTATCTAAATTATTTATTCCCACATCTCTTTTGTGATGACATAAGACCAACATGGACGGAACAGTATTTTATCTACATGTTTGTAAACTATTAGTAATTTCTCCATATTTATATAAAACATTTTTTTACAGCTAAACAGACATATAAATCTTTGTTTTCAGAACAGCTAACAGTTTAGGTTTTTTTTTAATATATATTTGTTTAATACATTTCAAATATTTCTGAAAAAAATTGATTTTCTTAAAATAATCAGAATTTAAATACATTTATTATCGTAAAACTATTATTTTATTAAACTAAAACATTTCATAAATAAGAATTTTACTAAAAATTCAAATTTGAAATCGACTATTATACAAAATAATTCTATATTCGAGAAACTGAACTATACTGACAGTATAATAATGATACATAAAAATAAAAAATAGATACAAATTCCAAACATAGTTTAAAAATCAGACCGATGAGAACAAATTCAGAACAAAAATATAAAAATTTCATACGAACAGAACGAGATGAGATAATTACCATGAGGGGCGGGGGAGAGAGAAACGGAGACATCTATAATGAATTCGTATGCTTACTTACATCAATATAATAACATCTTGATTCGAATCGATTTCTATGGCACGTTTCACACGCGAAAATCTATCGGACAAAGTTATTTTCTTCACATTTCACGCGCACAAAGAGCCACACGCGACACACACGTGGTGCTCGTTAAACACACATTCAAGTTAATCTTTTATAAAGTTACAAATCGTATTAGAGTATTATTTAGAATCGAATGATTCCTTTCAAACTGCATTCTAATATTGAAATGACGACTGTACGAGCACCGCAGTGAGAAATGTGTTAGTGCGTTACCTAATACCCAATATAACGGTACATTCGGGTGGTTGCTGTGACGATTTCGATACTTTGATAAGATTGTAGATCTTGTTTAGTTTCGTAAACAGTTTTACTATAAAGAAAATGTAGTACAGTTACTACGCAGACGAGGCTCGAACACGTTTATTACGTAAAGGGTACAAAAATCATTCGGTACAGTAGAAGGGATAACACTGTAAAAGCAATACAATAGACTTGTTCGATTTTAATACATCAACTGAAATATATATGTATATATACATATTTATTTTATTACATGTGCATTTATATTGTCTTTTACTGATAGTATAGTTGAAATATATGTTTATTCTTCTCTCACTGATAGAAAAATAATCGTTTTAATACAAATTACATTTTTTTTTTGATTAAATAAGACTTAAATATATTGTATATTTATCAAAAGTTCTAAACATTAGCTATATATATATATTTATATATTATTTTATACTGATATTATAGTTGAAAAATATGGTTATTCTCCTCTTACTGATAGAAAAAAATGTTTTTAATATAAAATATCTTTTTTTTGTTGATAAATTGAGATTTCAATTTATTGTATATTTATCAGAAGTCTTAAGCATTGGCTATATCTATCTATCTATCTATCTATCTATATATATATATATATATATATATATATATATATATATATTACTTTATTACTGATAGATTTACTTTGTCTTATACTGATGATGTTGAAAAATATGTTTATTCTCCTCTCACTGATAGAAAAAGAATCGTTTTTAATATAAAATATCTGTTTTTTTTTTTGATTAAATGAGATTTAAATTTATGTTATATTTATCAGAAGTTCTAAACATTAGCAATATATATATATATATATATATATTATTTTATTACTGATATATTTATATTGTTTTATACAAACATTATGGTTGAAAAATTAAATTATTCTCCTCTTACTGATAGAAAAAGAGTCGTTTAATACAAAATATCTTCTTTTTTTTGATTAAATAAGATTTAAATTTATTGTATATATATCAGAAGTCCTAAACATTAGCTATATATATATATATATATATATATATATATATATATATATATATATATATATATATATATGTATTCAGAAGGTCAAGGTCCAGAATAAATCACATTTTTCTGTACATGTAACAAGAAAGATAATATACGTATATGAGCAAGAATAGAATATATGTATATGTATACAAATATATATATATATATATATATATATATATATATATATAGAATTTTATAACTAATAATATTTACATTGTTTTATACTGATATAGTTAAAAAAATGTTTATTCTCCTCTTACTGTTAGAAAAAGAATAGTTTTTAATATAAAACATCCTCCTTTTTGATAAATTGAGATTTAAATTTATTGTATATTTATCAGAAGTCCTAAAACATTAGCTAATTGAATACAATTTTAATAGATTTTTGAATGGTGAAATAATCTGAATGTATAATTCATGTTATACTAAGACGTTTTTAATTTTATTTGTTTTTATTTAGTTTTTAATATTTTTAATTCTCTTATAACTAAATATAATTTATATATAAATCTTTATTTAGTGTTAAAAACAGTAAATAGCTATTATGGAAAATATTTTTGGTACTGAAACTAATTTAACTAGGCATATTTATGATACTGTCTAAATTCATTTAAAAAAATTTTTTTTTTGAAGAGTTATGAACAGTAAAAGTGTTTTCTTGACAAATATGTTCAAAAAATCATTTTTGATTGTAGCTTAGGGACATTTGGATATCGTTTCTAACATTTTCAGAATGTCAAGGTCTAGAATAAATCACATTTTTCTGTGAAAGTAACAAGAAATATAATATAAGTGCATGAGCAAGAATAGTATACATATATATATATATATATATAATTTTATTACTGGTATATTTATATTGTTTTATACTGATATTATAGTCGAAAAATATGTTCATTCTCCTCTCACTGATAGGAAAAGAATCGTTTTTAATATGAAATATCTTTTTTTTGATTAAATGAGATGTAAATTTATTGTATATTTATCAGAAGTCCTAAGCATTATCTAATTGAATTTTAATAGATTTTTGAATGATAAAACATTCTGAATGTATAATTCATGTTATACTAAGACGTTTTTAATTTTATTTGTTTTCATTCAGTTTTTAATATTTTTAATTCTCTTATAAATAAATATAATTCATATATCAATATTTATTTACTGTTCAAAACAGTCAATAGCTATTATGGAAAATATTTTTGATACTGAGACTAATTTAACTAGGCATATTTATGGCACTGTCTAAATCCACTTTAAAAAATTATTTTTTTTTAAAAGTTACGAACAGTAAAAGGGTTTTCTTGACAAACACGTTCAAAAAATCATTTTTGATTGTAGCTTAGTGACATTTCGATATCGATTCCAACATTTTCAATGACAAAGTGTAGAATACATCAGATTTTTCTGTACAATTTACAAGAAAGATAATATAAATCTATTAGCAAGAATTGCATATTTTTGATTAGAAAAGATTGTAGTTTATTTCTTACAGCTAAACTTTTTTTCAGATCAAAAATGGTATAAATGTTTTTCTTGATTAAAGGTAAATTTGGAATAATACTTTTTGACACTATAGCTAAATTCATTTTCATAAATGAATTATTTTCTGTGCCCAGCTCTCCAAAGATGATCATTGTTATTGAAATCGAAATAAAAAAAATGATCGATACGAATATGGAAAAATCGAAAAATGATTATTGAACATTTTTGGATTGGAATATGATTGTTGTTTGTGGGTTAAGTGAAAAATTCATTAGAAAAAATTGAACGTGAAAATATCAGTATGTTTTATAAGTCATATAATTGTGTGTTTATTGATACCAATTTTATTATTTTACACACACACACTCATGTATATATATATATATGATGTGTGTGTATGTGTGTTGTTACAAATGACATCAATAGAACACCGAAGAGAGATATATTTAATAACGTCGAAGCGTACACAATTGTCATTTTCAACGCTCAATACTCGGAATCCACGATCGTATACAATTCCAACATCTTCATTTACGGAACGACTATTTCACATACGAGACAAAAACTCGCGTTACACGAACACAATCTAAATTTCAATTGGACTGACCTTGCCAACTTATTAACACAAAAGAAGCCGACATTATTCTTGCATTTGTACTTACACGAAACATACATGTGTATACACGGTGTTCCATTTTAAATCGTATACGAAATTCGATATTATTTATGACACATTTTCACACACATTTTCGATTAGTGGCAAATAAATGCTTTAGATTCGGGAAAAAATCATAAATTTTGTAGATTTAATGATAGGTTTATATCTCAGAGCATAGAGATATATATAAACATATATATATATATATATATATATATATATATATATATATATATATATATATATATATATATATATACTCATACTTTTCAAATTTAATTCACTGATGCAAAATGTGCAATGAGTGTTGTATATTATTCAATACCTTACATCTGAATATTTGAAGGTTTTCTTAATTTTTATTTTATACCTATCTTATTTCCTCTAATATATATATATATATATGGGAGACAGGGGCTAAATGAATTTTGGGGCTAAGTGAACCTCTGATTTTTGACCCAGATAAAAACTTTCTATGAACTCGCCTTTATTACTGTGGGTTACTATTAATGACCCCATGTGACAAACGGAGTTTAGTAGAGTTTGGTGTAACGGTTCTGGTTTTATTAAACTTTGAGTGTTTCAGCAGTGCAGAAGTGAATTTTTGTTATCTTGGAAATTTTTAATTATTTACAATTGTTTGTTGTAAACAATTCTGAATGTAAGCGATTATGAATTTTAAGACTCCTTGAACATATTACCATTACTTGTATTTGT
The DNA here is from genome assembly GCA_034766995.1 of Acanthacorydalis orientalis. NCBI lineage: Eukaryota > Metazoa > Arthropoda > Insecta > Megaloptera > Corydalidae > Acanthacorydalis > Acanthacorydalis orientalis. The sequence continues at coordinate 46,262,990 of CM068317.1, forward strand.
CATATTTAGGATATTAATATTTTTTTTATAATTAAATTTCAAATATGCATACGGGGCTAAGTGAACCTGATGTGACCTGTCATGAAGGAACTGTCAAGTTGATTAGGAGTGGACTACACAAAGAAAAAAAGGAGCTCCTACGAAAATAATTTCTAAACCCATACCAGCAGTGGCTTCCAGGAAGAGAGAACGATCGAAAAAAAAAACATTAGTTCACAGTTATCCGATTCTGAGTACCTTTTTCAAGCCTTAATTTAGAAAAAAAGTTCCATAAAATACTTGTAAATTATGGATAAAAGGCTAAATAAAATGTATTAAATATTTTTTATGGCAAAAACGTTTAATTTTTAAACAATTTTTAATATAGGGGTTCATAAAGCCCCGGAAATCTTGACATGTCAAGTTTTGCAAGTCTCCACTTTTTCTTAAATAACGAGAAAAATACAAAATTAATATTAAAACTGCCTACGTACTTTTGTAGTTAAAGGTTTGACCTTTGCAATGGCATAGTTTATTTTGAGAAACACATTTATTTTGTTGATGAAAAACGTTTTTTTTTAAAAAAACGGTTCACTTAGCTCAGGCCTCCCTTATATACATATATAAAAAATTTATTTCTAAACAGATATGCCTAAGTATATATTTTCATATATCTTAGCGCTCTAATGATAACAGCATCGTCATCAAAATGCGCATAAACGAAAACATATTTATATATTCGACAAAAACCCGATTTCTAGGTAATCCATGCGATGATTTCTTTTCCAAGAACGACAATTTGATCGTTTTTTTTCCCATTGACAGTTTGTCGCGTACACAAATCCAATGCTAACGACAGTATCAGTTAATTAACATTACTTATCTCTTTCAAATACCATACGAAATTCTCGAAATAATCGCGTTTCTCGTATAAATTACTTGAAACAAGAAAATAGGAGAAAAAAAAACAAACAAATAAACATTATACATCGAGATATTATTTTTAATTACCGCGTCTGAAGGTCGACTATTTGTTTTAAGAGTGTGGATGGATACGTTTCGTATCAAATTAAATAACAATTAAATTTCATAATACGTTTTCTTTTCGTCTTTTCGCGATTTTTTACCGAGAAAGTACAGACCGGACTGAACTTTGTCCGTTCGAATATCCGTCGATGAGGGTCTTTATATATATATATATATATATATATATATATATAAATATATATAACAACAATGTTACTATACGAACACAAACGATGTATATTATTTTGTCACAAAAGACTTTGAGATTAACCTGAAAAAAATAAGGTCAACACGAATGTCATTATTTCAGGGACACGGTGTTGTGTGTGTGTGTGTCCATGTTGTTGTTTTTTTTTATATATTTCCAAATGAACATGGATTTGTACCACTGACATATACAACGTACAGTCACAGTGTATGATCTCGCGTGTATGTATTATTATTTTGTGTAAAAATGTACATGGATGTTCGTACATAGGACATTACACACACAAATCTCTACATACATACATTCATGTATATATATATATATATATATATATATATATATATATATATATGTATGTGTGTGTATGAGAGAGTGTGTCTATATTTGTGTTGTGTGGCCGGAGGAATTCATAAGCGAAAAGGAAGACGTTGATGATGGAACTAAGAAACAACAAAAAAGTCATTAATTACTTTTTGTGATTGCCGAAAGCCTCGACGTGTATCTGTTTGTTGCACGTGTGAGATTATTTGATATTATATTATGTATACACACATATATGTACGGTAGGAACGTTCCATAAACATATATTATTCCATTTCATTATTAACTTTCAATAGGTCTTATTGTTTTCAAAAGACAGTTATGTAATACTGTCTACAGAATTAAATTATTTTTTTACAAAAAAAAACGATATGCACAACAGTTACATCATCGTATAATTTGATAAATTGATCATTTCGATATCATATGTATTGGTAAAATAATGGTACGTTTACCTAATTAGTTGTATTAGATTTATAATGTCGAATAGACATTCTAATAGGATGTTTCGGGTCGATTATTGTGTTCGAAGATATGCTAAGATATTGATTGTAGGTAGATTTGAAAATAAACCGGATGCATGTGATTTGAAAGGTGTCTCTATCTAATGCATATTGACTATTTTGAAAATTAATTCGGTGCCGTTAAACTGAATCGATCATAACTAGATATCCTGCAAATATTGATACTTATTGTTACATGTACTCCATAATCATAAAACTGCGATTTAAAAATAAATATCTTTAAAAAACAGTAATATCGTTAGAAATAATATAAATGTAAGTGCCCAGAAATTGATGTTTAGTCGTTAAACATTAAGAATTCGATACAAATTAGGCGTGAGAATTAATTCAGTGCCTTTAAATTGAAGCAATTATAACTATAAATATTTTCTTGTCGTTTAAGGATTTTGAAGTGTCAACCTTAACATTTAAAAATATTTTCGGTAAGTAGTTGGCATAACTTCACAAAACAGTAATGAACACCAGACTCGTAGTTAAGGAGGATCAGAGAGGTATTTCTCCCCTTGGTTGTTCTCGTTTGTCTCTCTAACAAAATCTTCTATTTTGTGAGATACACATGCTATTGAATTCCTGTTTGATTTCATTCCCAACGAATTCCTTCACTTAAATTAACATGTATAATTACATAGAACTTAAAAATGTTCAAATAAAAAAAATAACAGTTACAGAAAACAATCATACACTTTTTCTCCAACAAATATGTTCAAAAATATCTATTTATTGCCATAAATAAGGAAGTGATGCCACATTTCACAACTCAATCAAAAAGCTTACTTTTTATTTAAGTATTTTTTATAAAAAAAATACTATCAAAATAATAAGAAAGATGAGACTAATTTTGACTCAATTCCATATACATGCTATTGAATTCCTGTTTGATTCCATTCCAAACAAATTCTATCTCTTAAATTAATATGTATGATTACATAAAATATTTATAAATAATATGTCTTTTTTTGTGACAAGTTTGCACCTGTGCTTGTCCATAGATGTCAAATAGAAAAATTTCTTAACGCCGCTACAGTACCGGGAGCCATAGAAGACCCGAAAACCAGTATGCATCTACGGATGTAACGAACATCATGGTGAATCTGAATGTTAAACTTCACGGGCAGACACAATCTGGGAAAAATTGCAAAAAAAACAAATGTCTTTAATATATGTCTTTATACTCAATACGTAAAAACCGCAATTATTTTTGCACTAACCTAATAAAACCCATTATTTTGTCAATCTTCTCATAACTTCAACATGTACAGAAAAATCTTTTATATGAAAATGTTATATTGATCATGTATGAATACAATCAGGTAGAAAAATCAGTATATATATATATATACACACACACATTTATATATATAAATTGTATAATAATTCAGAACCGTTGCGCGTTTTAAAATAAATATATCTACAAATATGTATCAAATCAAAATATGATTTGTCATATTTTAATTATGAACATTAATTTTACTAATAAGTAAATATGCTCTTTCAATTAAACATATATATATATATATATATATATATATATATATATATATATACTATAAATTTACATTTTTTCTAATGAATTAATTATAAGTACAACCATTTTGGAACGAAAAACATTAAGTTGTCTATTTAAATAATATGTATTATTGTTGACATTGTGTATGTAATTTGTAGTTTTTTAAATTAATTAATAACTATAATTACGATTTCAGCTAATCTATAATTTAAGTATTCAAATAATAGAATATGATTTATTTAGTTTAATTTATCTATCGGCATTCATTAAATTCAAAGTGTAGGCTGTATTAGAAAAAATAATTGATGGATTCGTGAAAGAGAAAGTAATATATATATATATATATATATATATATATATATATATATATATATATATAGTGTGTGTGTAGATGAATGTGTCTGATGCATTTTTACATAGATGTTCTTGCAAATCGGTCAACGTCCTCGCATCAACGCAGAGACACTCGCCGCTCGTTTCGGGAGTCGTGCGTCTCCACTGTGTATCCGAGGGTGGCCCCGATGTTACCACGTCGCTACTACGATGATAATGATGATGATGATAATAATTGCCGGGGCTGTCTGGTTGCCGATGGCAACGCCTCGGCGCCAGCGGTCGCTCTCTGTGTCATTAGGCGAAAACTTTTCTTTTTCGGGCCGTGGAATGACATTTCGTTTGTTGTGTTCCGGTGTGAATGAAATATTCCTTAATGGACGTACAGGCCGAATGAAGCGAAATACATAAACGGGCCGAACATCGGCCGTAGTAGTACATTTTCGGGATAATTGTAGGTGTGCTTGTGAAGTGGCTCCATCGTAACATACACGAAAATCAAATTGGATCTGTTCGAAGGGTAGCACGGTGTTTTTTTGTCCATTGTTATGTTTTTAGATTTTTTATTTTATATTTCATTTATCTATTTCGTACGTATTATTCATTCTGACAAGTTGAATAAATGAAGTGACTTTTAAATATCTTACAATCTTAAAATTTTCTAGTTTTCAATGAGATACGGAAAAAAACAGTTTATTTTTAAATTGATCAGTGCAACAACATCAAATATGATTTAGTTTGATACAAATAAAAATTTAAACACTGTCTTAATCCATTATAAAAATATAAATCGTTAACTTTAAGGAAAACAATTGGAAACATTTCTGTTAAAAGATAATAACAAAAATTTAAAAATAAACGATTAAAACAATTCTTTAAAATGTCGTTTTGGGAATAAAAAATTATCTTGTGTGATAGATGAGATTTTTTAAATAGTATATTAAATTATTCTTTTGAATTTAATTGTTTTTTGAAAAATAATATAGTATGTAACATTTCACAAGTGATTTTTGAATTTTATCACAAACCAATAAATTTTTCTGTTCAAAAATATCCAGTATTCAAATAATTTAAACAATTATTGAACATTCTTTATTAATTTTTTTTTATTTCTTGTGAGGAAGTGAATCGATCATATTTTCTCTTTTATATTTTATCTATTATAATCATTTAAATGTAGACATTTTTTTAAATAAATTGCATTTAATTTCAGATACAATAAAATTCTATATAATATTGAAAAAAGGCTGTCAGTTTATTGAATATTTAAATATATAAAAAATTTTAATAAATAATTCTCAGTATTAATTAATAAGAAATTATTAATTTATTCATCAATTTGAAAGTGCACATTTCAATAATTTTCTTTTATACTCAGATTTTTTTAAATTACTGGTTTTATTTTTGAAACAAAAAACAGATCTGTCTCAGTTATAAATTGAATACAAACTTGTTTGCTCATTCAAAGACTAATTGTCATTAGACACAGATTTTCAGTTACTTTTGAAGAAAAGCTGAGATTATTTAAATCGAAAATCAAGGACTTATTCTTCATTAATAAATTTAAAGATACGTACAGAGAATCATTGATAAAATATTTTTTTATAGAGAGTTAAATCAGTTACTTGTATGATTTTTTAAATAATTTGTTGAATTATTCTTTCAAATTTAATTATTTTTTAAAACATGATATAATTTGTAAAATTTCACAAAAGATTTTTGTATTTTATCACAAACCACTAAATTTTTCTGATCAAAAATGTTCAATAATCAAATAATTGAAACAATTATTGAACATTTTTTATTAGAACTCTTTTAAAACTTGTGAGAAAATGATTGCTTACATGCGATTTTATAAAAGGAAAAAATGGCGGTATTTGAGATGTTAAATCATTCATAAAGGTAAACTTAGCAAAACATGAAATATAGGATTTGATTTAATTTTTAATTAGGTTATGACTGTAATAATTCGAAATATTTCAGTTATACATATAAATCTATTTTAATTTTATTATATATATATATATATATATATATATATATATATATGTATATCATAAATGACTGTCATTCACAAAATTTTTCAGGTCAAAAATGTCCAATAATCAAATAATTGAAACAATTATTGAACATTTTTGAAGGAATTTTTCTATAACTTGTGAGTAAATGAATTGAGCATATTTTTTATTTTATTATTTAACATGTTATAATATTTTATTTCCAAGCGTTTTTTAAACAATTTCAAACTTTCCTATAATAAAAAAATATCAATATTTTTTAATATTTAAATATATAAAATTTCTTGAAAAATTCCAATCGTTTCAATCATTATTTTCGTCTTAAATTAATTATGAATGAAATATTAATCTCAAAAAATAAGAATAATGAATATTATATAACTGGATTCGAACTTGCAATATACTAATCAGTAATTGAACATATTTTTTCGTATTTAAGACATTTTTATTCATAAACTTCTTTAAAATTTATTTAAAAATATTCAGATATGTTTTATACGAATATTATTTTTTTTATTTTCTATAAAAAATATTCCATTTAAATTGTATCAAATAATAAACAGTGTATGATAACTAAAAAAATCAATCTACAATAATGGTAATACACTTACAATTGACTAATAATTAGTTTCTCGTACTGTGGTTTATTCTCAAATTGTTTGTATCTTTAGGATGATAAAATTTCTATCAAAATGTGTATGATTAAAAAATGATCAATAATCAACTCTAAATATATAAATTTTGACTCTTATTAAAGAATAATTGTGGTTTGTGATTAAACCTTAATACAGACTATGACTATTTATTCTCTGATTTATTTTTTAGTTACATTTTAAACTTTATTTTTATTTCCCTATAGTCTTGTAAATGCTTTGAGATTTATTAAACTGTTTGATGTTATTTATTGCAGTAATTATTTATATAGAAAGTAGAATTTTCTCACTTATTTATTTTTATTATACAAATAAGTTGTCTTAAATACTTAGTATATAATAGGAATTGGCAACTTCTTCGACAATAATAGCCACATATAATATTTTTCATACATTTTTGAATGTTCAGAAGCCACAGAAAAAATTATTTTAAAATTGTTTTTATAAATAATAAAAAATACAACTATATAGTATTTCTACTCATCAAACCAGAATATGTTTAATCTTTACTTTGATTGAGTCTTCACTTTTACAGAAAATAGTTTAAAATCTGGTTATAGATTGCTACTGTAGTTTATTAATATGAAAGTTTAAGAAAAATGGCAATGAAACCCGATATTTTCTTGTGAGCTGCTGTTTTCCCACCATTGGTATATAATATACACTCGTACAGTTGGAGATTTGTGTCAGTTTATTTGATAAAAAATAATAAATGGTCATTTTTTTGTCTCTCTATTTTATTTTCATTGATCAACTATTCTGTCGATTCTGTTGTTTATCAACTGTCATTTAAATGTGTATTTACTAGAAAACTGTTTTATCTATTGAATGAAAATACGAAAAAAAACTATTCGAAATTTTATACATATTGATGTTTAACAGTCAAATCCATGTACCTAGCAATGAAATGTGTAATTTGATTGAAACATTTCCATACAGATAACATACAAAATGAATAAATGAAATCGTATTCGTGTACACGATAGAAAATGTGTTGGAAAAACGAGCGCACGAAGAAAAATAACCGTACACATAAAAGAGAAAAACCACTCAGACTTGTAGATCACGCGCTATGCGACAGACATAACAACGCACGCCCCCGCAACATGTAGCGAGGACAGAATACGACACTCTGATTGGTGGCGCGCACAGGGGTTGAATTCACCCCGAACGCGTACGCGAGGGTTCCCTCCGGTCGTCAGCGGCCGCCGTCACCGTCACGTAGTCTCGGCACCACCATTAAACCCACCTATGGCGGCTGCGCGCGCGACCGCCTCGGCAGTTTTCCGCGTCCGCAATGTCCCGACCGGCGAACAATCGACGTTTCTTATACAGGACGTACACAAGGACCGTATTCGCCCGACGGGACACGTTATGGAGATGAAGTGACAGTGACGGCCGTGATTAAAATCAATAATTTAATTCTTGCGCTTTGTACGTGTAGTTTTTTCGACGTTTGAAAAATATGAGGTCTTTTCCATCGTGCGTGAAAGTGTGCGTCTGTGTGTGAATGTGTATAAAGTCTTTATCGTTTGATTGATGTGTACGGTTGTATAGTAATTGATTTGATTGATGCTATTCTATTATTGATAAACGATACTGAATTTCTACAGTTATTATTTTCAATTAATTACACTTGTAAGTCTGAACGATAAACGTTTATAGATTGAGAAATGAAATGGAAATCATAAACGGTTAATAATTGAACAGAATTAAATGAAAATTACGATTTTCTTCCCACCGTTCCTCGTGTTCAGTACGTATTCAAATCTTTACAGAGTATTGAAAAGGTTTTTACAACAATACTCGAATTAAATGAGTGATCAGGTTTCAAATCAACTATTTTTAATAAAACATTTTCTTGCTTAAAAAATGTACAGAGATGTAACGTTAATAGACCATAAAAACGATTGTTTCAATCCTAAAATATTTTTTTAAAAATATGCAAACTTATCGGTTCTTTTTAAAAATGATCTATCCACAGTAGTATTAATGAGATAATAGGTTTAGATTTTTTTTTGAAATAATTTTGGAAAAATATTTAAGAAAAAGATTAGAAGCTTTTTTTAAAAGCTTCTTCCTTAAAAAATAAATAAATTAATATAAAATAAAGAATATAACTACAATATAAATTATATATATATATATATATATATATATATATATATATATATATATATGATATATTAATATAATAATAAAATATAAATGAATTAAAAATATTTTCATATAAATATTTGTTTCCAGAATTTTTTTACTTAAATAATATTAGAAATTATTAAAATCAATACAGGAAAAGTGTATTTCTGAAATTTTTAATTTATTTCCACTACCATATTCATTTATTTCATTTTTTTATCGTCTACCTTCCTTAATATAATATTAACTAAATTCATGTGAAAATATTTAAGAAAGAGATTAGTTAGAAGTTTTTTTTAAAAGTTTCTTTTTTGAAATATAAATAAATTAATATAAAATAAATAATATAACTATAATATAAATTATATATATATATATATAAATAAATAAATTAATATAGTAATAAAATATAAATGAATTGAAAATATTTTCATTCAAATACTTGTTTCTAGAGAGTGTTTCTTTACTCAAATACTATTGGAAATTATTAAAATCAATATAGAGAAAAATGAGTTTCTGAAATTTTGAATTTATTTTTACGAACATTGTTCATTTTTTTAATATGTAATAATTCAAACGATGTAACTAAATTCACTTTCACAAATGAATTCAATAATAATTTATTATATCTAAATTTTTGGTACAAGAATTTGGTGTAGTTTGTCGGATGAAAAAAAGGAAAAATTATTTATTTGTGGGACTTTAATAGAAACTTGATATAAATCCACTAGTTTGAATATTTCTTAATTATTCGATATTTGAATATTCAATTTTTTTTTAAATCATATATAAAAACAATCTACAAATAAGCACTGTACCGAGTAAGAGACACTGTATGAAACATTTCTGTTATCAGTACAGGAATCAAATCAGTACCAGATCTTCGACACGTTCTCTAAAATAAATTCATCGAGCTATGAATACGAATTATCGAAAAACCGTAATTGAAACAGGTACGGGTTACCTGGCCATCGTCTCCGATCGCTAACCAATTGGGATACGCAATCGAATGGACGAAAACTCATACTCGTCCGATTGTATATCATGATTGGTCATGTTTTTTTTCTACTGTACCAACTACGAAATTACTTACACATGAAAAAAAACGATTACGTGAATAAAGAAGAAAAAAAAAATAAACACACCGATGTAATTTCGATACTCGGCCGATGTGGTTCTCCTTTTTTTGTGTTTGATTATGTTCGAGTACGCTCCGAATTTATTTATCGCCCAGTCATTCGCTTTTTTTTATAAATCGTATTAATTATTAGGTAGTTGTCGTCTTTTTTCAGATAGTCATTCAAATAACGCTTAACGCTTCTTTGTAAATGGACGATCGGTGAAGAGAAGTATCAGTGACATAGGTTTTGATATATTTTTTTTAATTTTAAATACAGTGTTCTTTTATTTAATATATATATATATATATATATATATATATATGTATATAAATATATGTATATATATATATATATACAGGGGACGCAAAAAGAACGAAAAGGTTTGAATAGTTAATAATATTTTTGTATAAATATATTTTTTTCTCTTCTTTTCAGAATTTTATTAACAACACTTGGGGAATTTAATCATGGAAAGGTACACGACAAAACGATGTACCAAAATGATTGAATTTTATTTTGAAAATCAACGTTTAATTTTTTGATGTAACGAACATATCGTCGTAATTTTCATGTTCGAACAGGACCACCGGAGTCAATGATTAATCGTTTGGTTGCACGTTTTCGACAACAAGATGCAGTTATTGACCGTTCAGGATCTGGAAGACAATGTTCGGCTCTAACTGAGGAAAATATTCAATGTATATAGGAGGGTATTGAGCAAAATCCTGAAAATGTCAATCAAAAGATGTTCAATTTTACTTGGAGGCCAATGAAAAGGGTTTTGAACACATTAAATATGTTTCTGTGCAAAGTGCGGCTTGTACAAGAGCTGAATTAAAAGATTATCCCTTGATTGTGCAATTTGTTTCCGTCAATAAGCAGAAGGAAATAATGAATTTATTCACAATTTGATTATGGGCGATGAAGCTCATTTCCACTTAAATGGCTTTGTGAACAGACAAAACTGTAGAATATGGGCTACAGATAATCCAAAAGCACTTCATTAGCGACAATTACACACATTTGAGGGTACTGTTTGGTGAAAAGTAACATCTAAAAGGATTATAGGTCCTTATTTTTTCGAAAATGAAGACGGTACTGCTGTAACCATAAATGATGCTTAATGCCTTACGATAATAACATTTTTTTTTGAGGCCAGCTATTGATAATCATCCAGAGATGTGTTTCCAGAAAAATGAAGCCACAGCACACACAGCAAGACCCGTTATAGAACTTTTACGGGATATTTCTGGCGAGTTCATAATTTCAAGAAACAGCAATTTTAATTGGCCTGAGCGTTCACCTGATTTGAGCCATCCCGATTTTTTCTTTGGAGTTACTTAAAAGAAAATGTATAGGTTAATAAGCTAAAAAATATCCTCCACCTAAAGGACAACATATGAGAAGGAATATGTCCAGAGATCCTGAAAGATATGATAGAAAATGACTTAGTAAAAGGTCGACTTCGTGAAGCTGAAAATGAGCATCACTCACACGATGTCATTTTTTATCTCTAATTAAGAAAAATTCTCCATCCTTATATTATATCATAGAAAATATAGAGATGAAAATATTACAAAACAAAAAAAAGTATTAACGTTTGAAACCCCTTCGTTCTTTTGCGTCAGCCTGTATGAACATGAAAATTTAAATGAATTAAGACTTATCATATTTCTACAAGTTATTAACATACAAAATTGATAACACGAGAAACATGAATACATCATGAATAAATTGCTTATATTTTCAATAACAAACAGTAAAAATTAAAAAGAATTAGGTTCGTTTTACATATCCATAATTTATAAACATAAAATAATTCAATAGAATTCATTGAAATTATCAACACCCATTTAAGTGTACACTTTGGTGGGGTGTTGACATTTTTTTGTGGCCAGCTGTTGGTAATCATCTCAAAAAAAAGTTTAGAAAATAACCAGTGATATTCAAGTTCAAGTCTCACATCTAGAATCATATTTTTTGTCACGGCCGGTACATTTTTATAAGAGAGGAACTGAAAATATAGAGAATAGATGGAAAAAGGTCGTGGATAATGAGTGGCGAATATGTGACTGATAAGAAAATAATAAAAAAATGGACTTGTGTGTGTTTAAATTAGAAATAATTAATGACTTACGGATACTCTTAATATATATATATATATATATATATATATATATATATATATTTATTTATATATATATATATTTATATTTATAATATATATATATATATATATATATATATATATATTAAGGGTACCCATAAGTAATCAATTATTTCTAATTTAAACACACATATATCTCGGCATATAGAATAATGGTGATATAAGACTCATGATAATAATAAAACAATTTTAGTATGTAAGGTAAATGTACCAATGAATGGACACATCCCAATACCTGGACATTCATGCAATGATTAATAAATATTAAGTTAAATATGATAAATAACAAAACAAATTTGGTTGATTTACATTCCTTGAGCATTTGATCATTTTGCACCCGAAAATTATAACCATTTTTTTGGTTTTCAAAGTGAGTCTTGTACTTCAAGATATACGGTTTATATATATATATATATATAACTGACCTAATGCAATATCTAATCGGTTACAAATGAATCCAATTATTCAAATCGCATAATTCGTCGATTATAAATATTAAATCAGCGGCGTACATGCATAAAACTGTACACACAATAAACACATATTATTACATTAACAAGTTCACTGATCATTTATCTAAAAATAGATACGTCGGAAAAAAAATGTATGCCACAAGTCAAATAATAATAACAACAAGTGAAACTATCTCCAACAGAACTGTATTGTTATATTTATCACTTCATTATAGGTTTCTGAGTCATTTCAAATGATAACTTACGGAGTATTACTTATAATGATAGTTTTTTTTAAACCATTTTTATTTTCCGACGCGATACCCGTAATCGCTTTTGTCTAAAATTATTGCGTTGTTGTCGAACGATAAAAAATTCATATATTTATTTTTAATACAACTTATAACTTATCATTACGTACTTGTATGTAAAATATGTGACATGAAATATAGATAATTTCATTATAATTGTCGCGAACAAGGAAACGCGTGAAGTTTTTGCGTCAAGTTTTCATTTATACTCATATATATATATATATATATATATATATATATATATATATATATATAATATAAATAGTATAACTTTTCAAGTTTATTATATTATTAGTAAGTATAACAAGTACAATTACTATCAAACAATGAACATTTCTTTTTTTCGATTTTTTTTATCAAACTTCTACATAAACTGTATTTGTGTACAATTTGAATATTAATATGATGATATTTTCTATTCACTTTCATATTATTCAATTACAGCATACAAATTTCACTACTATTTCTTTTATAAAAAAAATTTCTTATTAGAAGGTTGCATGAAAGCAACTGTTTTTTTGTGTTTTTTTTTTAAAAAAAAAGCATCTATTTCAATAACCAAATGTGTAAAAATGTTAATTAAAATATTTTCCCTCGGAAGCTATGACTTTTTCACACTTTTCTGACAGAAGATGAAAGAGTGGTCTGTATTTTGAGCCAATCCATTCAGCAACACAATTTTCGACTTATGGGAATGTTTATCTTTTAAAGCGTGTTGCATCGATTCAAACAGATGGTAATCGCTTGGGGACAGGTCAAGAAAATACGATAGGTGCAGGAGAACCTCCCATTCGAGCTCCATCAGTTTTGTTTCACTGTGATAGCAATGTGGGGCCGAGCGTTGTCATGGAGAAGAATCACTTTTCTGCGATTTGATGGAACTGATGGTCTGATAGTTTTTGCATCAAATTATCATTCGAACGCTCCAATTGTTATCAATAACGTTCAGCAATGATTGTTTCCTTCGGTTTCAACATTTCATAATGCACTACACTCTCCATATCACACCAAATAGAGAGCATTTCTTTGTGGCCGTGGATATTTCGCTTTGGTGTCGACGTTCATGGTAGGCCAGGATCAGCCCATGATTTCTTGCGTTTCGGGTTGTCGAAATAGATACATTTTTCATCGTCGGTCACTATACGCCACAAGAAAATCTTCTTTTCATGCCTTGCAAGCAAAGAGATCGAGATGTTTAAGCGATTAGCAATGGCATTTTCGGTTAATCTATGTGGCATCTATCTCCCTTCTGTCTGGATCTTTTCCATGACTTGTAAACGTCGTGAAATGGTTGCTTTATCGACTTCGAGCTGTCGAGCCAATTCTTTAAGTGTTTGAGCGGGGTTTTCTTCCAATAGACCTTTGTAGTTGTTCATCTTTGAACTTTTTCGATTGACCAGGCCGTTGTTTGTCATGAACATCACAATCGCCACTCTTAAATCGTTGAAACCAATCTCTACATACTATTTCCGATGGAGAAGATTCACTATAAGGTTTCGCGAGCAATCGATGAGCTTCAGCTGCACTTTTTTTTAAATCATAGTAGTGTTGAAGTACACATCGAAAAAAACTTATCGAGTTCCATTTTAATTCGGTTATAGAAAAACACTTGTGTAAATAAAGGATGGCGTTTGATGACTGAATTTTATTGAGAAATGTTCACACTTCAAAATGATATAAGAGACATCTGTCAGTGCCCACAGTACATGCACCTAGAGCCAATCTACATGTGAACAGCAGCTTTCAATGTAATCTGCTATTATTTAATATCTTGTTAAAAATAAAATAAATTTACTGAAGAAAAATTGCAATTCATTCAAGACTGACACGTTCTTATTTAGAATAGAATATGTACCAGCACGTTATCTACAATTTTCAGTTTAAACATTATTAAAAATTAATAAAAAATTTAACAAAAAATCATTTATGAAAATAAAACCTTTTTTTTAAATAATTTCCAGCGGCGAACATTTTACAAATTGTAGATTTTCTTTAAAAAAAATCATCTGATATAAATAATTGTTAATTTACTGGACATTGTTATTAAAAGATCGAATACATCAACACTTGATTTATGGTAGTAGATTTCTGGTTACGTACGTATAATTACCTAAAGTTGTACAGTCTTATCAGGAAGTTTGTAATATATAATATAAATGTTATATCTTAATAAAATCTTTTTTTTATTATGAAAATAAATTGTGTCAAGTAAAATATAAATATGTGTTGTATGAGTATGAAAAATAAACTAGATGTATATTTAAGATCATTTATGAGCTTTGATTAGATTGGAGGTGAGGGAAAATGAAGAGATTTAAAGACAAACGTGTGCTGTTTGATGGTGAACTGAATGAAGAAAACTTAATAGTAGATTGTAGAGGAACTAGTTAACCGGGAAACATATTCTTATCTAATATAAAAATAAACAACATATAGAGGGGATAAAAAAATGTATACATACTTTAATAGAGGTCATTTAAGAAGAAACAATAAAACCAATTGAAACTTAACTAATTTTTAATTTTATAAGTTTATTGAAACTTGATTGTAATTGAAGTATTTTTTAAGTATTTTTAGAAATATATTTTTATACTTCACTTATTATTTCTAACTTTTAATAATAATTCTGTTCGAGTGTGCTTTTACAGGAACATTTTTTCCCAATAAATATAACTCTATTTGAAAATTAAACGAATAGAACGATTTCGATTTGAAACTATGTACATAAACATATATTAGGTGTGCCCGGAAAACAATGTCGTTTTTATGATAACCATTTTCATTGGCCAGTTGTGCTGTACCTGCAGATCAGTCATCAGTCATATTATTGTGTAAACATCTCGAAATTATATTTTAATATTTTAAAAGTAAAATAATATACACATTCTCAATGGAAGGATTTATTCCGAGTGAAGAATTTATTCGCAATTGTGTGTTATTTCAATTTTTCAAGAAAGAGACCGCAAATAATGCAAATAAAAACATTTGTGACTTATTAGGCAATGTTTTGGAAAATTTCAGAGATGATTCGAAAAGTTCAAGATATGAAGAGTAGTCCTTTTTTACCAAATGAGACCAAATGTCAGGTTCAACATTTTTATGTTAATATCTGAAGACTTTTACACCTGTTAGAAAATACATACTGGTTATCGGTTTGCTGGTCTCTATAGTTGCTATCTTTACTGGTCTCTGATGAATCACGAGACGGTAACCACGCTGAGAGTACTTTTAACATCTCAAGATAAGCTCCAGAAAAATCGGTCTCCAAAAAAGAGTAGTCCCGGAAGTGGAAGACCAAAAAAAGTGGATGAAGATATTTTAACTGCCGAAATTGAAGCAAATCCAATGTTAAATATTCAAAAAATTGCTGACAATTTAGAATAATCTTGAACAAGTGTGCAGGAACACTTTAAAAAAATTGTAAAGGTTCGGAGGCATGAAAATGAATACCGTATCAACTGAGTGAACACGAGATAGACGACCACATTTTTCAAAAATCACAAAAAATAAAATTTTGAAAACTTAGAATAGACAACAATTCGACATCTCCGTCAGATTACCATTTTTTCAAATAAATGCAATATTTTTTAAATGATAAAAATTTAAACAGCTATGAAGAGGTTAAAAATGTATAAGCTGAGTATTTTAATTCAAAGCCTCCTGATTTTTATGAAAGAAGAATTTAAATGTTGACAGAGATGGAGGAAGCTTGTATTTAACGAAGAGAATTATATTTGAAATTATTTTTTTAATAAATAAAATTGTTAATGATATTTACTTGTTCCATTTTTTTTTAAAAAAAGACATTCTTTCCCGGTAAACCTAATAAATCATATAATTAAAAAGATAATATTTATATAAACTGAATTATAGATGCTTCTCAATATATTTATTAATTTCTGTCCACCATATCCGAACGACTCGTCAATCATCAAATGTATTTGTGTTTTATTGAAATGTTTTGCATACACATATGAATATATATATATATATATATATATACATGTATACATATACATATATATGAAATTTATGTGGAAGATTGCTGCGGTCGATAACAGATAAATTGATTAGTTTTGATTTGTTGATTCGATAAGTGACCACATCGCCGCGCGACCTGTCACGCTCTGTTGTCGGACTAATAGCTGTGACAACTTTTGCTACAGCCCGACTGTAATAATATTTATATATATATATATATATATATATATATATATATATATATATATATATATGAATATATATATACACATATTTATACATATGTTTGTGTATATATGAGCCGACGATCGTATCGTCAGTCACTCCACCAAACATCGTTTTCATTTATCAGATCGTTTCATTACACACACCGAATTACATATTCCTGTTATTGAATCCAATTTAGTAATTTAGGTGGACATTATTATACGTACGTGTTAATACACGAAAAAAGTTCGTCGATGAATTATATATGATGTTTTGTGACAAGATAGAATTGTTTCAATTTTATGTACGATTATTGCTTCTATTAAAAATATATATAAGAATACGGTTTTCTATCTGCAATATTATATTAATTGTAATTTTTTTTTAGTGTTATAGAAAATGGAAAATTTTATTTTGATATAAAACACCGTATGTATTTGATTCTACCTGACATCTGAACAATATTCTACTATTAATATTTATAAATGGATTTCGATAGAAGTACCATGAACTTGACTTTCGACCAAGATTCTTGTCAAAAGATATATCAAAGAATAAGAAGAAGGGAATAGTAAAAAAGATAAATTGAAGATGAGAGTATGAGACAAATATTAGACGATTCAAACAAAAAAAAACAAGCATGCAGTTGGTCAGAAAATTAACTCACTATAAAGATGGCACAAAGTATTTAAATATTTTGAATAAAAACGAACGACTACCTAGTCTATGATGAGATTGAGAATATTTAAATATCAAGGAAACAGAAAAAGCTTTAAAGAAAAATGTGATGATGATCTGAATGAAGAACACTAAATAGTAGATTGTAATGAAATGCGTGAAGTTATAAACAGATTCTTACTTAATATAAAAATATATAATATACACCAGAGTATGGACTGAAATACTATACAGAAAAATATATCAAAATATGTACAGGTAGTTTTTAAATTAATTGATAAGAAAATATAAAATACAGTGTAAAGTCAAATAAACAATTAAATGTTAATTCTGTAAGTAGATTTATACGAATACCAATTTTTGAGTATTGGACAGGCTTCAATGCATATCGAATTCTCTTAGTAAAAAAAATCCACACATTTATTATCATTTTGTCCTCAGAACAAAATCTATGGAGACGAGAAATGTTTGCTTTGTCAGGTCATAGATTTCAAGTTGAATTCATTAAGTTTAGTTTTTAGATATTTTTTTATATAAATATATTATGTTGTAAAAATTAATAAACAGTTTTTTCTTTCAATGTTTCTTTCAATTTTCCCGTCAATTTTGACAGGCTATATACAAGTGTAAATATATATTCTATGATATGTAACTATGAATCCAATATTGAATATATATCTGATTAATCACACTAAATTTCCTCGATTCTTGAGTTACTGAATTTAACAGACAGATAAAGACTTATGTGATTGAAAGGACAAACATTATCAGAATAATCAACAAAAAACTATATCAAGAATATTTTTTCACATTAAAGATTTTGATTGTTAAAATTTTAATAATTTAAGAAATTAAATTGAAACTAAAAAAGTTACTTGATAAATATCCATTTTTTTCTATTCAGATAGAAACTATCGGTGCAATCAAGCAAACAATTCTAACATGATTATTTCATCACATTTAAAAATTTCAACTAATAACATTTTATATCCCAAGAAGTGAAATCAAAACTAAAAAAAAGTTAGTTAGTGAATATAAAATCTTTCATTAAAACATTTGTGTTTTGAAAAGAATGTCATCGTTTAATCTTCAAGTTTTACTGAGGAAGTCGGTAAAGATTTTAATTTATTTACAATGAGTAGTGAAAGAATGACTAATAATATAAATATAACGTTACATAAAATATGTAAAAATTAAACAGTGGATAGGCTTGTAAAAAAGGAATAGACATTTTATCTAATCTATGAATACCAGCACCTTTATGATTACTTTTCTGGTTTGAAAGCGAATTACTTAAAACTATATTTTTATTTCTGAATTTTCTGGAATCATATTTGAAAAAATCTGAGTTGTCTGTGCCTGAAATCAATCTAGTATCTAAGTAGTCAGTGTATTCTTTTCGTTATCTAAATAATATTCCTTTAGCAAGATAGGAAACGATTGAACAATCTCCATGACCTTTTTTACGGCACGTTTAATACTTTTTCATTTATATACTTGATATACAGTTTCAGTACAATAATGGTCAAACACAATAATAATAATAATGAAATTGTTTACTGTAAAGCACGCAAAAGACATATTACAAACAGAATGTATGTTCTTCAAGCAATCACGACCACTGTTAATATACAAAAAAATACAGTATCGAAGTTAATCCTCGAATGATTTTTACATAACAGAATAACCATTGTTTTTATTTTTATAATTAAAGACATATTGAATCGTTACTAAATCCAATGTCGATTGATATAAACATGTACATTACATATATATATATATACATACATATATATATATATATATATATATATATATATATATATATATATATACATATATACATATATATATACATACATATATATATATATATATATATATATATATATATATATATATATATTATATATATACAAGATAGAGACATATGTCCATGCAAGGCCATGTGCATGGTCTTTCGGCCCGTGTCTTTTCATACACCTTACATGAGCATACGTGTGCGTCATGTGTCACTGTTGCGCTTTCACGCGAAAAAACGACAACTGTTACGTAACGCCGCCGACGGGGGGTGTGTGGGGGTCACAGCGACGGTGCACCGTTCGTACCGGATGGGGCTCATTATGTGACATTGTGCCGCGAGCTATGGCTTTTTATTTATTCCACAGTTCTCGAAAAAAAACATACACACACACATATAAGTAGAGAGTCACGTTGTTGACAGGGATGGGAAATGATTTCTGACATTTTCGCGTGCTTTAATTCCATCGATAGTGTACGGAAACATTTTTAATACAAACATAATTCGAATATGAAGTCGGGAAGTGTATACGAACATGTATACAAACATTCAATCATAAATGAAGCATTTAAATATTTCAGTATGTGACTCACAGAAATTCAAACATTGCTCGATTTTATGTTGAAATAATTTGAGGTGAATTCAAGTGGACAGCCATGGATAATTATCAAAGAAAATATATATATATATATATGTTTGTATGTGTGAAATATTCAATAATTTTGTAATTTTGTATAATTTTCTAAGTAACTGTTATTGAGATTGTGAATTATTGTTACTTGAGGAGAAATTACAATTATTTATCAAGTTTTTTCAATATTTTTCACACTTATTATTTAATTTCTATGATTATTCTACTTAGTAATAATTAAAAACATTTTTATTTTTCATAACTACAGAAATTATTGTTTGAAAATTGTGTTTCCAGTTTTGCAAAATAATAATAATAATATATATACATATATAAATATATATATATATATATATATATACATATACATGTGTGTGTGTGCTAATGTGTAAAACATTAAATAATCATGTAATTTACATAATTTTCATTTTTATGGCTATCCAGAGTAAAAATAACAATTAGTTTTGAAATTTTTTCTATATATTTTTTTGTAATTTTTATTTAATTTATATACTTATTAAGTTAATAAAATTAGAAACATTATTTTTTATTGAAACAGTTGAAAATTACTGTTGTTAGTGTCTGCATAAAAATTAGAATATTTATAGCTTTTATTAAACAATCATATCATTTATTATATAACATATAACTGTACTTAAATTTATAATTTTTTTTCAAAACTGGCCTTCGGATTTTTAATTATTGTTCTGAGGTTTTAATCCATCAAAAATTCTATCCCATTTTTACAAAAATAATTTTTTATTAATCTCATTTTTCTGATCAAAAATGTTCAATAAATTATTGTCGATCATTTTTGATAGTAATTTATATACATTTCGACAACGATTCTTTCACCTCCAGTATCCCAAGGTAGAGAAAAATCTAATTGTTATACCGTCGACAAGATACAAATCAAAGAATAGATTAAGGAACTATCTACATATCACACTATCTCAGGTCAGATATAAATTAATAACTAAGTAAGAAAATAAAGTACAATTCACGAGTACTGAAAAATGAACATAACGATATAATTACAATGAAAATGTCTGTATGAGTTTTTGTATTGACAAAATGTCTAATTTCAAGATAATAGAAAAAATAACCTTCAGTAATTATGTACGACTGTCGAAAGAAAAAAAAACACTAATCTGTATATTGTTGTTGAATTTACACGACCCTGACTATTTTTCCAACGAAGATTGTCCATTGAGAAAAAATACTCGCGCATGTGTATGTACATGGAAATGAAATTACATATATATATATATATATATATATATATATATATAAATATATATATATATATATATATGTGAGTACACTTGCGGCTCTGCTGCTGCTGTTGCAAATGTCGGCACGCAAATGCCAAGAGTTGATCAGAGTGCGTCATGCGACGAACGGAACGCTCGCCTCCTAGATCCGCTCCGGGCAACCTAATCGGCCGAGGCTGCTAATGACAGCGTCCTTCTATCCTTCAGATCGAGACGATTCCAAGAAAATCCGGCTCCCAGCACGAACGGTATTCGGTACACACATACAGAATATATTTTTTTTTACTTTTATTAGTTATGTATAAATCTACATATATTTCTAATACGCAGGGTTGTGACAAATCGGTCAGAGAACGTACACGTCCACCATTCTGGAGACCTTCGTTCGAAGATTTGAGTCAAGAAGAACGTTTTATTAAGTTATCTATTATGCGTTCTAGTCTTTTAGCTTTCAGAAATAAAATTTAAGAATAGACCTCTAACTGAAATGTTCAGAATTCCGCATGGTTAATTTTCGAAGTGGATATCTTCATAATTGACTTTTAGAAACCATGCCAGTTTTCGTTTATACATATTTTTTTCAATTCGGAAACTATAAAGAAATTTTCATTTAATAAATTGTCGTTGATCGTTTTTATGGCAATGCTAATATCTTGTAAGGTTCAGAAAAATTTAATAGTTGCTCATGCGCATTTCGATGATAATTGAAGCATTTTCAGAGCGCCGAGGTCCGGAAAAATCTGTGTTTTCTTGTAGTTTTCAAGATTAAAAATGACTCATTTGTGAGTGTAAGCTTTGAAAAACAAAGATAAATGTTTATTTTTTTATACAAATATGTATATATATATATATATATATATATATATATATATATGTATGTATATATATAACCGTATTGTGTGTTATTATAGGTTGTTTGAATAAAAATAAATCTCTTTACAGCTAATATCACAAATAAAAATAGAAAACCGCGATGAAAATGGAGAACTGAACAAAGTAAATGATCAAAAATAATAAAAAATTCATCTGGTTGATTACAACATCCCTACAATATATGTGTGACAATATATATATATATATATATATATATATATATATATATATATATATATCTGCGGTTTTTTTTGAATGCGTTACTTTGTTAGAACTGTACTTTGACAAGAGTTAAGTACAAGTTAAGTAGAGTTGAGACAGACTGATTAAGTTTTTTATTAATTTTTCCAACAAAATTCGGTCTATAATAACCTCAGACGTCGACCGGCCTCTAAACTGTGAATAATAAACCAATCAGTCCACCAAAATTGAATTAAAAAATGATTTACATTAATATTCTTATTTAAAGTTATATAACCAAAAGATTTCGATCCTCAGGCTACTATAGATTGTCATGAATTTCCACCAGAAACATAGATTCGACCAAAAAAAAATTTCACATAACATTTAAGCGGATTAAAATACAATTTAAATTCCTGAATATTCACAAACCGATCTAATTACGACCATCTGATCTCGTACACGGACCTATGAGAAAAATATATGTATTGTTTGTTGTATAACCTGTAATAAATTCGTTCGGTTTTCCTTTACCGCATCAGTACAGATAATCTTCACGATCATTTATAGAGACTATTAATATAGACGATGATCAGTAAAGTATAATTATTAAATGTTTCATTTAATTAAAGACAAAATGTTATTACAGTGGTATTTAAAGAAATGGATGTAGGCGTAAACAGAAAATAAGGAACAATGCGAACGGGCTTATTATGTATGCTGCAATTTTATTGTGTGTGCACTAGCCGAGTGAACTTTTTTAACCCGAATATATTTTTTTTATACGAGTGTCTTTTAAATCATCTTGGACGATTCAGAGTTGTAATATTGAAAATGGCTGAAATAAAATGATTATATTAAGATTATTGGCACATGTCTCGAAATTCAATTCCAGAAATGAATTAACACACTGTCCTATTAAAGATTTTCTACATATTTTCTCTAAAATTGATAGGATTTCTATTTTAATTTTCAATCAGTATTAGATATAAACAATAATCATTTAGACAATTATTACATCAAAAAAATGCAATATTTGAAATATCAAATCATATCTATAAAAAAAATATATTTTTTCTTGTCCATGTCAAAAAAATGCTATTTTTTCCTATAGACTTTATAGCAACGAACAATTTTTCTCGTCAAATTCAGTAACTGAAACCCAAACAAACTCCATTGCAATCAACTTTCCAATTAAGATATAAATCTTGACACACTCGTACAACTGTCTTAAATGAGTTGCAAAGTGTTACACTAATGTGTCATATTTGTTCTAATTATGTGTATATTATAAATGAAACAACATTTACAACTGAAATTAAATCGTGTAACGCTTAATCAAATGTACTTAATCACATATAAACTAGTTTTTATTTTATTGCTTGTATAACGATACCATATTTATTTCAATCAATTTATTTCCTCTCGTTTATTAATAGTGAACGTTTTTAAACTCGTACAGCTTTTGAATATCGTTCAGTGTATTCAGAATTTACACACTTTTAAACATTGTTATTTAAAATTTCGTCATAATCTGTTTAAATCGTTCAAACTGGTTATGTTGAGAAATGAAGAGAAACAGCAAATTAATTTATTAAATCTATTATTCGATAATTCTTTTTTTAAGAATGATAAGACAATCTATCATTTATTAAAACTAAAAATGTTGGTTATAATATAGTTTTAGCATTTTGACTCAGTTGACATTTACAAATTGATTTTTTATGAATTCAAGAAATTATAGAAATTTTTCTGATCAAAAATTTAATAAATGATAACTGTTTGTTGGAATCAAACTATTTGTATATATATATAATATATATATATATATATATATATATATATATATATATATATATATACAATCAGAAGCAGCCTCTGTCAATCCACTGGATAAAGACCTCTTTCATGATTTTTCATTTTGTACAATTGAATACCACTCTTTTTCATTGATTTCCAATAAAATTTTTAATTTCCATACACAAATATGTATTAAAAAAAATTTTAAATCGACATCTCACATCCCTTTTCACGAATTAAATACGCTATTTCTCTTAAAAATAAACCCGTCTGATATCTAACACGAATGGCTTTGTAAGACAGCCATTAACATGTATAAAATATTAATTCAATACAGTATATATTTAATGTATTCTTTCTTTCATACATATTCTTTCTTGAATTAACCTGGAACGTCAATACAAACTAATTTTCTTAAAAGGAATTATTGCAACAGATAATAGTCCTGAGTGTATAAACTACTATTACATATTCTGTGCTGTAACAAAACCTATTGTTTTGAAATAATTTGAGAAGCTTTCCTGTAATTCCATTAAGTTTTTATACATATATGTGTATTACTTTCTTATATTATTTTGACAGTGCCGCACACACACACACACACATATATATATATATATATATTTACATATATATATTTGACATTACTAATACACTTTTCTACTCAATCGAAAAAAATCCTGTCTCGATCGAATACATACATTACATCACAACAAATGACAACGAATTGTCAAGTCCTCCATCAGACCACACTGTAGGACTTTGATGACTTTTTCTGTAAATAAATAAATGATGAGATTTGTACAAATTACCTAACTGTGTCGCATCGTGTACGTGTGACAAAGTGTGGGAAAATTGCTCGTTACGCAACACCTGTATTCGTCCGTTCTGTCCGTCACATCACCCACGAAATCAAAGCGATACGGCGGTACAAGAATGACAACAAGAAATCACGATTTGTTTTCTGTGTGCATGTATGTGTGTGTGTTAGTGCTGAAGGTTGAAACTGATAATTTCGTAGACGAGATTTAAATTACGATGTGTGTAAATAAAATTTAACGGCACGATTCGATTGGAACACGACTTCGAGACGTGGTTTTGTGTGTATTGCTGGTCGATACGAACCGACTGTTTTGTTGATTTGTATGTTTAGTGTGTACGGTTTAAAGAGATCCGATAAACGGGCACATGATTTAAGAATAATTTTGTTTAATCGAAGAGGACATATGTATATTCGATTAAATGTAAATGAAAAATGCAATCAAACTAATAACATCAATTCCATTTCTTAGATTAACATCAAATCCTTTTTTCAATACTCAACATGCTCTAAAATAATTTAATTAGTTATAACGCCTATGAAATATTTAAATGAATCAATTAATGTCAAAAACATTTCTATTTAATTGAAAATATCATATTCAATAGCAAGGATCTGAAACTAATTCTAATTTGATTCATGCTTGTGTATCTGGATTGAAATGTGTTTCTTGGCCTTAAGGTCACTATTTCAATATTTTCTATAATCGATTTGGATATTAACATATTTAGATAGAAATTAGCTGAAAAGATGAAACTGATTGTAGAAAATATTCAAATAGTGATCTCAAAGACAAGACATACAACTTTCAACTGGATGAATTTTTACTGCTGTTCTTTCTTCTTCTTAATCTATTTTTTTTAAAAAAATCCTCTAAAAATCAATGATTAATCACTAAATTTTTAAACGAAAATCTTTAAAAAAAACAGATTTAGAAAGATAATCAGACAAAATCGTTAGTTTTTTACTTTAATCCATTTACAAGAACTTTATCTCTCTTTAACTCTTTGTTACAAGAACTTTTCTTACTGAATTTGATTGATTAGAAGATATAATTACAATTTAAATATAAAATAATAGAAATTATAGAATTTATTAAAAAATAATTTACAAATAATGTGTATCAGAGTATCGACACAAATTCTATACACATTTTTTTAGTAAAATATGTACGTAAAATAGTGTTCAAGTTAATCAATAAGAAAATATAAAGTACAATGTGAAGTTAAATGTACAAATAATTTTTAGCAAGTACTTTTAAGAAATAAATAAATATATACTTTTTAAATGTTAATATTGGCACTGGAAAATCCTAAAATGAAAAAGAAACTATTTTAATTCAAAACAGAGTTATGATTGATTCAATTTAAAGACACGGCATTAATTTTTACACTTAATAAAAAAAATTTAATATCAATTAGCAATACATGTTCAACTACAAGTACAGAAAACCGTTTTGATTACATTCGATTCTAGAATCGAATAAATAAAAACGAAAGGTAATAAATAAACGTTTATAAAAAAAGTGTACAGGTAATGTACGAGCCTCATTTTATATGTAAATTAATTAATGTATATATTAATTAATTTCAATTTACATACAACGAGTAATAACTCATAGAATAACTGTCCATTGAACACATTATCTTTTATTGTGTGAAACACAGCAATCGTTGAAATAGTATTCGGCTAGTTCTCTTGCTGTTGTGCTATTAAACTTGTTTTCGGAAAAAGTGCAGCCTGTCACTGCGACTATAAGTTTTATATATTAACTAACCAGTAAGTTTTGCTCCAGGTCGTCAGTAATTCTAGTAGTTGAAATTGTTTTAATGAGTGTCGTAACTGTAACTTCGAGACATGTTTTATTAATTATTTGTATATACCTGTATATATATATATATATATATATATATATATATATATATATATATATGTAGGAATGGAACTGCTTATTTCTTTTTTTAAGAAAACAATTTAATGACATGTCATTTTTTTCTAAAAATATTTTCCTTTCTTCAAACTTTCATTAATTTTCAAACTGAAAAGTTATCTGTTAATCTATATTATTCATTCACTTTTGTCTACTTTTTTTATTAATCGAATACTGTAATCTTGTTGAATTAGAATGTGTTCTGGTGATTAAGAGTTATTTATTGCGAAAAAACTTGTTACATCAACTGAGATACAAAAAAATGTCGAATAATCAAGCGGTAAGTGATACAGCTCAGTGTCGACTCGATTTTGACCGTAGTGTGTGTTTTTGTCTTTATGCGTTGTGTTTTGGTGTTTTTGTATTGTGTGTGATGTCAGCGGGGCTAATATAGACTTGCTAAAGTAAACCTTTTCTTTTAAGTAGTCCCATTGAAAAAAAATATGGCACAGTCAAATTATGTGAACGAGTTGATCAATCTATGCGACCAAATTTCAAATTATCAAATTTGTTTTTAGCTAAGAGGCAATTATTGAACAAACAGCTGAACATTAGTTCCAAAAATTTCTTACTAGAAACGAGAGTCTTGATGATGAAGGGGACGTGGACTGTGGGTGTCATTTAGGTAGAAACAATAATGATTTAAGAACCATTATTGAAGCAGACCCGAGTAAAACAACTCGAGAAATGGCAGAAGAGCTCAATGTTGATCATTCAATAGTTGTTGGACATTTCAGGCTAATTGGAAAAACAAAAAAGCTGGATGAATGGGTGCTGAATGAATTAAACAAACATCAAGCAATTCGGCGGTATGAAGTCTGCTCTGCGCTTCTTTTGTGTAAGAAAAATGTTCCGTTTCTTGATCGGATTATCACATGTGATGAAAAGTGAATTCTCTACAACAATCGGAAACGTTCATCACAGTGGCTAGACCGTTGAGAAGAACTAAACCAGTTTCCTAAACCGAAGCTCCATGAAAAAAAGATTACGGTCACTGTTTAGTAGTCGGAACGTGGCATCATTCACTACAACTCCTTAAATCCTGGTGAAACAATAACAGTAGAAAAATATTGTCAGGAAATTGAAAAAATGCATGAGAAGGTGCATCGTTTACGGCCAGTATTAGTCAATGGAACTGGACCAATTCTTCTTCAGGACAACGGCCGACCACATGTCTCACAAATGACTTTAAAAAAAAAATAAATGAACTGGATTATGAAACCATACCTCATCCACCTTATTATCTGGATCTATCTCCAACATATTATCATTTTTTTAACATTCGAATAATTTCCTACGAGAAAAGTTATTCAAAAATCTAGCATCGATGCATTCGTTAATTCCAGGACTCTAGAATTCTATCTTGTAGGAATAAACAAACTTGTTTTCCGTTGGGAGAAATGTATGCACGCCAATGTTCTCTACTTTGATTAATAAATAAAATTTTTAACTGTTATTTGCGTCTTTATACTTAAAAATCGCAATTATTTTTACACCAACTTAATAATTAATTGTAATTTCTTGAAAAAAAAAACAATCTATGTGACCTAAAATATCCAAAAATGTTTACAACTCAATCAAAAATGCTTTCTTTTTATTTAAGTATTTTTGTTAAAAATTAATATCAAAATGATAAGAGAGATGAGACAAATTTTGATTTAATTCCATAAGCATGCTATTGAATTCGTGTTGGATTCAATTCAAACGAATTTTATCTCTTAAAATAACATGTATGATTACATAAAATATTTTTAAATAATATATGTGTCTTTGTACTCGATACGTACAAACCGCAATTATTTTTACACCAACATAATAAAACTCATTGTTTTGTCAATATTCTGATAACTCCAACATGTACAGACAAATCTTTTATATAAAAATGTTATATTGATAATGTATGAATACAATTAGGTAGGAAAATCAGTATATATATATATATATATATATATATATATATATATATTTCAATAGTATAATAATTTCAGAACCGTTGCGCGTTTTAAAATAAATAGATCTACAAATATGTATTCGTTCCAGCCGAATTTTATCTCTTAAATTAACATGCACGATTACATAAAACTTAAAAATGTTCAGATAGAAAAAAATAACACACAGAAAACAAACATACACTTTTTATCTAACAAATATATTCAAAAATATCTATTTATTGCCATAAATAAGGAAGTGATATGAGATTTTATTGAACAGTAATCAAATCTTTAAACCGACTATCACTGTTCGGGACTATTCAAAAACCACAAATGCTATATGTAATTTTTTTCACATACAAATACAGTTGAATAAAATTACTGTACTGAGTGTTAGATTCCATCGGATAAAAATAACACGTTCAGTACGTTTTTGTTTGTAGAATCGATAACGTAATAAAATAATGAACGAAATCTAAACATAATAATACATATTTGTGCGAAGAAAACATAAAAACCGTTGTCTACAATTTTCATATATTTAAAAGTTTATAATTAAACCGTGTATGTTTATATGTACATACATTTTTTTTTCTACGAACAACACACGTTAATAACCTCGATTGACTGATCTTCGAATGTATATTCAAAATATTCTCATTTGAAACACGGAATATATTAATAGAAATTTGTAAATAAATTATGAACTCTTCGAGCTTCCGTATTACTTATTTTATTATATCTGATCAGTAGATCTGATCAGCATCTAGTAATGTTAAAAATATCGTGTATTTTTTCAAGTATCTGTCTACTGAATCTGCTCCGTCGTACACTGAAAGAGTTATCAGCGCGGTTTAAATTATACAAAAAAAAACATATACATATATTTCGAATTAGTCTAAAAAATTATATATATATATATATACAAATTCGAACTGATACGCGGCTCGTCGATGGACGAAAGAAAAATATATGTGTGTATCGTCGACCTCGCTGTTATTAACTAAAAATTATGTTAATTCGATGTACACAACAAAATCTGAATTTTAAATTGTGCTCCTGGCGAGACTGTCTGTGAAAGACGGCGGCTTCATTAAATGGCGTCACCAAAAAAATACGACAGATGACTGGCGGTCATCGTTACAGGGATGAAAACCAGTTGAATAATCGAAAGCGTACGCACAGGAGTTGATTATACAGTTTTTTTTTTTTATAAAGAAGGTGAATTTTTAATAGATTTTCGTATAAAAAGGTAAATTCCAAATCGGTTAATATTTAAAATAAGTTTAGAGATTCTACCCCACTTTTGAGTTCTCAAATTATTCATAAAAATAATATTTATAAAATAAACCGATAAGTTTCTAAATATTTTTTTTTATTTTATTAATAAAAAAATGTATGTGTTATAAGTTAGGTGTGAAAAATAATTCTGAGATTTTAAATTTAATCAATCATAACTCCGTTTTAAATTAAAATATTCTCTTATCGTTTTAGGATTTTGAAGAGCCGATCTTAAATTTAAAAACATTATATATCTTGTCCAAGCAGTTAGTATAACCTTACAAAATAGTAGTGAACACGAGGGTGTCCGAAAAGCAGAATATTAGGAATGGCATAATTTTCACATTCCAATTGAAAAAAAAAATGCTGACAAAGTAGTGCGAATGATTGTTTACTTTTATGTGAAAGTGTTGTGACTCATAAGACATGCATGAATTTCTAAAATAGTCGAATAGATTTGAAAATCCATTACAACTTCATCGACCCAAAGCTGTCATCTTTTTTTTCATCCTCACACATTTCAATGTTCAATTGTTAATTGTTCTTGTTTATTACCTACTGTTAATTTATTAGCAATACTGTCAACTCTTAATAAAAGCTCCTCTCATTTTATCATACCTCTTAAGTATAAAAAAATCAAATAAATATTTTTTTCTGTGCGTTAAGGCTTGGAAAATAACACTATCGCTACCGAAAGCGTTTAAGCAAGAATAAAAAATTATCAATGAACAATTATTGAATATTCTACGAATTGGAAAAAAGTTTATGTGTAGAATAAGTGAAAAATAGACTTTATGATTTAAACTACTTTCTCTGCTTTATACTTTTTTTTTGATTTAAAAATGTTTAATAATTAATTATTGATTATTTTTACTTGTCAATTATTATCCTTTCATTACCAATATAGTCATCTCTTTATCAAAGCTCTTTTCATCCTTTCACACCTCTTAAGTATAGAAAAATCAAATAAATATTTTTTACGTTCATTAATCCATTGAAAATAAGGCTATCAATATCAAAATAAGCTTAAAAAATAATCAAAAATGATCAATTATCAATTACTGAATATTTTACGATTAGAAAAAAAATTATGTGTGGAATGACTGAACAATATATTTGTAAAAGTAGACTTATTCAGGCACTTAAACTATTTTGTGACACTTCTAAAACAAAATGACAAAATGACAAAATCTAAAACTGATAATGAATCAGATTTCAAAAACAATCAATACGTTACATAAATCATTCAATTTAATTAGATACAGAAAATACTTTTGGAATTCTCATAAAAATTCTTCCAGTTCAAAAATATTTTCAAATTTAATTCAATGTTATTACAAAATTAAAAATTTATAAATTAAATTAGTAATTTATAAATTATTATCTTGTTATAAAATCTTAAAAATATTGAGTGGACTAATTTACTTTAAAATTATTTCAGAAAATGAAGTTTTAACGATTTTGTCTTTCTCGGTCTGTCATTTCAATCTCGTTTTCTTTCTCTCTCTCTTTATTTATATAAATAAAAAATATTGATTATAATAATTCAATAACTTAATACACAATAGTCTCAATAGGAACAGGCAGGTGTTCAATAATAGTCGTCAGGTGATATTTGTAACAAAATCTCTAAAACACACTTTCAGAAATACAAGGTTTGAATTATATCTTTTAATAAATAGACATATAAACACACACACACACATATATATATATATATATATTTAATTTAAAATCATTTATAAAACTTGTCATGAGTTTGTTCAGCTTATGATGAAATTAATTTAAAAAATTCAAACTCAATTAATCTGCATTAACTTTTTCTAGATTAATATTTATAAATGCAAAATTTATTCGAAAGCAAGTCGTTTGAATTTTTCACTCTAGTGTATTGAAAAATATCGTATATTACTTTAATTGATTTCATACTGATAGTGTTAATTAGTTTATGAAAATAGATTGGTTGTAATGTGTCTGAAGAATTTGATCTGAGTCATAATTATTCATTTTGAAATATAAAATGAACAATTTATTTTCTTCAGATTAACATACGGGTATACTGTTATAGATATTGAATTCCATATTGAGTATTAGTGAATGGTTGCTGGAATCCTATCTAATTTCGAATGAATGATGTTAAAATTGTTTAATTCTGGTAACAGTTACACATTCTTAATGATTTTTTGTATCTTATCGTTCTGGGGATAATGGATTTGACATCTAAATGCCCATAAGTATCAATCAAAGATGATCAATACTCAGTTACAGCAATATCAGGCACAATAATTCGAGTGTTTTCACAAAAATTAGACATTAGTCATTTCTCAATTCTGGATTACTTAAAATCACTTAAATTAAATATATATATATGTATATATATATATATATATAAATTTGAAGGTAATAAACCGCAATTATTTTTCTATCAACCTAATACATATATTTCTATACATTAAAGCTCTGGAGATGATGGTATTGCTATAGAAATGCGTATAAGCAACAATCAAAAATGATCGACTATCAATTATTGAATATTCTAGACTCAGAATAAAAAAATCTATGTATGAAATGAGTGAAAAATCAAATTGTAAAAAAAATATCGTGACTCTTTAACTAGTCATGTAGATGCAGTGTCGAAACAATGAATTAGATTTCTAGAAGTTTTGTTGTATATCTGATATGTCAACCTTCATCCTCACACACTTCAATAAAGACTCCAAAAATCATATGGTTTGATTGTTTGTAGTTTTTAAGGACGTATAATCAACTAAAGTCATTAGTGCTCGAAAATAAATTTGAGAGGGTTCAACCAGGACCGCGTTATTCATCTTTTATGTTATTCATACATATCTTTATAATATTATTATCTCTTTTGCTCGTTACAAGATTGTATATGAATTTCTTTTATGTTATTCAAGAAGACATAACCTTATAATATTATCATCTCTTGCACATTATAAAATTGTATCATTAAAACAGCTGCATCTTTGGAATTAATTCACTGTTTTCAGTTTCTAGCAATAAAAGTGTCAGATTTCACAATATAAGCGTACAAATGTAGGGAAAAAGTTTATATAAAATATCAAAAACTTTTCAAACGAATAAATTAATAAATAAATAATTTTCTTGCATACGAGTATAATAAAATTGTTTTTATGTAAAGAAAGAAAATGATTTTTCAATCGATCATTTTTAAATAAAATTATATTACTTAAACTTTCAGTTTAAAACCGAATATTATATACAAAAAAATATCATCAAAACATTCAATAAAATGTTTTTTAGTAGAAGAAATCAGATTTTTTCTACAAATATTCAAGGTAAAAATTAAATACATTAAAATTCTTATATATAAGCTGATAATTTGTTATGTATTCATAACTTTACACACTGTATATATATATATATATATATATATATATATATATATGTGTGTGTGTGTGTTCTGACATTGGTTCACCAAATGAGAATTTTGATGCCAGGCAGAAAACGAAACCTTGTAATCTAAAAACGTGTGCTCGTCTAGAATATCATTAGTGTAGTAAAAAATCATAAAAATGGAAATTCTATCGAAATTACACTCGGTCCGAATCAAAAATTTGAATTTTAATAACGCGCGGTGAGACGTAAAAGTAGCTCTGCAAAGCTGGCCACCGAGCGGCGTGCATAATTTAAACAGTGGGGTGACCCAAATTTTACACAGTCATTTTACACACACACACACACAGCATAATAATTTTTTTACGTTGAAAATATTGAAATTTTATTTTAATTTCTATCCGCCGGAGGCTATCAGTCTATATAATTTCTGGCGCCATCGAAACGATTCATGCAGGGGGACTCGATTCGAAAAAAAAATAAAAAGTGTTCGGCTCATCTATGTGAAAAATAATCACTTTTTTCCACGTAGCACAAAGCGAAATATGTTTTTCCCGAAAGTCATGCTCTGTATGTTTGACAATTTTGTGTCATTATTTTGCGTACGGATAATTTTTCTATTAATTCTCATAAAAGCAATCAAGCTGTCAACATGTACTCGTGCAACGGATTCATTCGAAACTAAATTATATGTCTTACTTGTACTGCATAAAAGGAAAATATCATTCAATTATTTAATTTCAACGCCGATAGATTCGAATACCACATCCGAAATTTAAACGAGTTTCCTATTTACCTGTTTGCTTAACCACCGTTTTGTATAAAAATTGTTGTAATTTGACAACAAGTCATACAATTGAAGACTCATAATAAGTTACACATTTAATTTTTTTAACAGCGATTTTACACAATAAAAAATCAGTATATTTTTTTACAATTAATAATATACATAGAAAGTAAAAAAAATATTTATAAAAGTACTTACATGAGGTGTTACCGACGGAACTTGTATCAATCAATGAATCTGGAATAGACTGTAAGCTTGACAATCTGTCCATAATGTTTCTATGCCTATAATTTTACATCCGTCTGAAAAAAAACGAAAATATTTAAACTACTATTTTTAACATAACACAGGTGAATATTTTATTATTTTTTTTATAAAAAATATTGTAGAACTATTTTTAAAAATACATTATTTATTTTCACAAATTATTTCTTCTCTCATTCAGTAGACCACAGTAAACACTTTGTGATCAAAAGATTATTATTGATCATTTTTAATTGTTGCTAGTACATTTTTTGAAGACAATATCCAGGCAAGGAAATAAAAAATTCTAACCTCATTGTTAATCAAATTTCTATCCTATTGGAACATAAGATCAAAATTCGTTATTTAAATTCGATATATTTTTATTTATTTTAAAACAATTATAAATATTTCTCTAAAGATTATCATTTTTTTCGATTAACCTTCTCGAGCCCAGACCTATTTTCCGGTGTGTAAAAATCATGTCCGTTCGGGGTTATTACTAAAATGAGCTATCATTCATAAATCAAAGAAACGAATTTAAAAAAGTTGACTTGAAATGTATTTTTTTTTTAATATGCCAAATATGAAACTTTGGGCTTTAGGGGCAAAGAATTACCATGTTTTCCAAATCGAAACACTTGATTTTTTAACACAGCTATTTATTTAAATTAAATTATTTTTCACAAATCGGTTTGAATACTCTTGCAATTTCAAATAAAGTATTCATTATTTATATTTAAACGATTATAACAATAATATAAATATAATAGTCTAAGCTCAAAGATTCTTATTAAAGAAAAAAATAATATTCAAAATTATCCAAGCACTATTAATTCTCTTTAATCAGCAAAACAACTTTTTTTCATAACTACCACTGTTTATGAAATTTCTATCTTTTTGAAACGCAAGATATAAATCTGAAATTAATTTCTTACATTTTTCAAATCTTTAAACACATTCTCTTAGTTTCATAAATGAATTATTTTTTACCGTAAAATTTACAAACATGTTTAATAAATCGTTATTGATTGTTGTTTATTCGCTTTTAAATGTCGATTCAATCATATTAAAAACACTATTGAGCAAAAAAAAAATCCTTATATAAATGTTTTTCAAAATATAAACTTACATTCAATAAAAAAAAATATTTTTGAATAATTTTTAAACATTATTTATCGACTTAGTTGAATTAAACTGGACATTTTAATTAAATTCCATTAATTATCTTCTTTTATAAATACCACAACTAATCGAATACCTATTTTATTATTCAACAAGATTAATAACTATCTATTTAATTCTTTCATCACTGAATTTCAATAAGATAGTAAATAGTATTTTTAAACATTTTCAATTTTAGTTTCACTTTAAAAGTATTAGCCATACAAAGTAATTCTGTGCCTTTTTCTACAGAAAATGAATGTTTGCGGAAAAATGGAATATATTTCAATTCTCAAAATATTCCTCATTATTAAGTATAGCTTTGCTTCATCTGTCAGGTAACTGACAAATCGCTTGTTGAAAAAAAGATGGCGGATTTGAGTCTAGGATTAAGCCGATATCATTATCTTCAGAGTACTAAGGCATATAAAAATCTATTTAGTAATCAGTCACTGAACATTTTTGATCTGACAAAATGTTATGGTTTGTAAGGTGAGAAAAAATTAGTTTTAAAACTTGTTATATTTGTTAAATAACAAAATCAATTTGTTTAATGATTTTACTATAATTATAAATTTTTCACAAATTGATTATTTTCACACCACAACTTCTAAAAAAAATTCCACAAAAACTCGATCCCATTTTCACAAATTGATTATTTTTTCACCACACAAGCCAAAAAAATTTTTGATCATAAATGTACAATGAATCATCATTGATTATTATTGATTGCTGTTTATGCGTATTTCGATGATTCGTCAATGTCAACAGAACTCTAATATATATATAAAAAAATATTAATGCGATTTAAAAAAGTGATCAATATTAGATCGACCAATTAAAGTGATGCGTTCTTTATAGAAAATGAATGTTTACTGAAAAATGAAATTTCAATTTTCAAAATATCCTCCATTATTTTGTATAACTTTGCTCCATCTGTCAGGTAACTGACAGATGGAGAAGAAATATTTTAATTTAAGATAGAGTTATGATTGATTCAATTTAAAAGCACCGAATTAATTTTTACACCTAACACAGATTTATTTTATTGATTTGTGTACTCTCTATCTATGGGATGATATAATCCTGCAATTATTATTTATGATAGATTCAATAACTGTATAAAAATCATATAAATGGGAATAAAGTAAAATAAAACTTATATATTACTAATAGTAATAATAATAAACTTTAAAAATATATTAAATAAATCAAAACCGTTCATCGACATCATCACGATTTAATAATGAAATAATGCTAGTTGTCAAAAACGAGATATTTCCTCAAATGTTCAAAACAATCGTTTCCTTTATCAAAAGTGACAGAGCTCGGAGCGACGAACAACAGAATAATTATAATGACATCACTGAAACAAATTTCATTTTCGCAAAAGTGCAAATTAACACACGGAATTATGCAAAGCCGTCGAACGTAACTCTTAGCAGGTGTAATTCGACGGCTCTCTTTTTGTTTAATGTCAATGTGGAAATTCATATCTAGCCATAAAACCAATGTTTTCGCACGAAATTACACAGCTGCATGTGACACAATTATTTATTTGCATGCAATTGTCCGCGAAACGTTCATTTCATGTATAGTTTTTTTTTTTTGCTTCTGATATCTATCTGTCGAACATCTCCACCTGTCAATTGCGCACAGAGAATCATGTCTCGGGCCTGTATCGGCACAAATCGCTATAAATAAATTCTGGCTGCAATTATCGTGCCGTTTAATTGAAAAATTTATGCGGAACAATACGAAATGAACGATTGTATAACAGTTGGATATATATGTTTAGTAATTACTTTTTATGACTTCATTTCGTAAAATGTTTGTAAATTTGAACACGTGACACCAATTTTGGTATTATAAACATTAATGGCATTCACAAATGCACACACACACACACACACATATATATATATAAAGCACTTAAAATTATTTTTAAATATTTGTTACATTTAATAAAAAAAACTTTCAAAAACAGCTTTTAAATAAGAAAAAAAAATATTTACTATAATTAAATTTATACAGAATTAATTAAAAAATGGATATATATATATATATATATATATATATATATATATATATATAAAAAGCACTTAAAAGTATTTTTAA
The DNA here is from genome assembly GCA_034766995.1 of Acanthacorydalis orientalis. Classification (NCBI taxonomy): domain Eukaryota; kingdom Metazoa; phylum Arthropoda; class Insecta; order Megaloptera; family Corydalidae; genus Acanthacorydalis; species Acanthacorydalis orientalis. Next base: position 46,300,829 of record CM068317.1, read on the forward strand.
ATATTCGTCATATTTAATAAAAAAGTATATTTCATGAAAAACTTTCAAAAACTGCTTTTGATTAAGAAAAAAAAAATTTAATATAATTAAATTTATACAGAATTAATTAAAAAAATGGAGATATATATATATATATATATATTAATCGTTGGTTGCACATTTTCGACAAGATGGAGTTAGTAACTATTCAGAATCTGGAAGACATCGTTCGGTTCTAACTGAGGAAAATATTCAACGTGTACAAGAGAGTACTGAGCAAAGTCCTGAAAACGTCAACCAGAAGACATTCAACTCTACTTGGAATATCTTGGAGGTCACTGTAAAGAATTTTGGCCCTATTTAAAACGTTTCTATACAAAGTACAGCTTGTGCAAGAGCTAAACCGAGTAGATTATCAGCTTTGATTGTGCAATTCGTTTTCGCCAACAAGCAGAAGAAAGTAATGAATTTATTCACAATTTTATTATGAGTGATAAAGCTCATTTTCACTTAAATGGCTTTTTGAACAGACAAAACTGTAGAATATGGGCTATAGAGAATCCAAGAGCACTTCATCAGCGACAATTACACCCATTTAAGTGTACTGTTTGTTGTGAAATAATGTCTGAAAGGATTATACGCCCGTATTTCTTTAAAAATGAAGCCGGTACTGCTTTAATCATAAATAATGTTCACTGCTGTACGATAAAGGATTTTTTTTGAGGCCAGCTATTGATAATCATCCATAGATGCGGTTCCAGCAAAATGGATCCACAGCATACACTGTAAGATCTGTTATACGACTTTTACGGGATATTTTTGGCGAGTTCATAATTTCAAGAAACAGCAATTTTAATTAGCCTGCACGTTTGTTTGATTTGGACCACCACGATTTTTTTCTTTGGGGTTACTTAAAAGAACATGTATACCTCAATAAGCCAAAAAACTATCCTGTAGCTAAAGAATACCATACGAGAAGAAATTCGAGCATTATGTCCAAAAATCCTGAGAAAAGTGATAGAAAATGACTTAAAAAAGCTTGACATTGTGAAACCAAAAATGAGCTTCACGTGATATCAATTTTTCATGTGTAATCATGAAAAATTCCTCATCATTATATTATATTCTGTTAAATAAAAAAAATGAAAATATTACAAAATAAAAAATATATTAACGTTTTAAACCCGTTCGTACTCTTCGCGCCACCTTGTATGAACATGAAAACAAATTAATCAAGACTCATCATATTTTTACAAATTATTGAGACAAAAAACTGATAACATGAGAAACTTTAATACATTATGAACAAATTGTTTGTATTTTAAATATAAATTAGTAGAAATGAAAAATAATTAGGTTATATTTATATAATCATAATTTATAAACATAAACTAATTCAATAGATGAAATTGACTTGAAAAAAAAACTGATTTTCAATCTAAATAGGCAGGACCTTTTCTTATTTTTTTACATGGCTTCATCCCTCGTATCAGTACAAGTGAATTTAATCTCTTTATTTAAGAAATGATGTATTGTTATATATATATATATATATATATATATATATATATATATATATACATAAACGTACATGTGTTCTACGCAAGGAACAGTCAAACTAGAACAAAAATAAGGACATCAAATACGAACGTTGCTATAGTAACAACGATCTGCCAGGGAACAGACTGAATGACAGTAGCGCTCATTCCATACAAAACCCGAGTGGTTGTTACACGAACTACTTGAAAATAATTCTTTGTTTTCGCATCGAGTATCGGGGAAATGAATCGAGAAAAGCGTATGCGTTTCATATACCGAATGAATACACAGTTATTATTCTCCATTGGAGTAAAATATGGAAATTGTTTTTTTTATTTAAACATAGACTAAATTTCGTTTGGTAGGACAATTATCTCAAGAACTAAGTAATTGATTCACGTGAATCCTGTTTTTAAATCAAAGAAAAAACGTTTCACTAGACAGTGAACGCTTAATATTTTGAAATATTTGAGATTTTCGATTTTATAAGCGATCGAATAACAAAAAAAATGATAAAATATGTGTTTTGAATTTTGAATGTCATAATTTTGTCAAAAAAAATGTTTTTTCCATGTTCGAAGGTTCAGTGATTTGGAAATTTTCTACTCTTTGTTTCAGATCGACATTAAAGAAGCTAGATGTCCCACCGTCGTTGAAAAGTTCTAAAAGATTCTCTAAGAAAACCAGTTCGACGCTTTTTTCTTTTCAAAAAATTAAAAACCAAAAATTATTTTGTAATTCTAAATAGATATTCCATAAAATCCTGAAAAGTCCATAATTTTTTTTTCTTTTTCTTCGAAAAAATTCTTAATAATGATCCTCTAGACCTGTTTAGACTGGAAACTTCTCTTAAGAAAACACATAAAAAAATATAAAAATAATGTATTTTTTTTAAATGAAATATCTTTGTATACAATAAACGAAAAATGATCAAATATTTATAAAAAAAAATTCGTCATGGTTTCATACATATGAGCAATAATCAGAGATGATCGATAATCAATGATTGAACTTTTGTAATTAGATTTTTTATTGTTCTTGAGGGTTGTCTGAGAGATTAATTTTTGAAAGTAAACAAATTAATTTTAAAAAAAAACTCTTATTTCTGTATAAATTTAATTTTCTTATAAATTAAGATTTGAAAGTTATAATTATAAATGATGAGTAAGAAATTCGAATATAGAACAAATAATATAATTAAAGCAGTTATAACTATTAAAAAAATTATAAAAAATCATTTCTTTTAATTAAAAATTGAATAACTAAAAGCTTATGAAGAAATCCTAAGAAAAAGCGGAGACCTCCTATTGAAAAAAGATTTATAAAGATAAAAATTTTATTTATAGGTGCTGAATTTAATTAAGTGTTGATTTGAAGAAAATGATAGATTTTAAAATTATAAAAAATTATAATAATTGAGACTGAAACGAAGGAATAAAACCAAAAATAAGTTACTCATAACGATTCATTAATCAATAAAGCTCTTAAAATTCAACCAATTTGATTGATAATTGAAGAAGCTATTAATGAAAATAAGTTAGTTTGTTTCAATCCTAATAAACTTAAGATAATAGTACAATAAATGAATTTTGAAGAATAATTACATGAAATTAATACAATAGGTGCAATTTTTTGCCATGTTATCAAAATAAGTCTATTAAATCAATCTAGGAATTCTATTACTGATGGAAATCAAAAATTAAGAGGGACAGGTCCTAATTTTAATAAGAGGCCTGAATCAAGTATAATTTGATTAATATTGATTGAATCAAAAAAGATAAATATTCCTTCTTCAATTGAAATTATAATAATAGAAAATAGTAAAATAGAAGAAGCTAAAGCTTGAGCTAGGAAGTATTTCAAGGCAGATTCGTTTGAAATTAGGTTATGAGCTGTGCTTAAAACACATTAAACTAATTTCACTGCCTATTCAAGCCCCTAATCAAGAATTAGAAGAGATTGTAATTAAGGTTCTACTAATTAAACAAAATCCGAAAATAATAGTAAAATATTAAAGTAAGAAATTAATTAATTAATTTCGCATCGAATTGAGAAAGTTAATTTTATCAAAATTAATTAACCCGTTCTGTATGATTGGATAACGTTCTCATCTATAATTGTTTAGAATTAAAGTCGAAAGTAAAAGACAGTCTACACACACGTTCAAAAAACGACTCGGATATAACGATTCTTATTATTTCTTTTGATCACATAAGAATATATTATTGAAACGTGACAGTTAAAATTACCGCTTTTAGTATTTCAAATAAAAATTATATCATACTACCTTATTACCACTGACCCAAATAAGACTAGCGACGAGCCATACGTAAACAGTTGAAAATAGAGTGCCAATTTCTTGCAATTGTAAAAGTCTTTAAGAGGCGAGTGTAGGAAGAAGCTGTTATTCTGTAAGTAAGTATCCCCTCGATAATAAAAAAAGTCTCCTTAAGAATAGACATCGTGTACAAAATTACCAGTTTTAAAAAGATACGAGAATCGATGCTTAAACTAAATTATGGTAATTTCGAGTTTCGTCGAGAGACCATTTTGAATTTTTACATTATTGCCAACGTATTAAAGTACGTGCCACGATCCGAACGGTGCCGGAGATGTCAGGACGGACGAATGGGTGCTTGTGCGGTGCATTCGGTTCGTACTGATTGCGGTCCGTGCTAGATTATTATAATAAAAACTGTATTTTAAGATATTTTATATTAAACGCCGATTAACTTTAATCGTTCAGCTAAGATGGTACCAAGACGTTGATAATTTAGTCGACGCAACGTATATTTCATATGATCCACACTGCGCGCCCTCCACAATATTCTATTGAACGTTTGAGGTCATGCGGAGACGTTTATGATTTTTTTTCCGTCGATATTGTTTCGAAATATATATTTTTCATAATGAAAAACTCCGTTCGTGGAATTAATACGTTATGGTCTCGATTTAAGACCGTGCTGTTATTATTTCGTGGTTGTTAATTTGATACTAAGTCTCGAAAGAGTTTTTTTTTCTTGTACACCGACATTGTCGAAATAATAATAATGATCTAACGATTCACATTTTTTCCATACTGGAATTAATTTCGATCGGAGAACGGATAGTAATTTTTACTGAACAAAATTTCTCACTGAGTAAGCGATCATATCTATTATAGTTACATTATAGAATGGGTTCGGTCCTACATGGAAGGAATCTCGTGAGTGAGCTTATCATACTTGCATTTTGTATGTATTTTTTACGATTACATGCCGGAGAGTTGTCTTCGATTGTAATATAATAAAAATTACTCCACGCGTCGGAAATAAAAATAAATTAAACACGAACGGAAATTTAAAAACATTATATTTTAATCGAAACTTGATGGATTCGATTCTCGTTTTACAGGGATTAAGAGTAGACGTTCTGTGAGTACTATAATTTTCATTACAAAATGCATACTCTTTTTTTATTCGACAAAAAAATTAAAAACTAAGTACATTACAACAATCTCAGTTCAGAAAATTAAAATACACAACAATCTGAATTCGTTATCAACTATAAACGAAATATGTCTCATTTAATATCTCATATTTTTATTTATGGAAAAATTACAATTTTCAGAAAATAAAGAATATTTAAAAAATATTTTCATCGATTTTGAAACCAATCAATTTTCAAATTGAAAAGTATTAAGAAATTGATTCAATCAACTACGATTTATATAGATTGATTCATGTAATTAATTACATTCAAAGATATTAAAATAGAAAAATAGAAACAGGAAATAAAACTTGATGGATACAACTTTTATTTTACAGGGATTAAGAGTAGACGTTCTGTGAGTACTATAATTTTCATTAAAAAATACATACTCTTTTTTTATTCGACAAAAAAAAATAAAAACTAAGTACATTTCAACAATCTCAGTCCAGAAAATTAACAATACACAACAATCTAAATTCATTATCAACTATAAACGAAATATGGTTTATTTAATATCCCATCTTTTTATTTATAGAAAAATTACAATTTTCAGAAAATAAAGAATATTTAAAAAATATTTTCATCGATTTTGAAACTTGAATAAATTTTCAAATTGAAAATTATTAAGAAATTGATTCAAGAGACGATTATTTATGTGGATTGATTCATATAATTGATTACATTCAAAAATAGAAAATTAGAAATAGGAAATAAAACTTTAATAAATGTTAGTTTTAAACCGAGAAATAATTTATAAAAGGTGACTATTTTTATATTTTAAGTGCAAATTAGATTCTTCTTCTCAATACGTAAATTACAACTCTTTTGATACATTTTTAGAATTTTATTTATATATATATCTGATCATTTAAATATTTTTTCGATTAATCTTTCTATGTGATTTAAATCTTTAGATTTCTTTAAGATTGTTATATCTAGATTGAGAACTGACAAGGATAATTTCACATGAGCATGAAATCAATAAACACTTCTCCGTCGGAATATTAAATCTAAAATTGATAGAAAGAAAATCTTTCACAATAATAACATAGTGAGATGAAGTTATGTACTAGTACCAAAATAAATTCCTACTATCTTAGCAAGAATGGTTTTTATTTCACAAAAAAACTACATTTTTCAGTATTTCCTTTTACTACCCTCTAGTTACAATATCAAAAAAAATGATGTATCAACAATAGTCTTACTCAAAATACCAATTAAAAAATCAATTCTCCGAATACAAAGTTCTTTCACAAATTTTTCATTCCTTCACAAATCACAAATGTGAAATAGTTGATTATTAATCATTTTGATTGTTACTTGTGCAGCATTTCAATGATAATACCATCTTCAGATCATCATCTTCAGAGTAATAAGATATAGAAAAATCTTGTAGAAGTATTTATTGAGAAATTTTATTTTTCCAATAAACACAATTATGACGATTGATCTATTGAATAAAAAAGTTATCGCATGTGTTTAAAGAATAGTTCTGACAATTTTATGATCCTGATCTTTAGTCCTGATAAATTACCACTTGAAGAATTCAATATACTGATCTATTTTCCAGCATCGTTAATAAAATATCGATAAGCAACTGTCAAAAATTAGTGTCGATCAATTACTAAACATTTTTCATGAATATTTTTTCTGGTTGGCGGAGAAATCGTTTAATTGTGCGAATTTCCTCACAGTGCTTACACTATATTAATATTTATAATTGTAAAATAAAATTTAAGTATAAAGAAAATCTATTATAATTTCCTTATAAAGAGTTCTTCTGAAATGATTTTTTTTATTTAACGAAATATTGCTGGAAATAGTTTCAACGTTCCTTATTAAAAAAAAATTGAACTATTTTTATACAAACAAAATTAGGTATCAGAACTAAATCTGTTTTAGAGAATTTTGATTCTAATTTTATACTTTTCAAATTTATAAAATTATATAATAATACTTAGGTCATGATGTAAAAAATTATCTGAAATTATAACATCTTCATCTAAATATGCACAAACATCAATCAAAAATGATTAAAAATCAATTATTAAATATTTTGAATCAAAAAAATTCCATTGGAAATTAGTAAACAATTCATTTTGTAAAAATAACAAAGAGACAATAAACAAAAAATAAAAACTAGAGTTTGGTTATAAAAATTAAATATTTTATTTCAATATATATATATATATATGTGTATATGTATATATATATATACAAATAAACAGATTTATTTTTTTAAAATAATAAGAAAAAGGAATGAGTTTGTTTTATGAAAGTGTTTCTGATTTCTTAGAGATTATTAATGTTTACTTTTTCGAAATTAATATTTGTAGTATATGTATATATATAAAGAATATACATTTTTTTTAACTTATTGAGTTCTCAATCTATCTACGAAATGAATGAACAGGAAACAAATAAAACACATTTCTCATACGAGCGAGAACTCTTAAGTGCTGTTAGAGTATCGGAAGTATCAAAGTGGATATAACTTATCTTGTACTGAAATCAAGTAGATACGAGTAATAAATATGTATCAAATGGCCGAGATAGATGGACTGATAATGTTACCGAACTAGTAACTATTATAATTATTTATTATAATAAAAAAATTGAATGTATAATCAAGCAATATTCAAGAACGGTGTTTTTTTAACATTGTGTACTCAACAACGAATAACATTTTATGTTCATTAATTGTTTGATTCTAGACTATAGACTTTTTTTCAAATATATGTATATATATATATATATATATATATATATATATAAGAATAATTCCATATGAAAAAAAATGTTCAATAATCTGTTACTCACTTATGATATTTTTTCAACTGTTTGAAAAAAATTACAATTATATTCTTTATATCTTTAGATCAATTGATTTTCTGTTCTCCACTACTAGTTTCGACGTGTCTGCTATCTTTAGGTAGATTTTATACAATTTTCAGTTAACTTAAATCTATCTGAAGATGTCACATGAGCCGAAACTAGCAGTAGAGGACAAAAAATGGTTCAAAAGAAAAAAAATACACAGGATATCGTAACTATTATTTCTTTGGATCAGTTGTGATTTTCGAAAAGATTATAAATAACTTGTAGTTATATGATGGCATATATCTTAAACTGGTAGTACAAGACAGATAGATAAATATTTTAGCATTTTTAAGTGTCAAATTCTATATTTTAAAAATACTATATATGTTGGTTAAGCAGTTGGAATAACCTCACAAAACAGTATTGAACACGATGGTGTCCGAAGAGAAGCATATTAGGAATTGTATACTTCTCGCATTACAGTTGAAAAAACGCTACCGAATCTGCAGTAATGATTTGTTCAGCTTTAAGGGAAGGTGTTGTGACTTATAAAACACGTAAAAATTTTGAAAATGCTGCCAAAGATATGGGAATGATTTATTCAGCTTTGGAAGAAGTTGTTAAGACAAAACATGCAAAGTAGTAAAAAAAATATCAAAAGTGAGCATAAAACGTGCATAAAATGATAATAAACCATGTAAAAAATGTGTATAAAACATGCAGAAAATGATAAAATAGAAGAACTTAATTTACAGGAATAATTTGTTCAGTTTTTAATGAAGTTGTTGTGACTTATAAACATGTAAAAATTGCTAAAATAGTAAAATAGATCTGAAAACCATTACAGCTTCATCGACTCAAATCTGGTATCTTTTTTCGACAAGGGATCCGTCAGTTATCCGACAGATAAAGCAAAGTTATATAAAATAATGGTGAATGTTTTGAAGATTTAACTGTTTTCGATTTTTCAGTGAACATTGATTTTCTATAGAGAAAGGCACCGAATTAATTTGTACTGTTAGTATTTTTAAAATGAAACCTGAAATCAAAATCTTTCAAAAATACTTTTCACTATCATATTGAAATTCGGAGACGAAAGTGTTAAATAGAGAGTTTTTAATCTTGTTTTCTAATATAATAGGGATTCGATTAATTTAATTAATGGAGTTTAATTCATCTAAATGGATAAGTAATATGTAAAAAAATATTAAAATATATTTATTTTTATTTAATGTAAGTTTATAGATTAAAGAATTAATTCGTACATCTAATACAAGATAACATTTTTCGAATGAAATTAACGATTCATCGCATTAACAACACAAAAATTCAATAATCTACACATCTTGTTACAAAGTAATGATATGGATAAATAAATATATGTATACAAAAAGAACTCAAAAGATTCTATATCATTAATATACAAAATTATATACACTTTTTTATAAAAGATAAAATTGTTCATAAAGGAAGTTGATTGTTATTTAAAATTTATTAAGAATGAACGATTTGATATAAATATCAAATGTTCATAATGAAATATTTAATTTTGTTATATATATATATATATATATATATATATATATATATATATATATATATACATAAAACTGATTGAGATCGAACTGTTTGATACATGTAGAAAAAAAATACATACATTTTAATTTATTAGAATTTCGCATGGCGTTTGAAATATTTTCGTGCACAAAACGATATTACACGTACGATGACTTTATTATAACAAAAATTTTATGTTTTCAATTTGTTTTTTTGTAAAACTGACTGACATTTTGTATAAAACTGACTAATATTAATAAAATTCACAACTTTAACGTTTTAATTGTCGATTTCATTCAGTTTGATATTCAATTAGTGGATAATAATTTTATGATAAGATAAAAATAATTATGTTTTAAGTTTAGAATCACAAATAACTTTTCTATTCTTATTGTTGATCTCTTTTATAGTAAATGTACTTTATACTTTTGAATCAACTGACTTTTAGTTTTCCACTACTAGTTTTGACACGTTTGCTATCTTTAAGTGGATTTTATATAACTTTTAGTTAACTTAATTCTATCTGAAGATGGCACATGTACTGAAACTAGTAGTAGATGAAAGAAAAGGATACAAATGGGAAAAGAAAACCAGGATAGAGTAACTGTTTATTTTTTTGAGTTAATCATTATCTTTATGAAGAGTTTAAATAAGTTTTAATTCTCTAAAATCTACCTGTTGTTCGTTGTAGTAGATAAATCTTGTAAGTCAAGTGCAAGTTCGCTTCTTCTAGAAGTAGATTAGACTTTCATCATTCTTCAAATAGATCTTGAACAGATTTGTATCACAAAACAGTTCTGACACCGACTCCATTAATTTTCACAAATTATTGCTTTTTATTTCACAAACACCATCTTGAGGATACCAAAATACAGACAAATCTAACCTCATTAGATTTTTCTGTACTTTGATGCTTTGAAAATTATAGAATCTCAATCGAAATTGTCGCGGAGAAGAATCAAAATGATTTATTGAACATTTTCGATCAGAAAAAAATGTTTGTGGGATAAAAAAATAATTCATTTGTCAAATATGATTTTTGTGTCATTGAGTCGAATTATCAGAATAAATAATATGAAAATTATTTTTAAAAATCATTTCCAATTCTATTTGAAGGCTTTTAAAGTCAAAAACGATTGTAGAAGACATGAAATCATACTTTGAATACATCAACCAGTAAATATATATATTATAATAGCGTCTTTATCGAAATTCGCATAAACAATCATAAAAAATAATTAATAATCATTTATATATTATCTTTGATTTGAAAAAAAATCATTTATTTTTAAAATAAAAAAATATTTCATTTGTGAAGTATTATTTCTGTTATTTAGTCGAATTATCAGAATAAATAATGCAGAAATTATTTTTAAAAATCAGTTCTAGGTCTATTTGGAGGAATTAAAAATCAAATTCGGTTGTAGAAGAAATGGAATCATACTTTGACTCGAAGATTCATTCATAACAAATAATTTTAAAGGTTTAAGATAAAACTAATCTTTGAAAGAGTAAAACGATAGTCTTATATGAAATAATTTTCAGATTATTTAAAATTCTAGGTTGTTTTAGGCAGAATAAATAATGTAAAAATAATTTTTAAAATTCACTAGAAAAAATAATGCAAAAATCATTTTTAAAAATCAATTTCAGTTCTACTTGAAGGCGATGAAAGTAAAAACCGTTGTAGAAGAAAAGTTATACTTTGTCTCAAAGATTTAATGGATTTTAGAGTTTTAAGACAAGACTAATCTTTGAACGAGTCAAACGATAGTCTTAAATGAAATTATTTTTAGACTGTTTGAGTAGAATAACATCTTCACTTAATTAATCTTGATTTTTTTTAATTTCAGTTCTAAATCATTTTGATATCCGCGATTATACAATTTATTTAGATACAAAATTACCTTTACAAAAAAATGAATACATCAGCTAGTAAATAAATGTCTTATAATAGCATGTCTATCGAAATTCACATAATCAATTACAAAAAATAATAAATACTCATTTACCGAACATATTTGATCAGAAAAAATGTGTAGTTTGATAATTGAAACAAAAACTCATTTGTCTGTGCTGTGTTATAAATATTCTCTTTGAATTAATTACCATTTTCATTAAATATCATCTCTATTTCTTTGTGTAAAATATTTCAGTATTATTTACCTCGCTCTTTATTTTATTTTAAAAACCTTGTCATAAAAATTACACAAACGGACATGTTTCTACCTAAATTATTTAAATATCGAAAACGAGAACGACCTTTTTACATTTATGCAAACACGTTTCCTTATACCTGAATTTAAACGATGCTGACCATTTTTATTACGATTAATACCTATTTTGCAATAAAATAAATATCAAAATAAAAACAGTACGACGAAATCTCAACCGAAACCGTCCATCTTTTTCATTAGCACTCGCCCTATACATATTTCGAACCGATCTCATTCCTATTCCGAAGGTCATACGTTCGAACATCTGTCACAGAAGTTAGGTAAATTGCATCAAACGTACACAAAATATGGAAATTATCCGATTTACTCAAACCGCATTGCATTTTATCACGCGACCGCAGAATAAAAGAACGGAAAAAATGTCAAGGTATATAAATATGTGTACCTGTACAAAAATATGAATTTATTGGATATTTTTATAGACATCGAGTGAGTAAATGTAATGTGAAAAATTCATACGGTCTTCTAGAATAGAGTTTTGTTTTTTTTTATTGTGTCTTACTTTTATATATGTACCTGCACATTAGAGATTGTAAGCATGAACTTATATTATTCAGTAGCTGCCGGAGATTTTTTTCATATCTAGTACAATTTTTCAAAATCCGAAACGCTGTAGAATTTAAATATCGATTCTATGCATTTTAGAATTCAATATAATTCATTTTATAAATTTACACTGTTCAATTTTGAACCATTCTTTTTATCTATTTATCCGATTTTCGAATTTTATTCAGATTTCAATTCAGTATTAGGACAACTTTGAAGTAAATACTGAATTTCTTTCATAAACATACATAATTCAACTTTGAAAAAAATATTTTTCAAAATTTAACAAGAAAATATCATCACGTAGTAATTTTTTTACTGAAAAATGTCTAAATCTATTGTTTTCAATAGTGACTTTCTTAATTTTTTATACATTTGTTTCATATTTTTGTTAAACGTTCTATTCCAGTGGTGAATATTTTATTTATCTAGGAATAAGAGTCAAACTTGTATATATTTTTCATCTTTTTATATTTTATACACAGTTTGTATAAAATATAAAATAATTTTATATAAATAAAATATAAAAAAATATTATTTTATACATGGAACATTACTTTTTCGATTCAAATTCATTTCTTTTTCTATATTCTGATTGATAATGAAATATAAATTTGTTATTCAATTAAAATCAAAGATAAAACACTAAGAATATAAAATAAACACAATCGAGCGAGAAAAAATCAATGCCAAAATCAATCAATAGATAAGATTGTTTCAGAATTTCAAAGAAAAAAAAACTATTTATTCTATTAATAATCCATGAGATTTAGATATTTATCAGAATATTTTCTTTTTAATCTTAAAATTAACTCTATTTTCATTTTACATTCTCACAATGTTGATTTATAAAAATATGATACAAGAATTTATTCTCGACGTTTTTTTCTTTTTTGAAACCATAAAACAGATTTATCTACAAATAAAATTCCAAACACCTATTTCAATTCTTATCAATGTGTACTTCCAGAAATTCCTGTTTGTTTTTTTAATTAAATCGTGTTCTTTTGATAAATCTATTTTAACGACACACTTTTAAAAGAAAAAAATACTAGAAGTATTTGAACATGAAAATCATAGATATTTCAATAAAATGTCAAAGATTCCGTTTGAGATTCCAACTGATTTGTAAAAATATCTACTTTTTTTCAAATGTCGATTGAAATTTAAGATGCGCCACTGATGTCAATATTATTTATTATATACCTGCTCGCATATATATATATATATATATATATATATATATATATACATATATATATATATATATATGTGCGTAAGTATATGTGAACAGTCTGGCATGTGGCTGTATATGAACCCAAAACCATATTATTAAACAAGCCTGTAATGTTGTTATCTTTCCAACAAGAACTTGCTGCTTGCCTCTTGAATATTATTATAGGTTACTGGTCGCTGACTATACCTCCCCTTTTCAAGTATCGCCAATCTCCATGCATTACAATTCAACCGACATGCTAGGCTTTTTCCAAGATTGTCGTCTCTTGGAAAATGTTTAATTCAACACACTGCCTGCCCGAGAATTTATTTGTATTATACACATTTGAATCGATTTAAGGGCGAGATAAACGCGGATCAAAGTAAAATATCACATTATGTACGTTTTATGTTAGTGATTATTTAAAGAAAGGTGTCAGATATATCGAAAACAAAATGGAGATTACATGTGTATATATATATATATATATATATATATATATATATGTATGTATGTACATGAATCTAATTTTATGGATAAGTTATGAGATATTTTAGAGGTAATGTATGAGATTACTGTTATGACATGTTCGAGGTACGAAGACCGATTATAATAACAAATTAGGTAGTAAATATTAACGTATTGAACATTTATATTAATTTGTTTATATAGAATGATAAATTTATCCCGTTGTAGAAATTACTGTGGAGTTTCAGAAAATAATATAAAATCTGTCACTCATTCACTGATTATACATGTAATTTATACATCTAGAAAGATAAATAATTTCAAAGTAAAAAATATAGCTTGATTGTTATACATTTTTCAAGGATTTTTTGTTAAATTCCTATCTCAATACAGTTCTGATACAGTTGCTAATTTCACTTTCATAAATGAATAATTTTTTCATACCAAGAAACGCAGAAAAATAGATTTTTCTAGAATAGATCGGTGTTCTGAATATGACGGAATTTCTATCAAAATGAATAAGACTTAAGTCTTAAAACGACCATGTTTTTGAGAATTTGGTAATAGGTTTTTGAATCATATTTATAATAAATTCGGTTTGTGATTCAGGCCATAGAATATTTGCACAAATGAATTATTCATTCCCTATTAACCATATTTACTTTCTAATCGAAAATGTTTAATATTAGGTGTGAAAATCAATTCTATATCCATAAGTTAAATCCATCATAATTCTGTTTTAAATTAAAATATTTTCTTGTCGTTTTATGATTTTCAATTCTCAACCTTAATATTTAAAAACAGTATATACATCTTTGCCAAACAGTTGGATAAATTGATCATTTATTGGGTAAGAATACTGACATTCAGTTACTTGTTAACTCAATTTCAACTTTTAATTCTCAAATTATTTTTTTTTAAAAAACGAAGACAGTTAACAATTGAATTAAAATACTACTGAAATAAGATCTTATTAAATTGAAAAAAAATCAGTTTTTTTCTGTCACATATTTGATTATTTTTTTTAAAACGAAGTTTTAAAAAATAAAATCATACAAAATGATTACATTAGATGTTAAAATTAATTCTAGCTATATAAATTGAATCACTTATAACTCTGTTTCAAAATAAAATATTTTCTCATCGTTTTAAGATTCTATAGTGCCGATCTTAACATTTAAAAGCCACTATATATCTTAGCCAAGCAGTTGACATAACCTCAAAATCAGTAGTGAAAACAATGGTGCCCGAAAAGCAGCATATTAGGCATTCCATGCTTTTCGCATTCTATTTTTTAAAAAATGATGTGAATGAAAAGTGATGTGATGTATAAAATATGCAAAAAATGCTGAAACAGTGGAATAAATCCGAAAATGCAGTACGTCTTGATCGACTCAAATCTGCCATCTTTTTTTCGACAAGCGATTAATCAGTTACTCGACAGATAGAGCAAAGTTATACAAAATAATTGATGATATTCTGAACATTGAAATGTATCCCATGTTTCCATAAACATTCAGTTTTTCTATTCAAAAGGTACCGTATTAATTTGTACACCTAATAGTTCTATTTATATCGATTAATTACTCTTTAGATCTTAACCTTTTTTAATTCAGAAATATTTCATTATTTCCATAACAATGAAAACAGAACCCATAATCTTTTTCTTATACTCCATGAATATTTCAAAAATGTAAAGACAAGTTTTTAATATATATTCTATATGTGTGGGTATTTGATTGATTTTACATAAATTTATTTATAAATAAACTCAGTTATTTTTAAATCTATTTCTAACGTCACAAGAAAACCTGTCGAATGTTCCGAAAATACATGAATTAATTTAAATTATTCAAATATATTACTCGAATCTTACATTATTTCATATATATATATATATAATTTGATATACATTAGATATATTTGATTATTCGTTTTTAACTATTTACAAGTTACTTAACATGAATATAAATTCAATAAATATTTTATTCTACCTTTGAAGCCAATATCGTTCTACAACTTTAAATACTGAGTATAACCCTTCATGAATTGATTACATTAAATGTAACGAAAATTATCTGTTTGTCTTTTAGATACAGAAATTTTCTTAAAATAGTATAAAAATATATCACAGCTTTCAATATAGATATTTGGAGTAGTTCTGTTAATAAAGTAGCTTCGAATAGCTGATCCTCGAATTCCTGATATAGATATCCTCTTACAGTCCTGATATTAAATTTAATTACACTTGAAGATAATACTTTAAGGTATTATAATAAGATAGTTTAAGACCTTAGTGTAATTTACACCATTTAAGATGTAGATAAGGTATTTAAAATGAAAAAAATAAACAAATACTGTACAATTGAGCTTGCTTGTAATATATTCATACTTTGTTATAATATTGTTTTGGCTCTCTGGCTAAATTCAATTTCTAAGATGATTTTTCATTCAAATTATAGAAGTTCTGTAGAAAAATGTACAATAATTAGTTATTAATCAATTTTGATTCTTGTTTATACGCATTTCCCATACCAAAATAAAGTGTAGTTTCCGTTTTTATTAATGGAATACATGAAAAAATCTTCATGTGTTTGTAATAAAAAATATATAAATTCGCTGAAAATTTAATATTCCAGAATAAGTATATATCAGAGAAAATTCATATTTTGTTTTAATTCTTTAGACAAATTCAATTTTAAAAACGATTTTTTCACTCATTTCATGCATCACAATAAATTTCATATCTATAACGTTCAATAATTGATTATTGATGATTATTTATTGTGTTTACACTTATTTATATAACGATACTATCATTTTCAAAGAAGGTACAGAAAAATTCTTATCTAAAAATTCTATTTATGTTAATATCCTTCTTTCTGTTATTCACAGAACACTGATATTCCTTGTTATCCTCTATTATACGGTACTATCACTAATAAGTTTTTTAAAAAAATAATAGAAACGCCAAATTTTTTATTAATTCTCTCTTTTATTTCAAAACCAACGTCCATCCTGACACACATGCGTTGTTCAATAAATGTCAGTTTCCTGATCGACAAACGTTTGATGTGAGGAAGTGGAATGATATTTTTAATTATATTTCTTTATTTTCTTGTAATACACAAGTTATATTTATACTAATCGGCGGTGTAAGGATTGACTTTGATGTTTAACTAATTGAAAATTAATCTATTCCTTCATGAATAGTAACTTTTATGAAAAATATTAGCGCTAAACTGTGTTTACTGGTCAGGTAAGGAGAATTTTACAATGGTACCGGACTGGAAGAGTTAAAAACTCGAAATTCAAACTGTAATTGACACAAATCTGTCTTTGTTTCATGTATATAAAATACAAAAACGTTTTAGTCTAGAACATGACACGTTTTCATAAAAATTAAGTCATTTTATTTAATATCATTCTTCAGTACTTAAAATCGGGGGAAGTAATTTAAAAACAACTAACGAATATAATGTTTAAATGCATTTGTGAATAATTCATTTATATTCAACACACACACACACACATATATATATATATATATATATAAATAATTAAATTACTTTCTTCATGACTTTAATTAAATGGAATACCAACCATTTCCTTCAACACACGAATAAGAAACAATTCAAACAATTTACATTTTACTGTTTGTTAAAAAAATATCTTTACTGATCTGAAATTTCATGAATGTTCCCTCCAGCAGTTCTAATAATTATAATATTTGAGTACGAATTTATTTAGTTTGTTCAAAGATACCACCATTTTACAAAATACTGATTCAGTAGAGCAGTCAAGCAACTGAATTGTTTATTTTAAATGAATGCAAATGACCGAAATATCTCTAATAAATAAATGAACATATATATATATATATATATATATATATATATATATATATGTATGTACATATATATGTTTATATCAACACTGTAGTATATATTTGAATGACTGAATAATATAACTTGTAATTATCTTTAATTATTTTAAATGTGCAGCAAACATACCGGTTATTTTAAAAAGTGTTATTTGTGAAATTGTAATATTTTAATGGTTCTGTTACGTTCCTTTTTCTTTTTTTTGTAGTGCAGCTTCTGGTTTTTAAATGACAACAATATATCTGTATAATTAATGGTTTGGTGTGTTTAAACAGAACGTGTATGTCGAATAAATCAAAACAGTTTGGGTATAATTTCATTTTTAGGATTGATTGTAGTTTGTGAAGATATAGCGTGCTTTTATTCACTGATTTAATCTTATAGAATTTATACAGAGGTGGGAATATGACAATTTGTATCTTCTTAAAAGTATCTTTATGAGAATTGAAAAGTATCGAAATATTTAAACTCCTATGAGTGATTAGATTTAAAATATATCTGAATAAATGATATTGGGATTAAGTTTCATTTTCATAAATGTGTTTTTTTATTTTTGGTAAAAGAATTACTGAAAATTGATCATTTCTAAGTGTTATTTATACACATTTAGTGTTTTTATCTCTGCCGGAGTATGAAAGTAAAGAAAACTCTTTTTATCTTGGCTTTCTGAGGATCATGAGATGAAATTCTCACTAGCAACAATTAATTATTAAATATTTTTAATCAAAAAATGTTTGTAGAAGAGGGACAAATTCATCTGTGAAAGTAAATATAGCCACAATTTCGAAATATATATTAAATTATAAAACACATTTTTGAATATTTATGAGAAGTAATTTTTTATTATTATTTTCCATTTCTTAGTAAAAGGTCTTATAAGAAAATGTTTCGAAATTAATGAAATATTATAAATTATCACTGTAAGTTCTTTTAATACATACGTATATTCTCTATTTAAGACCTGAAGAAAAGTATATCATTTGAAGAACAATCTACACCGCACAGACTCTATCTGATCCGTGAAAACTTTCAACCACACCAGATTTTTTGACATCTTGTCATTCTGATGGTGAAGACGTTAACATCGAAATGCGCATAAGCGACAATCGAAAATAATCAATAATAGTTTATAAAATATTTTTTGAACGAAAAATTTCAGTACGATTTGTGAGGTGAAAAAAGAATCCATTTGTGTGACAACCAATGTATGATGAAATTTTCATGATAAATACAAATATATTTTTAGAAAAAAATCAATATTGTATATGGAACGACTCCATAATAAGAATATATCCTTTCATGAGTCTCACAGGGCTTATTATTTCATTCAATGTACCATTAAACAAAAGTTTAGAGATTATAAACGAAAATATATGTCTTTGACTCGCTAAAAAATGGATTTCTCTTTCTCTCTCTCTCTCTGTCTCTCTCTCTCTCTATATATATATATATATATATATATATATATATATATATATATATGTAAGTGATGAACATCATTAAAAAAAGAGTGAATGCATAATAAATTAAAATAAAATATTGAAAAATCATACTGTCTTTAAATTTTAGTTTAACAAACATTGATTTTAATTCCAGCTCGAAGAAAATAGAACAAATTAATCATTTGCATGTCATTCATTATAAAAACAGTACATGTGTTTGTGTAAATTTTAACACTATTCTAATAATTCATTTGATATGGATTAACTGTCTTGTATTGTACGATAATGGTTTATTTATAGTTATTAAAAAATTAAAACATGAACTTTTAATTGATTGACAGATTGAACATTTCTCTTATTATATATATATATATATATATATATATATATATATATATATATATATATATATATCAACTTACTCATATTATTAAACCATTCTTTAACAAAGATTACATTTTTATAGATTTTTCTAAAAGAAAAAATTCTAAAAAAAAGTGCACAATCTTCACAATAACCTAATTTGATTAAATGATTTCCTTTTCGAAATGTCACGATCGAATTTCTACAAGTTTGTATAAATTAAACGGACGGACACATGTTTCAAACTGAAAATAACATTTTTTTGAGTAGATTTTTTATCAATTCATTTCAGTCGATAGTTAAATTGTAAGATCAAGATTAAACAGTGATCGAAACAGCAAGGTGCTTGCTTGATTAGCGGTTAGTATACAAGTTTATTATGTCTAATCATATATTATTTAATATTTATAAGTAGTGTTGTTCTCATAAAAAGTAAATATTTGAATTTTTTGAGATATTCATCGATACGTCTAATTCAAATTGTAAATATATGCATACACACACACACACACATATATATATATATATAAATATGTGTGTGTGTGTGTGTATATATAAAATAAGAATTCCTGTTTTCGTATATTAAAAAAAATCTGTAATTATCTGTACTGACTATAAATTAAAACATACTGAATTAATTAACAATTAAATCTTAACATCATGTTATTTTTTCAATATTATAAATTAATGAATTCTCTACCGAATTTGTAACTACTATAGAAATTATCAAACAACTCTTCTTGTGAGCCTATTTTTCTCATTTATGTACTTTAAGTGTACATGAAACCATATTTGTTTTATTAAAAAAATATTGTGCATAGACAACCCTTTTTTTCTTTCTTCTATACATTTTCTATACACAAGTTCATTTTTAAGTTCCGAAAATCATTTCCATTGGATGTTAATAAAAAAAATATTTTTTTTTCATCTTTAATTGCCGTTTGGATTAAATCAATAAATGGAAAAAATGTTAGTATTTTTTTATATTTTCATTTTTTCATAGATAACTTTTTCAGACAAAGTATATTTTATATAACATTAAAATTATCCTTAATCGATTATTGAACATTTTTGATCAGATTTTTATAATTTATGGAGCTTAAATAAAATTTATTTTTAAAGTGAATTTAACTTCAGTATCAGAAATGTATCTAATTTATTTATTTAGATAATTGTTCACTTCATATTATTGTACGATCGATTTTTCTACATGTCAATTTGTACAGAGTTCTCCAACATGGACGATTTTTTTTAATTTGAAATAAAACAGAATTTTCACTGAAAATTCAAGTTCCTTTATCGTAAATAATAGTTTCGGGTGTGTCTTTTCTAAATGGAAAATAATATCGTGTAAGTGACAGCCACGTGCTTTCTTACAAGTAATCATTCTTTTTTTTAAATTTTCAATAAGATCCCCACACAATTGGAGCTCTATCTCAACAATTATTGTCCAGATTTCATCTTTTAGGTCGGAAATTGTTTAAGGGTTATTGGTGTCCACCTGTCCTTTAACGTGATTTAAAAGAAAGTAGTCCAAAGGTGTTTAATCGCAGGATTTCAGTGGCCAATTTAGTGTCTCCTTTGCTAGAAAAACTTGACCGAGAAATCGGTCAAATTTCGTCCTGAATAAATCAATTGGTTCACAAGCTGTGCTGCTTGTTTCACCGACCTGCTGGAATCACGTGTTTTCATGATAAATATCATCCAATTCAACCAACAAAAATTAGTTATCATGTTTCAGTATCTTTTTCCATTGACAGTTATCGTTTTACCAGCCTGTTTCTCACAAAAGTAAAAATCAATGACTTCACTGAACACGTGACAGTATTTCTTCATCTTTAACCGATTCAATCTCTTCAAATTTACTCACAAATCGAAGAATTGTTGATTCATATCAACTAGTATGTCGAGAATAAATATAGAGTAATTTGCGAAATGTATTTTTTTATAAAACGACCATTTTAATAATACAATTGTATTATTTCAATGCGTTTTGTTGTATACGAAGCCGTAATTAAAAATGACAATGTCAAAAATTAACAATTGTCATTAAAAATACAGCTGTCAGTTTGACATCTGTGAGCTATAACCTCTTAAAAAATTGCGCCCCTATTGTAAAACCCTTTATCTCTAGAAAATGAGAAACCGAATCGATAGGTTTTTTTTTCTTACTTTTTCTTATCATCAATCTACACTTGAATTCGTTTGCTGATATATTGCTATAAGTTTAGATATTTATAAAAATTAGGTACAGTGAAAAATACGTATTAACTGTTTCATCAAATAACAATATTTTAAACTCTTTTTGGCATATTGATGATGAATTTTCGAAATTTTACATAGAACAAACAAATAAACACTCTGGGAAAAAAATTATAATATTTTTTGCTTAACATTTTTATATAACATGAAAATATAATCTCTTAAAAAAGTGTGTTCTTATTGGAAAACCCTTTGTTTTCGAAACAATATCTGTATTTTTATTTTGTTCTTCTTTTCAATATTATTTCGATTTTATTCCCTTAAGCTATTTTTAAAAGCATAGTTTTCATGCCATATATATATATATATATATATATATATATATATATATATATATATATATATATATATATATCAATGAAAAATCCATTTATAAAAAAGGAATTTAGTATCAATCTACTGCAGTGACAAAAAAAACCTTATTTATTAAATTTCATTATAATGAAACCCACATTTAAGAAAAATTCAAATTCTCTGAAGATGTTGCAACTGAAGAATTCGTTCAGTTGAAATTTAATTCTGTCCTCTATACAATGAATCGTTTATAATTATGTCCTGATTTAATTCTATTTAAAACGAATTATCATATCCTTCTAAAATGTGTAAACAATCTAATTACTGATACGAATCAATCGATCGTCATTGTCCCGACAAAAAGGCAAAAATAAAAATTAAATACAAGAAAAAATCATTTTCTTCGAGCTATTTATCAGTCGCGGTTATCAATATTTACATGTACATAATTTTAAATAAAATTAAATCGATACGACGAGAACTAATAATACAACCGGTACATTCTATGTGTATGTACAATTTTTTTATCAATTTTATTTTCGAACAATATAATTTAGTATCTCATTCAACACATCATTTTTATACGAGAATTTAGTTAACCGTAAAGTATATAATGCATCGATATAACAGACTCTATCCATAACTAAATACATAACAAACGTGTCTACCCTATAAGACTCCATGTAACTATATACATATATATATATATATATATATATATATATATATATATATATATATATATATATATAGGTGTATATATGTACAAGAATATATATGTAGTACATAGTACGGTGAGCGTAGTGGGAGTTGTGCTTGGTCTCCACATTCAAAATTATACGTTGTGCTACATTGATCCAAATGTCCATGATGAATCGTGCCCGTGCTATCAACGCGTGCACGATGAGAACCAAACTGGCCGACCACTATTACCTTATAATATGGAGATAAAGTACAAACTCATGCTTATGCAGGTTTTTTCAGTATATATTAATTTAATGCCGGTCGCCGATTGGCTGAAACAATAATTTGTCTAGTACAGTACAGGTTAGTTGTGTCGGCCACTGTTTACAATACGTCCGATATCGAATGGTGTCGATATGAACGGCCGCCCGATCGACACGTGCCGACGCACCGACTGTACATTACATTTAGGATACGTTTTCATATCGGCTCTCTAGTATTTTTCGAAACAGTGATGGCGAATCATCGACATGGTACGCCGTCCGGCCACGGATTCGAAGTATGGTTGTCATTGATGTGTTTCGTTTCTTGTATTAATTTATAATTCGTTTCATTTTTTTTCCTTTTTCTTTTCTT
Organism: Acanthacorydalis orientalis; assembly: GCA_034766995.1. Taxonomy (NCBI): domain Eukaryota; kingdom Metazoa; phylum Arthropoda; class Insecta; order Megaloptera; family Corydalidae; genus Acanthacorydalis; species Acanthacorydalis orientalis. Next base: position 46,324,227 of record CM068317.1, read on the forward strand.
CGTTTTATTCTCGATTTATGTATACGTTTTTTTTTTCGATACGGATTCTCAGAAAAATATCACTCTTATCTCATTGTTCCGCTCGCGTCCGTACGAAACGGTTCTGTTTTGATATTTAATACATTTTTAATTATTTTATATAAAACTTTTTTTTTAATTATATTTAATAATAGGATTGCTTCAATCTGAATTACAGACACATTCCGGAATTTGTGTACATACACACACTATCTACCTGTCTATCTATTTACATATATATATATATATATTTAATAGATTAAATTTACATTCATATTCAAGTAACAAAACGTAAAGATAATAAACAATACACTTGGTATTAAATTATCTATCTTATAATTAAGAAGCACCCATAAAAAAACGTTTCATTTATATTCTGTAATTGACGATAGAACTCTTGATTTAAATTTTTAAATTCATTATGATATATATATATATATATATATATATATATATATATATATATATATATATAAAGATAAAATCGAAAGTTACATTCATATTCAAGTAACAAAACGTAAATATAATAAATAATACACTTGGCATTAAATTATCTATCTTATAATTAAGAAACACACATAAAGAACGTATTCTGTAATTGACGATAGAACTCTTGATTTAAATTCTTAAATTCAATAAGATACATATATATATATATATATATATATATATTAAGTGGAAAAATAAACGTTGTGTCTTTCAATTGAATCAATAAAAACTATTTTCAATTAAAATATTTTATGGTCATCTTAGGATTTTGAAATATCAACATTAATATTTAAAAACACTATATATTTTAGCTAAGAAGGTTGGTATAACCTCACAAAATAGTAACGAACGCAATGGCGTCCAAAAAGTAATATACTCGATTGTTTACACATTTTAGATGGATATGATAATTAATTTTAAATAGAATTAAATCAGGACATAATTATAAACGATTCATTGTATAGAACGTGGAATTGAATTTCAAGAGAACGAATTCTTAAGTTCCAACATAATTCAATACTTCTCGGATTTCAATTGAAAAAAATGCTGCCGAAACCGCTGGACTGATTCCTTTAGCTTTGCGGGAAGATGCTGTGATGTATAGAATATGTAAAAAAAATCTGAAATAGTGTAAAACTGATTCGAAAATGCATTGCGAGTTATCGACTTAAAGTCGCCATCTTTTATTCGATAAAGGGTTTATCAGTCACCTTTTACAGATCCAAAATTATGCAAAATAATGAAGGATAATATTCAATAATGTATGATTAGAGGAGAAATTAAATTAAATTCATTGGCTAGTTTTCTTTAATAATTTTCTGTGTATGATTATTACTTCTACGAAAATAAAATGTTATTTTTTGATCAAATTACTTATTAAAGAAATATTCTTCAAATTATTTAAGTATATAAAATTTACAGATACTTTTTTTTCTTCTAAAACCTTTCACCCTAATTGTCCATCATGTTTACATTAAATATTTTACTTTAAATGTCTCCGAAATAAATTCCAGTCATCAGATCTGATTTATTCTATGTAGGTGTGTTACTATTATTGATTTGGTTCTCTTTTCAAGAAAATTATTCGTCTAATTTTCGCAGTGTGTCTATATCCTATTTTATTAAACATAATGGATTTACAAACCGTCTGATTGTGAAATAAGCTCAATTTTGATAACAAATTTATTAGGAAAATAATTGCGATTTTGTTTGAATTCTAACCTTAATTTTTTTTCAATGAAAGTGTCATTTCCTTGTGTTCATGTTAATATCATTTTAAAGTGCATTTTCCAGTCTGTATTTTGGTAACATCGACTTTGGTTTTGTTACTAACTTTGCTTCAAATTGAACTATCGAATCAAAGATGAAAAAGAAGCAAAAAAGAGTATTTTTGTACGAGTTCAAAACGGGTGGTAAAGGAGCAGAAAATGCTTATAAATTTAACGATGCTTTTAGTGTGCGTACTGTTAAGGAACGTACAATGCAATGGTGGTTCCCAAAATTTCGTGCTGGGGACGAGAGCTTTGAAAATGAATAAGCTCGCGGGAATCCTTCTTCAGTTTATGACGACCAACTGAAGGCGTTAATTAAATCAGAACCACGCACCACCATTCGAGAGCTTGCACAAAAGTTAGGCGTTAGTCATTCAACAATCATAGAACACATTAAACAATTAAGAAAATCAAAAAAGAGAAAAATATATATGAATTTAAGTTCATAAACCGCAATTATTTTTCTACCAACCTGACATTTTTAATGTCTCATTTATTAATAACAATAACCCAAAACAGACATTAAGATAATCGTCTAATCCAGTTCGTTTTCATTTATGTTTATTCTGAGATCTCATAAACTTTATTGTTCCCATTAGAAGTTTATTAATAACACACATATTTTTTAATTAGGTTATAAAATTAACATAATAACAATAATCAAGTGTAATATACATAAAACGTGTATTAAAACATTCATTTATTATGTATATACGTACATCCGAAAAACGGTGTACGGAAACGCCATGATAAATATATTTATCTTCACTGGTGTACGAAACCGTGCTCGACGGACACTCATTATCATAATTTATTATGTTTAATTCTATTCGGTAATTGTAATGTCAACGCCGTCGTAAGGTAAACAAATAAATTAAACTGTTATTAATAACTTTATTACTGGCAACAATCGATCGTGTATTATAAATGTACATAATTTTTTCTTTCGTTCTGCGCTCTGTCCTGTCCACTCGGTACGAATTCTCTGAACGCACGACATTAAAGAAATTGATAAATATCAGAATTTGACGTACAAATTTTCGAAATTAGTTATTCTGATAAAAATATTCAATTTTGTGCGTGACAATATGAGCGCGACATGCAATAAACTGAGTCGGATACGTTATATTAAGGTTTTCCAAAAAAAATATATGTACATACATATGTATCAACTCATACTTACATACATACATACATACATACACACATATATATATATATATATATACAGACGGCCCAAAAGTCATGCTATAGATTGAGTACTCATGACACTTTTATTTTTTAACTTTTTAATTCTTAAGTAGAAAATATGAGATATTTATGATGAAAAAAATCACAACTGAGCAACGTACCAATATTGTACACATTTTATAAATGTGTAGGTTATTATCAAAATAGTAGATTGATTATTGGATCTCAACAAGCCAGCCGTTGTTACTTCAACATGGATGATTTATCGCTTAATGGAATGGCTTTTTCGAAAGCGAGGTTCTGTGTCTGATCTTTCTCGTATCTAAACACCGCACTCTGCTTGAAATGAAGAAATTATTCAACATGTACAGAACAGTGTGTACGAAAACTCAGAGATCTTCACTCAAAAACGTTCCTCTTAAATAGAAGTGTTTCATAAGTCATCGTAATGGCTTTTAAATAAAAATTTAGATCTATTCGTATACAAAGTGCAACTTTTGCAACAAATTATTCCAAGACGTCATCAAGAATGTCTGGTTATGCAATTCGCATTCGAGAAATAGTCAAGAGAAGTAACGAATTTATTCACAACTTAATAACGAGTGATTTATTCACAATTTAATTTTCATCTCTATAGATCTGTGAACGAGCAAGACTGTAGACCGTGGGTGTCAAACTTTTCTCTAGGCCACATCTTTAAGTGAGATATTTTCTCATATTTTTAGGATTTTAAAGTGTCAATCTTAACATTTAAAAAGACTATATATCTCGGCCAACCAATTGACATAGCCTCACAAAACAGTAGTGAGCACGATAGTATCCAAAAAGTAGCATATGAGGCATTGAATACTTTTCACATTCCAGTTGAAAAACAAAAAATGCTACCAAAGACATGGGAATGATTTATTCAGCTTTGGAAGAAGATGTTGTCACAAATATGGCAAAAGTGATTAAAAAATATCAAAAATGGGGAAACAGTGCATAAAATGATAAGAAAACATGTAAAAAATGTGTATAAAACATGCAGAAAATGATAAAATACAGGAGAGATACTAAATTCACTGACAAATTCATCGAATCAAACATACCATCTTTTTTCTACAAGGGGTTCGTCAGTTACCTGACAGATAGAGAAATGTTATACAAAATCATGGAAAATCTTTTGAAGGTTGAAACGTATTCAACTTTTCTATTAAAAAAAAACCGAAATAATTTTGCACCTAATATAATGTCCGATAGAGTGATAGGACTTTACTTTTTTTAAATGAAATTATCGATTCTGTAAATAAATAACAATATTAGGCAATGGTTGACAAGATTAATGGTTACAAGTCCTGCTACTGAATATTATTCGGAAGTGTGGTTCTAACAAGATGAAGTCAATGCTCATACTGCTGGAGAAACTATAGATCTTTTAAGCGAGATTTGAATAGGTTCAAAAAACCCAAAATTTCACTGACCAGCATGTTAGCTGGGTTTGGCCACCTTTTAGTCATTTCTTTAATGATATTTCTGAAAAAGACCTATGTTAACAAGCGTATAAATCTTCATAAATTAAAAATTTATATTTGTAATGAAATCTGGGCGTTAAAACCGAATCAAATACACTGAAAAATGTTTTAAATAAAATACAACTTTGTGAGGATGAAATAATACTCATTTATATGTCAATACTTCATTCTGAATCAAATAGAAATTCTTATTATTCTGTAACCATATTTCCAAATCAATAAAAATTCACCGACTACTCAAATTGCAGTATCACTTTTGCGCCACTCTGTATATATATATATATATATATATATATACATATATGTAATTTCATTAGAATATTTTCGTCCGATATAAATTATGGACTTGCATGATCCACTTATTAAGAATGGCATTTTTATTTCATAATTTTCACTTTACGAATCAAAATTGGTAAATGTTTCATCTGATAAAATTCCGTACATTAGTATTCGAGAAATTAACTTTTTCCGTGTTAACGACACACACACACACACACATAATCATCGTCAACAACAACATCAACAAAAATATACAATATTAATTTTTCCTGCTTTTTCCTAGTAAATTTTCACAAAGTTTTCAGTAAACGAACGTCTAATTATTCGTAATTATTTTTTAATACAAATGCGTTTGTGCTGCGTTTTTTTCGGCCGCACAACTAATTTTCAAAACGGTCTCAGTGCTGTTGTATAATTAAAAATTTCAATAAAAATGGAAAAATGTACACGGCTATTATTTTAAGTAAATTAATGTTTTCTTACTCTTTAATAAAAAGTCATTATGTACATATATATATATATATATATATATATATATATATATATATATATATATATATGAGTATGAAAATATAATAATTATATTCATGGAATATCAAATTAAATTTTATATTGTTCTCAAAAATCTGAGGTCAAAGTTGTCGAATGAACGCAGTGTTTTCTGATTTACTACGGTGTTTAAGTCTCATACTCTGATCGTCTTCAATCATTCGTTTTGAAAATATATTCCTTTTTTATAAATTTATGGTATACGCTGAAGAAAATTGAAATAAACACATTTTAACACATCACTTGATAAAATATTTAACAGTACAATATCATTGATTCATTCGTATTATTATTTGTAAAAAACACAGAAAACAAATCGAATAGAAATAAAATTAACTGCAATTAACATAAAGTCATAATGATATAAATTATTCAAAGCTGGACGGGGAAAAAAGAATACAAAATTGTACGGTTTTCAATAAAGAAGAGAAACGGAACAACACTTTTATAAAAGAATGTCATATGTCAGAAACTTCTACTAGTTTCTCTGCTACTTATCAACTACTAGTTTCGACACAAGTGGCATCTTTAGATAAATATAGAAATCATTTCTAAATCTATCTGATGGAAAAAAGAAGCTTGATTGATCCAAAAAGATAAGTAATTTTGAATTTATTCTAAAACATTTGCTGCATGTGGAAGTAACACTACCAACTTAGTGATATACTAAGGAGTGAGAACTCCTTTTAAAATTAATGAAAAGGAATCTATTTTTTTATGTTTTATTTTGAAAATGAATACAAAGGTTATAACTTAAAACTAATATTGTAATCTAGATACTGACTTGTGACTTGTTTGTGACTTGATGACTTATCTATCTCTTCAAAATCAGAAATTATTTTATTGTGTTGAAGTTTACAATTACAACGCCGTATTGCTGTGCGTTGAATGGAAGTTGATGTTAGGTCCGGGGTCTTAGCCGTGGCTTTTGAACCGATTTTGAAAGGAGAGTCGTGTTTCAGGAAGTGAGTATGAGGGGTGGTTTGAAAGATGGAATCCGGAAAAAAATTTCAAAAAACCGGAAGGAAATCTATCTCTTAGTGTGGCCGGTTTTTATATGATTCCGAGAAGTATAGTAATTATAATTCCAGGTAATATACAGTTTAATACTAACGGTTCAATACCATTAGTTTACTGTACAATAAATTAAGATGTCATTGGATTTGATACTGAATAATAGATGTAACTTAATGAGCCTGACCACTTTGAATAAAAACCAGGGGTTTTCTATACTTTTGAATAAATTTATTTTAAAAACTGGAATAAGCATGTTAATAATATGATTTTAAAATATATTAAAATAGATAAATGGATAAACGAATAAATATAACTATCAGTCTTTCGCAATAATATAAAATAAAAAGATTCGTATGAAACCTTTTAATAAATAATTTGAAAATTATCAATGTTCGAGAGAATCAGTAAATTCTAAAAATTCCAATATAAAAATCTATATATATATATATATATATATATATATATATATATATATATATATTATATAAACAGAAAAAAATCCATCCGAATTATGAAACATTTCTAAAAAGAACAGCAATTTCAATCAAACGTCTAGTTCGATCTAACATTTCGACAAGTACACTTTTTACCGAAAGCACAATCCTCGTTTGATTAAAAACAACGGGCTCCATCGCCGAAATCTGAAGAAATGAATTGTTCTTACAGTGGAAAAAAAACACCGACTACAGAACCGAGTGTCTATAAAAAGCTATTCCGCATTGCAACCTGTACTCGGAATTGATTATATTTCTATTAGTGGCCATATGTGAAACGAATTCGTTTCATATACACCGAACGTTCGATTCTATTTGCGAACGGTACTCTGATACGAATATCATTACCTCAAATATTTCAACAATGCATTCGATATAAATTAACGTGAGCTCGCACTAACATCAACAATCGACCGCATCGTCGCGGTACAGAAATCCATTTGCGTAGCCACACGACCGCCATTTTAACCACAAATCTATCTGAACACATCTTTTAAAATATATACCCCTGATGTTACGATATTACTGAATAGACCACGAGTGTTTTGTGCATGCGTTTATATGTACAATGTAATCAACACCTGTTTTATATATATATATATATATATATATATATATATATATATATATATATATATATATATATATATATTGAGAGAAATGATACAAAAAATAAACATTTTTTCAAATCATTGACAAGAAGAAAACCATTAAAAATAATTATACTTTTTAATATCAGTTAACAAAGAAAAGATTCAGCTAAAAATTACAGTAAATTTATTTTAGAATGGATGAAAAGAATATTAATTTAATAATTAACATCAGTTCGAATGTACTTGTTTGAAACGATTTAGTTTCATTTTTAATGAAACAGTTTTATTTTGAAACTTGTTACAAATTTATTTAGATTTTTTGAAGATATTTATCGACAATTGTGTACTAACATAATTTTGGTACTGTGGTTGAGATTATTCCATATCTTGGTGCTTTGAGAATGATGGCATCAATACCGAAATACATGAAAGCAATAATCAATTAACAATTCTGTGGTTTATAGAGTAGGTGAACAAATTGAATTATGAAATAAAAGTTAAGTTATGAAACGGAATTGAATAGATATATGGTTTTACCTATTTTGAAAATAGGTTCTACGTTTTATACGAATTTATTATACTTTATTTTATTAATAATTTTTTGTACTAATTTCAAACTTATTCTTCAATATTCAAATCAATATAAGTAACATAATTTATAATAAAACTGTCTTAATTTTAACAGAGTTAGCTATAAAATAAATTAAATATGTTTTCAATCATTTAAAATTATTGAAACAACTCCTACATTTTATATAATTAGAATAATAATTTTAATAAATTTTCTTTCTTTGATATTCAAATTAAAAATCTATGCTGCTTAATTTATTATAAAATTGTTTTAATTTTAATTCAATAGACTTAACTATAGAAGAAATGAAATATTTTTCAATCATTTAAAATTATTTAAACAAATCCTAGATTTCATACAAATAGAGTGTTAATTTTTATAAATTTTCTTTTTTTGATATTCAAATTAAGAATATAAGCTACACAATTTATTATAAAACTCTCTTAATTTTAATTTAACATAGTTAACTATAGAAAAAATGAAATATGTTTTCAATCGTTTAAAAATATTTAAACGATTCCTACATTTCATATAAATAGAATACTAATTTTAATAAATTTTCTTCCTTCAATATTCAAATTAAAAATCTATGCTGCTTAATTTATTATAAAATTGTTTCAATTTTAATTCAATAGACTTAACTACAGAAGAAATGAAATATGTTTTTAATCATTTAAAATTATTGAAACAACTCCTACATTTCATATAATTAGAATAATAATTTTAATAAATTTTCTTTCTTTGATATTCAAATTAAAAATCAATGCTGCTTAATTTAGTATATAATTGTTTTAATTTTAATTCGACAGATTTAACTATTGAGAAAATGAAATAAATTTTCAGCCATTTTAAATTATTTAAACATTTCATACATTTCATACAAATATAATACTAATTTTAATAAATTTTCTTTCTTTGATATTCATATTAAAAATCTATGCTGCTTAATTTATAATAAAATTGTTTTAATGTTAATTTAACAGAGTTAATTATATAAAAAATGAAATAATTTTGCAATCATTTAAAATTGTTTAAACAATTCGTAGATTTCATATAAATAGAATACTAATTTTAATAAATTATAATTTTTCGATATTCATATTAAATATTAATCTATGCTGCTTAATTTATATAAAAAAAACATTTAATTTTAATTCAGCAGTGTTAACTATAGAAGAAATTAAATATGTTTTCAGCCATTTGAAATTGTTTAAACAAGTCCTAGATTTCCTACAAATAGAATACTTATTTTAATAATTTTTCTTTCTTGGATATTCAAAATAAAAATCTATTCAACTTAATTTATAATAAAACTGTGTTAATTTAAATTCAAAAATGTTAACTACAAAAGAAATAAAATATGTTTTCAATCAATTAAAATAAATCCTAAATTTCAAACAGGTGTAATATATTTTTTAATAATATTTTTTGATGTTATTGTCATAGTTTTCCTTCAATATTTAAATTCAGATTATATGCTACATAATTTACAATAAAATTATTTCAATTTAACAGATTTGACTATAGAATAAATGAAATCATTGAAAATAACTCCCAAATTTCATGAAAATAGACTAATTTTAATAACATTTTCATTATGTGATTTTATAATTTATTCTTCGAAATTAAAATGAAGAATCTTTTCCAAATAATTTACAAAGAGATTATCTTATATTTAATTCAACATACTTAACTTTAAACGAAATGAATTACATTTTTTACCATTTAAAATAACTCTCACATTTCATACAAATAAAATACTAATATTATTAACATTTTTTGTATTAATTTCAAAAATTTTCATCAATATTCAAAATCAGGGCTACATAATTTACAATGAAACTATCTTAATTTTAACAGAATTAACTATAAAAAAAATCAAATATGTTTTCAATTATTTAATTTAAAAATAACTCCTCTCTCTTATACAAATATTTAATTAATTTTAATTACATTTTTACACCATTTTCTAATTTCTCTTCAGATATTAAAATTCAGAATCTGATGATATTTTTAATTTCTAAGACTCAATTTTAAAAGGGATGAATTATATTACATTTCCAACCATTTAAAATATCTCTCAGCCTTCATACAAAAAATACTAATTTTAATAATATTTTTTTGTGTTCTTTTACACATTTTTCTACGATAATAAAATTTAAAATCTTTGCCCAATAATTTATAATAAAATACTTTACTTACTAAATAATACTTACTTTCAATTTAACAGACTTAACTTTAAAATAAATGGATTATATTTTCAACCATTTAAAAAAACTCTCAAATTTTATACAAATAGAATATTAATTTTAATAACATATTCTGTTATTTATATTCTTCGATATTAAAACTCAGAATCTTTACCAGATAATTTACAGTGAAACTGTCTTATTTTTAATTTAACAATCTTAATTAAAAAATGAATGTAATATCTTTTCAACCATTTAAAAAAAACTTCTACAGTTCATATAAGCAGAATACTAATTTAATAACATTTTTATGGTATTTCTCAATTTTTTCTTCCGCATTCAAATTCAGAATGTGTTATACAATTTACAAAAAATGTCTTATTTTTTATTCAACCGTGTAAACTATTAAATAAAAGAAATGAAATATGTCTTTAATTATTTGAAATCATTTAAAATAAATTCTACATTTTATACAAATAAACGACTAATTTTAATAACTTTTTTCTTAGATAATCAAATTAAAAATATATTCTGGATAAGTTAAAATAAAACTGTTTTAATTCTAATTCAACAGAGTTAACTACAGAAGGAAAGAAATATGTTTTCAATCATTTAAAATCACTCCTACATTTCATACAAATACTGACATTAATATCATTCTTCGTGCTATTTTCTAATTATTTCGGTATTCAAATTCAGAATCTCTGATAAAATATCTCATCTGTACTCGTACAGACTTAACTTCAGAAAAAATGAAAAATATCTTCAATTATTTAAATAAACGAAATTGATGTTCATCTACAAATCATTTTTCAAGTTAAATATGTTTACGTAGAATAAATTCTTTAAGTTTTTATACTTATGGTCATAAATGAACGTTGGATAAATAAGAAAAGTAATCAAAATCAAAATATTTCATTGAATTTTATTATTTTTATTCGATAAAAACGATTTAATTATTCAGTAATCAAATATATTGTAAAAAAAATAAACATTGTGTTATTTCAATTGAAATTAGAAGAGGTTGTTGATCACATTATGATATTAATTGTAATAAGAAAAAGAAATATACTAGTTGGAAACAACTCCAGTTATTTTTCTTATTGATTTTTGTATTAATTCAGTTTGAAAATCTCTTCAGTCTTTATTCATTTCGTTGTTATTCATATATATATATATATATATATATATATATATATATATATATATATATATATATATATATATATATATATATATATATAAATATAGAATGCAAACAATAAATGAAACAAATCTTCAATAAGAACCAAACTAAAATAATATCCATAGTATAAACTAAAGCATCTCAATCCATTAACAAAGTAAATTTTATTTATCAATTTCGCATTCCATATTACAAACGCGGAGACCACCGCAGAAAACCATTCGATTCTAACCACGAATCCATCGAAAACAGTCGTGTGCTGAAGAACATCACGACGAGGAAAAAAATGTAATCGATATGACTCTATTATCGAGGTTAATTACTTGAAATTGATTCCTGAATGTCGTCCGAGTGACTTTTGAACGCGGCATAATCGGTACATGTGCGGTGTACGTCGGGTCCGTTGGAAAACACTCTTAAATGTTAAATTATTCGTACGAAAAAGTACGGATTCAGAACACTGCGTGGAAAATAAATAACCCGTACGTTTTATTTCCAAACGAGTGGCATAGTTCTGTAGACTGTTCGTGATTTTGTATACGTTTTTTTAGCACGAATTTTCATGGTGGCTTAATCCTGTTACGATCCTGTCACCATGGATGTTTGTTGGCCGTCGCTGGGGACATGGAGCCCCGATAACAGCCAGGATCTTGAAATAGTGAACTTTTTATAAAAAATTTTGATTGTCGCTTTTTTTTATAAATAATCACACGTGTCGTTTTAACATTATTGCATTTCTGTTCAATTTTCAGATAGAATTTTAATTAATCCTCAGTTTTCGAATTGATCTTCATTTATTATTAATTGCTCATCAGTGAGATTAAAGCCTCTCATTTTCAAAGCAATCTTTTTAAACATTAAAAAAATATTTCGTTTAAAATAATAAAAATAAATACAAGTAATAAAATTAGACTAGATAATAATTCTTTTAGATATAAAATCCAAATTTTATAATTAACATTTTCAGTGCTTTGCACGAGTCTATTTGCCAAATTAAATGGGTTCCTATGGTCCATAAGACGAGTTAACTCGCATGTGCTTTTTAAATAAGAAAGACCTAAAGACGAGCTTGTTTAGATTGGCCAAGATATATTTTGTTGGAAAAATCCTATAATGACGAGAAAATATTCTAATTTAAGAAAGAATTATGATCGATTCAATTTAAAGGCACTGAATTAATTTTAACACCTCTTATAGTATTTTTTTTCTTAAATAACACCACACATACCTTCATTGATTCTTAATGAAAAGAAAAACTCAATTCTCAATCATAAATTCGTGAAAATAAACCATATTCTTAATGAATTTCATGAATATTTCAGTTTCAAATTTATTCAAACTCACATTTCATACGAATAGAATATCAATTTTAACAACTTTATTTCTGCAATATTCAAATTAAAAATATATGCTACATAAATTATAATAAAATAGTTTTAATTTTAACTCATCAGATTTAACTATAGAGGAAATGAAATATCTTTTCAATCATTTTAAATTATTTAAACAATTTCTAGATTTCATACCAATATAATACTAATTTTAATAAATTTTCTTTTTGATATTCAAATTAAAAATATACGCTGCTTAATTTATAATAAAATTGTTTTAATTTTAATTCAGTAGACTTAATTATAGAAGAAATGAAATATGTTTTCAATCATTTTAAATTATTTAAACAATTTCTAAATTTCATACAAATACAATACTAATTTTGATAAATTTTATTTATTCGATACTCAAATTAAAAATCAATGGTACTTAATTTATAATAAAATTGTTTTAATTTTAATTCAACAGACTTAACTATAAAAGAAATTCAATATGTTTTCAATGATTTAGAATTATTTAAACAACTCAGAATTTAATACAAAGGATATACTAATTTTTATAAATTTTCTTTCCTCGATATTTAAATTAAAAAATTATTAATAACTTTTTTCTTTCGATATTCAAATTGAAAATTTATACTACATAACTTGTAAAAAAACACAGTTTTAATTTTAAATTTATAGAGTTAACTATAGAAAAAATTAAATATGTTTTCGATCATTTAAAATTATCAAAAAAAGTTCTACACTTCATACAAATAGAATATTAATTTTAATGAATTGTCTTTTTTCGATATTCAAATTAAAAATCAATGTTGCTTAATTTATTAAAAAAAAACACATTTCATTTTAATTCAACAGAGTTAATTATAGAGGAAATGAAATATGTTCTCAATCATTTAAAATTATTTAAACAACTTCAAGATTTCATACAAATAGAATACTAGTTTGAATAACTTTTCTTTCTTCAATATTCAAATTAAAAATCCATGCTGCTTAATTTACAATAAAACTGTCTTAATTTTAATTTAACAAAGTTTACTACCGAAGAAATGAAATATATTTTCTATAAATTAAAATCATTTAAAATAAATCTTAAATGTCAATCAGATATAATACTATTTTTTCATGCTATTGTCATAATATTCCTTCAATATTTAAATTCAGAATGTACTTTACACACGTTATAATCTCACAAAAATCGTCTTTAAATAAAAGTTGACTTTGTTGAAAGCTCGACGATTCGTGCGACTCGTTTCAATCTTAATATAATTCTCAGTTATTACAATCATTGTCGTCTCGTTTGTACATAAATATGTTTAACATCCATAGCGTTAAAAACAATCGATTATATTTAATAGTTATGTTTACAGTAAGGAAATAAAATCATGTCGGACTGCGGCATTAATATTTTCAAACAACGAAACCGTATCTAGAACAGTGGTTTCCAATCAGGATTTCATGTTTTTGTGTTACACAGCAACGGAATGTTTTCTTCAAAACACACACACACACACACACAAACGAATAAAAAAATAGAACCTCAAACAATGATCTGAATTATTATGTTAATATAAAACATATTCCGTGCATAACAATGGATTCGTTATTTAAAGTCAGGTGTAAAAGGTAGCATCACCGAATTATATCATAAATATATTTGCTTAAAATTGGTATAATTGTATCGATAATAAACAACAATAAAAATAATACAAACTACTGAATAGTGTCCACACGACACGCTACGCGTACAAAAAAAAACACACATATCGACTATTTCGAAATTGTCAAAAGGAAATTACAGTATAGCGGATGGAGACAAAAAAAAAATAAACAGAAATAACAATGATACGCGGTGACAAAAATTATTTCATCTTGTATAGTGGTGGCATGCAGTAACAAAAGGAACGCACGAAAATATGTTCGAAATTATATAGGTGCACGTTATAAGAGACATTTGTTTCGACTAATACGGATAATTACGAATGGACAAACGGTCGTTAAAGACATGTGGACGATGGGTCGGCCGGAGACAAAATTATATAGAAGCGGCCGTGCACGTAGGCCTGCAGGAACAAAAATTATAATCTAGAAAAATACTTTTGATGTGTCCTAGGCAAGGCAGCAGCTCGAGGAATTCGAACAGAAAAAATTATTTATATATAAATAATATCATATTATTCGGAGAATGGTTCATTATTGTGGGTAACTTTAATCGCCTCGACGTAAGAATCTTTTCATATAATTTGTGGGTAGCACAGATACACACAAACATACATTTATATATACATATATATATATATATATATATATATATATATATATATATATATATGTATGTATATGTATATATATGGGTAATTTAGTCGTTTTTTTTCTCTAAAAGTAATCACATTTATTATAAGGTTTTCATTAAACTTTATAGATTGATATATGTACATACACTGCTTATAAAAAAAAAATATTAACTGTAAAATTCGTATTCAATTAAATAATTTTATAGTAAATGTTAAAAGATAAAAAATACTATCTTAAATTCAATAACATAAAATTTCTGCATGAATTAAATGAATCAAATTAAAATTAGAATGAAACGATACAATTTGAACACAACCCTAAATTCTGTTTTAAAAAAGAATTTCTCAGTCACCTCACAAACCATCAAATAATTCGACTCAACAATGTTCAATAATTATTATTCTGTAAGAGAATATTTTTCTGAAATGATTTATATATATATATATATATATATATTATTGATTGCAAACAGTTGTTCTAAAGAGTTCTAAAGAGAACAAAAAATTCTTATAAAATTTTTTCAATAATTATTTATTGTTCACTTCCAGAAGATTCCATCATTCTCAAAGCGCCAAAATAGAGAGAATTATGACATAGTCATTGTAATTCGAATACGAAACAATCAAAGATGATTAATAATCAGTTATATAGGATGATTCAATTTAAGCTTCCACATGAAAGTATTGAAACGGAGCACGGAGGTTAAGAAAAGTCATGTTATTTGTTATTTAGTTTATCAGAGAATATACAAAAGTATGCTAATGTGAGCCTCCGTGGCGCAATGGTTAGCGCGTTCGGCTGTTAACCGAAAGGTTGGTGGTTCGACCCCACCCGGGGGCGTGCTATTCTTTAATTGTATTGTAATTTAAAATTTTACTTCAATAAAATCGATCTTATTTCAATGTATTCTCTTATTCTTTCTGTTGTTCTTATTAATCGTATTTTGTTATACAAATATGATTGTTTGGAAATATGTTTGTAAGTTATTAAATATTTATAATGAATTTAGAACGTTTTCTGTTTCAAATGTATAACCATTTAAATAAACATTAATATTACAACAATCTGTTAAGATTTTTTTCTGAACCAATACCGTATATTTTTTTTTCACAATTAAATACAGACTACTGAATATCCCACTGTTACATAGTTCTAGTTTATTGGATCAGAACTAACTAATTATTTCGAACGAAAAAAAAGAGGAAAAAAGCATCGACTAGAAGAGAACAAACATCATAGAGAATTAATGACTTCATTTCGGATTTTACGTTTTGTAAACAACGTGTCAAATAATGTAACGGTCCCAGCAACGAGCGAACGAAACAAGTATCCAAATTTACATTGTAAATAACGATAAATGATGTAGTTGTCATTAATCTTGTCAAATTAACTCATCTCAATTTGAATGAAAACAATGGTCGTCAAGTTTAATTAGTTGAGTACATAATATTTCCATAAATAGACGATTTGTTTGAAATGTCTACGATAGGAAAAAGTACGAGCGGCGCGGGATCATTCAACCCATTAGATTATATTCTTTTTTTCTGTTGGGAGTCTCGACTGTTACGAGACGTTAATAAAGTGGTGTTGTGCTGATCAATTGGAATAATTGTATATTTTGTAAGGCGATCTCTTAAGGATGAAAAATGTATAAGTCTGGTGGTTACTTACATTCACTGTGTGATTCTGCAATCTCTCTCAATTCCAGTTTGATGATTGTGTGTTTCTGAAGGTGTACTCTGGAAATAAAAAAATATATAAAAAAATATTCAATTATTAACCAGTATATGTTTAAACTATCAGGTGTAAACATTAATTCTGTGCTTTTAAATTGAATGTTAATCACAAAAGTTCACAACCCACATTCATGGATTGAAGATATTCCCTAAGACAAGGAGAATTTTTTATAAGCCCTAGATGAAGCCACATCATGCAGTTTAGCGAAAGTAGTTCTAAAATGCTTACTATTGGCTTATAAGTCTTTAAATATTGATATTTATTGTTAAATATATTCGATAATCATAAAACTGTGATTTAAAAATAAGTATCTTTAAAAATCAGCAACATTGTTGGAAATAATAAAAGTGTAAGCATCCAAAAATTGATGTTTATTCATTGAACATAAGAATTCGATTAATACTAATTGTAAGTGTAAAAATTAATTCCGTGCCTTTAAACCGAATCAATCATAACTCTGTTTTAAACTAAATTTTTTCTTGTCTTTGTAGGATTTTAAAGTGTCAACATTAAAAAACACTATACATCTTGGCCGAGCATTTGGCTGAATTGATAATTTATTGGGGAAGAATAGTAACATTTTGTTATTTGTTAACTTATTTTCCATTTTTAATTTTCAAATTATTTTTTTTACAAAAAACAACTAAAAGACAGTTAACAATTTACTTAAAATATTACTGAAATAATATCTTATAAAACTGGAAAAATATCAGTTTTTTTTCTATTGCATATTCGATTATTTTTTTTAAAAAAAGTTTAAGAAATAAAATAATATAAAATGATTTCATTAGGTCTAAAAATTTATTCTGTGCTTTCAAACTGAATCAATCATAACTGTAAATTAAAATATTTTTCATCTTTGTAGGATTTTCAAGTACTAACCTTAACATTTAAAAACATTATATATCTTATCCAAACAGTTGGGATAACCTCACAAAATATTCATGAAGCCGATGTATTCCGAAAACCAGTATATTATGAATTGCACACTTTTTGAATTTCAATTGAAAAAATTCTGCTAAAGCTAAAAATGTTTTAAAAAATGTGATTGAATCAAAATAAAATGTAACGAAAACGATGCAGAAAATGTTAGAAAAATAACCAATTTGATTTTATAGAAATATGAAAAGTAGAAATAATAAGAGAATACATTGAAGTGAGATTGATTTTAATGAAGTAAACTTTTAAACTCTAATGCAATTAAAAAAAATTACGCCCCCGGGTGGGGTCGAACCACCAACCTTTCGGTTAACAGCCGAACGCGCTAACCATTGCGCCACGGAGGCTTACATTAGCATGCTTTTGTATATTCTCTGATAAACTTAATACAATAGACACATTTTTTTTGATATTAAAAACATATTAAGAAAATGTTCACAGAACTGAAAAATGTTTTGAAATAATTTAAAATGATTTCATACGATTTTCATTTTATACCGATTGTACCCTTTCTGGTTATTATTTTCGAAGTGGCATAGATTGACTTTAATATCATAATAAATTTATAAAAAACGAATCAGTGTTTGAATGAATTTTTCAGTTACTTTCATCATCTATTCGAAATATTGTTGTCCTTTTTATATATGAATTAGAGAGATGTGTGGATCGTACGTGGGAAAAAAACAGGTTTAAATATCTACAATAATTTCAAATATTTTAAAGTTTTAATGCTGTTTCCTTAACTTCATTCTCACATTCTAGTCCTGATACAAAGTTGAAAAAAGTACCAAAACACCCAAATAATTTTCCATATACTGAAAACGCGCCCCGGTTATCAGAACCTCGAACATTTACCCTCGATACAACGAAGGGTGAAGAGATGGAAAAAAAACCGTCTCATAGTGACTAACGAAACGATTCGAACTTATTGAGTGTGTGCCGAAGGACAATTCGCGTAATTGAGGACGTGTGTCGGCGAGCCTTTCAGAACCCCAAAACAGTTTTTAGTCGACTTCACACGTAATGCGTAGGCAATGTTTCTTTCCGATTTCTCCTTTTGTGTCTTTCCGCCACACATGATTCGTTCCACTGTCAGGCGTGAGAAACGAAATCGAAATTGAATATATTATCTGTTATGCGCGAATTTAAATACCATTGTCTCTATGAATTATGTGTATACATTGTTTATATATATATATATATATTCGCCATCCCTCATCCACTCTCTCTCTCTCTATCTCTCTCTCTCTCTCTCTCTCTCTATATATATATATATATATATATATATATATAAACAGAGTTAGGAAAAGAGATCTGTTTATACAGATAAAAGAGCTTTACAAGGACTGTGTGGCCTAATGGATAAGGCGTCGGACTTCGGATCCGAAGATTGCAGGTTCGAGTCCTGTCACAGTCGTAGATATCTTGAAATATATCTCAGCTTTTTTTATACACAATTACAAATATTTATTGTTAGTAAATTTTATATAAAATTCCTTAAATATGTTATAATTTATGTTGAAAAATATTGTTATTTCACAAATTGATTTCTCTTTTTATACTATAAATTCGTTGTTAAAACATTTAAATAATTTAATATTTTTACTTTATATTACCAGTTAAATCGATATGACAGATATTATTTTATTTTTTTTATAAACTGGATGATATTTGATTGAAACTTTTTTAATTTTTAAATTATTATTTTTGAAGATTTTAAGTTTAGGAATATTTATATATTCTTCTATAAAGAAAACATTTATTCTTCCAGTTTATAGTTAAGATAGAAATTAAATCGAAATTTAATAATTACAATACTGCGCGTTGCTTCTAAATAAACAATAAGTATAATCTATAGTTGTCCTTTCTAAATTTTAAATTTCAATTTGTATTACTTCAAGATTATTAAGAAAATTGTTGAAAATTCAGTTTATATGAGTGAGTTGTATACAAAATAAATTTAAATGAAATTTTACTATGTTGTATCCTTTTAAGGAATATCTAGAACGGGTAAATTTATATAAAATGAAAATTTGTAAATAATGTGTATATTATTTATATATACGAGTGTATATATATATATTCTCCATTTTCTTTCTCTCTCTCTCTCTCTCTAAATATATATATATATAAACAGAGAGTAAGGAAAAGTAAGGAAAGATCTGTTTATATAGATAAAAGTGCTTTATAAGGACTGTGTGGCCTAATGGATAAGGCGTCGGACTTCGGATCCGAAGATTGCAGGTTCGAGTCCTGTCACAGTCGTCTTTTTATAACTGAAATATTCCTAAAGACACTTTTTGATTAATAAAACCATATTTATTGAAAAAAAACACTTAAATCTCTCAGAGCTAATTCAAATAATTATAACATCTTTTTTGCTAAGCAAATTAATAAATCTTACTCTTAATTGTAATACGTATTCGTAGTTTATTGAACTTAAATTTGAATTATGAAAAAAAGTTTTATTATTCTTAGGATTTACATTATTTTGTTTATGCTTCAATGAAAGAGATATTAAAAAAATGAATAAGATTGAAACTTGAAAGCTCATTTTTAAACAAATCTTCTAAAATGTATTAAATTATTTTTAAAATATTTTTCACTTCTCTACAATGTATTAAATTGTTGATGACTTAAAATGTTCAATGACTGATTATTCTTGTGTGCATTTAAGTCGTTTTCAGATAGATAAATAATTAAAAAAAAACAGGTTTATGAGGAAGTAAAAAATCATTTTTGAAGCTTATTTGCTCGCAGTGCTCTGAAGTATTAAAAAAAATAAAAAATCACATGAATTGAAACAAGCTATTATCAATACGCCCCCGGGTGGGCTTGAACCACCAACCTTTCGGTTAACAGCCGAACGCGCTAGCCATTTGCGCCACGGAGGCTTATATTAACACCTTTTTATATATTCCCTGATAAAGTTAATACAATAGACACATTTTTTGATATAAATACGTATATTTTCTACATATTTTTATTACAATTGTACCTCTTCTGAATATCTCTTAAAAGGGTACAACATAGTCAAATTTCATTTAATTTTGTATACAACTCACTCATATAAACTGAATTTAAAAAGCATTTTTTCTTAATCATCTTGAAATAATACAAATTGAAATTTAAAATTCAGAAAGGACAACTTTAGATTATTTATTTAGAAACAACGCGCAGTATTGTAATTATTAAATTTCGATTTAATTTATATCTTAAATATAAAATGAAAGAATAAATGTTTTCTTTATAAAAGAATATATAAATATTCCTAAACTTAAAATCTTCAAAAATAATAACTAAAAATTCAAAAAGTTTCAATCAAATTTCATCCATTTTATACAAAAAATAAAATAATATCTTGTCATATCGACCGAACTGGTAATATAAACTTATTTAAATGTTTTAACAACCAATTTATAGTATAGAACGAAAAATTAATTTGTAAAAGAAAAATCCCTTTCAACATAAATTATAACATATTTAAGGAATTTTATATAAAATATACTAACAATAAATATCTGTCACTGTGTATAAAAAATTCTGATATACTTTTCAAGATATCTCTAACGACTGTGACAGGACTCGAACCTGCAATCTTCGGATCCGAAGTCCGACGCCTTATCCATTAGGCCACACAGTCCTTGTGCACCTGTTATCCTAGTCCCGTACAATAAATATCCAGCATCCATGAATATTCATTGATACGTCACAAAGTACAAGTTCATAAAATCAATGTTTCCTTGCTTTATAGTTCACAACAGAGACCTTCAAAAAGTTGTTTAAATTTTACTTCACACGCTTCTTGCTAACTGATTTTTGATTAAAGAAATAATCAAGTTTTATTCGAATTATTTTAATGTTTCTCATAAATAAATAATCGTAAAGACAACAGCGAGAACAACTTTTATAGTAGGGATAAAAAGCAAAGAGTATTTCTTCCAAAACTCTCTGCAAATACTCTTATATTATTTTTATGAAAATATTCAAGAATTGATCTTTGTGTGCTATTTGATAATATTTGAGATTCTTAGAATAATTTAGGAATAAATTATTTAACTACAGTCTTAAACTCAAATTAACTTTTATATACATACATACATATATATATATATATATATATATATATATATATATATATATATATATTAACTGTTAAATCAAAAGAGCATTTAATTACAAATCCACGATTTCATCAATCGACTTAACATTCTGCCAATAATTAAATAAAATCCTGAATAGTTCGATGGCCCCGGAAGACGAATACGTTTAATTTCAACACTGTTTCGCACAGCGGTTGGTTCTAATATGATTTTCATTAACACTTAATTCAACCTAAATTATTTGCATTCGACGATAATTGTGTAATCTATATTGATCTGCATTTTCGTGATCGACGAACGTGCTAAAAAGACTAATTTAATTTCTTAAATAAAAAATCTTATAGAAACGCACAGACCCTTTAAATTAGTCTATTTATTTTTCTCGCATTCACACGTATATACATGTAAGTAATTGGGATGAGTTATCTTGAATTGCTTATAACAATTATAATATAATAAAATATGTAATTATTTTTGTACTGGATTTTATTTCATTCCTTTTTCTTTCCTATATATAGACCCTAATTTAATACGAATTTTTGAATATTAATAAAAATATACTCTATATTAAATATTTATTTCTTTCCTCTCACATATATATATATATATACATATACATACATACATATATATATATATATATGTATAGAGAGAGAGAGAGAGAAAGAGAGAGAAAGAAAAAGAGAGTAATAAGCAGTTGGATATACAAGTTTGAATCAAAAGTTGAAAAAATGTGCATATATGAAAATAAAAAATATGATTCTAATTTCATCGATTGCATTATTGAAATTGATGTGTTATGAGTGTACAGTCAAGACCCTGAAATGAAACTCAAAGAGAAGAAAAAAAACTTCAAAATCCAAATATACAGGTATGAATTGAATTACATTTCTCAAGGTAGGATTAATTAGATATTATCTGAGGAAGATTATTTTGGAGAGATATTCAATTTATATATATATATATATATATAATGTTTTTTTAAAAAAAATAGAGTTCCGCCCCTTACTCTTTACGCTAATCCTTCCTCCCCAGTGAGAGTGACTACAATCCCGTTCGCTTCCCAAATAATAAATAATGGAAATTAACAAATTATATAATAAACAAAAATAATCCGAGTAAAATGTAAGTCTTAAAAGTTTTATTTGAAAAGATTATAAAAATTAACAACAAAATACCATGTTGAAATGTGTATTAATTTTTTTTACTCTAAAACTTCACTGGATACAATATTCTGAATAAATTTCTTATCAGTTCAACACCTAAATTGTTTACCCTGTCTCGTTGTACACCGTCAAACTGAATACTGATCATGCATTGATATCAACCAGTCAAAACAGAGACCACACGATCTCCATCATCCAATCAGAACACGAATAAAAATCATTTTACCACAACAGAATTGATTTTTATTAAATTAGATAGAAGCTAAGTCTGCAATCATGATATAGTTTTAGCACTGTGGCTGAATTCACTTTCACAAATGAATTTTTCATGCGCCACACGACGAACGAACCTTTTTTCAGATGAAAAACTGGCAATAATTGATTATCAATCAGTTTTGATTGAACTTGTATACATTTCTATGACGATACCGTCATCCCCTAAGTGCTGAAATGTTTAAAAGAGTATGCACGTTACTGCTCTTTATTAATGAAATTAAGTCTGAAAACTTTTTTATCAGACTTAATATGTATATTAAGCAATTAACAAATTAGATAAAAAATCAACATATATTATAAATTTGAAATTATTGAAATTGATATATTCTAAATTAGATTACATATAGAATTTCTTGAACAAAACAATTCTTCAAAAGATAAACAATAACAATGTAACATCATCAGTTGAAAAAAAACCGTTCGTACATGCACAGTAGGTTTTAGAAGATACAAAGCACATAATACAACAGTAACAATACAGGCAATATCATATTTAAACTAAACAACAATAATATGTATATATATATATATATGATTTTTTTGGAAAAAAAGAACACACAAAGTACAACATAAAAACAGTGAATTTACTTGCATCCAGAGAATTACAGCACGAATTTAATTCAGAACGTATCGAAAACCGAACTGTTCCACATTATTATCATTATTAGTGATACCGAAAAAAATATATACATAAAATCAGGTGTCCAGATCATTAAATCGTGCGTTGGAACGAGACAGGTGTACATTCGGAACGAATTAAACGCGCCCGTCTCGTTTTAATATCACACGTGTGGCTCTCTTGTGTTTCGTTTGCAGTTATTATACGGCACGATACACGTTAGCGGTGGTTCAAGTCGAATTCGGAATGCACTGTAGGCATTAGATTTGTTACATTGTTGGACGCGCAGCGGGACACGAACCGAGAATGAAACGTCCCGCTGCGAGACTACTGTTTAATTATAGGGATAAACAGACCTACTTGAATAACAGTGTATGTGTGCCGAGATGTGAGGACATGAGGTGAGATGTTTTACAATAAGGGCGAACAATGATGATGTACGCGGACAACAGCGGAGATATAATAAAAGTTTTATTCTTCAGTAGAATGGGAGCCGGTGCTGTTTGACGGTGTGCCACTGCGCCGGGTTTTAACGTTTGATTTTATATCAGCAATTATATATGCATATGTATTCGGTGTAAAAATTAGTTCGGTGCCCTTATAATGAACCAATCATAACTCGGTTTTAAATTAAAATATTTTCTCGTCGTTTTAAGATTGTCAACTGTCAACCTCAACATTTAAACACTATATGTCTTGGACAAGCAGTTGGGATAACGTCACAAAACAATAATGAACATGATGGGGCATCTGAAAAGTAGCAGATTAAGCTATGCAGTTGGAAAACATGTTGCTGAAGTCATGAGAATATTTTTTTCAGCTTCAGGAAAAAGTTTTGTGACCTATAAAACATGCAGAGAAAAATAAAACAGTGAACAGGTCCGAGAATCCACTCAAGACCTCATCGATTCAAAGCTGCCATGTTGTTTTCGACAAAGGATAACTACAGAATAATTTCTAATCAAAAATGTACAATAATTGGTTATTAATTATTTTGATTCAACAACAATATTAGTTACAATCAAAAACTGTATGATTTGTACAGAAGCGAATACTTTTATAATTTCTTTGATATAAAAAAGTATTCTCTAAAAAAATTTAATAATGATGATAGATACATTTATATTATTTTTCCTATAATTATGCAATAATATTTGGACTACAAATCGATTAAAGTTTATTATTTTGATTTTTCTTAGACATATTTCGATAGCAATTGTGTCATTCTCACGGTGTTAAAGCACAGAAAAATCTATTTTTTGAATCTTAGATTATCTCAGAATTCATTTTTTTGATTATTTAAGTAAGCGGCATCATTTTTAACAATTTAAGAAGTCGACAATTTATGGTAAATCGATATAAATATATATATATATATAAATGTTCCATATCATTTCAAAAAAAATTAAAAAAACGTGTACAAATTTTGTATTAAATTATTATTAACGATGATACCAGAAGTTAGACGAAAAATTATGATACTGGTATCGAAACACCCACAATTTTTCTTCCACGGATTTTTAGAAAGTATGAATAATGTTATCGTGTTACTTCTCATGTCTGGTCGTTCCTCGGGGATAGAGTCTGCCCGATACCAATCTCTACCCTCTTACTGTGTGTACTGTGTGTACTGTCAGTGTATGAATGCGGATCCTGATTCGTGGAATATGTGG
Organism: Acanthacorydalis orientalis; assembly: GCA_034766995.1. Classification (NCBI taxonomy): domain Eukaryota; kingdom Metazoa; phylum Arthropoda; class Insecta; order Megaloptera; family Corydalidae; genus Acanthacorydalis; species Acanthacorydalis orientalis. Next base: position 46,349,727 of record CM068317.1, read on the forward strand.
GAAAACTTTCAAAAAAACACATAACAATGGTAAAAAACTATAATGAAATGTGCAACTTTATAAAACAACAATGTCACAATACACTTGCAAAAAGAACACACTTACTAGTATTCAACAGCAAGAATGATTATATAGACAAACATATATACATATATTTAAATATATATATATATATATATAACGATATTAAGTGAATATATGTGATAGGAGCGAGGGCGGAGCCCCCCGGGAAGCGGCGAGCGTATAGGAGGAAAAGACCATTATTTCTTTATAAAAAATATTTTTAATTTTCTGAAAGCACGTGTTATTTGTATGAAATTCCCAATTCTGTTATTTAAATACAAGGAGTTAATTGAGCAGGTGGTATTTCAGTATTATCTTAATATCAGGTTGTTGATAATTGAAGATATTGACGAATCAAAAAAGTTTAAATAATCAATGAATTTGTATTAAAAAAAAATAATGAAATGAAAACGAACTGAAAGTGTTTCATAAATATCCTATCGTTAAATCAAATCGAGAAAATATTACCAGTTATAAAAATATTTCAAGCAACATTCAGAGAAAATATCAAAACACCAAACATTATTTCAAAAGATTGATGATAACAAATATTCACTTTTCTCTTAAATCGTAATATTTAAGACGTGCTACACAAACCACTTAAATAATTAAACCACGTAAATCAGTTATAATTACCGGGCAACAGTAAAGTTTAAAAACTGAATCAACTAACTTTTCAACAACATTAAATGACAGGAAAATTGCTGGATGTATTATTTTGATTTCGTATTAGTGTCGTTAATATGATTTGTAATGACGATAACACACTGTTCAGTTTCTGAAGTACATGTAGAATTATGTAGAAACACACTAATAGGTCTTATAATTAGTGCTCGTTTAAAATAATTGATAGTTCAATTAAATACATTTGTTTTGAAGTTTACTTACACTCGAACGATTAAATTATATTTGTTCGATGAACTTCTTTACTACGTTTTTGTTTACATTTGTTACCTTTTTTTTATACACGTTATATATTGGGTGAGTGCAAAAGTTTTGATTGGTTTCTAATACATGTCGAATTGATGCAGTTCTACATGGCAACACTGACAAATTTGTTGATATAATATGTACCGTTGGAGAGATCACACCCCAGCTGGAATTTTAAGCAGGAATTGGTTTGATTTGGGTCAATTTTATTGTTTTGAAATGAAATTAAAAATTAATATCAATAAATTCCATTCAGTGTAATTATGATGTACGAGTTTCGGAGTGGAACAGGCATTTCGAATACCGTGAAATGACACTTTCATTGAAAAAAATAAGGTCGGGATTCAGAAAAAAAATCGCAATTATTTTCGTACCAATCTCATATATTGATGAGTAATCGGAAATTATTTAATCAATCGCTGACTGATTAATATCTCTGCAAACAAATCTTTTTAAGAGAATGACTTTTACTTCTTTAGAATTTATGTCTTGTCTCGACTGTTCTATCTTTTTTTATTTATATAACAGATTATATTTATTTAAAAATCATTCTAAGATAACGATAAGAAGTCCATACTAATAAAATAAATGTATCGTCATTTCAACATCATTTCTTTCTTCTCTTTCCATCTATCTTGTGTGTAAACAATATCGAAATCGATGCGACACCTCGCACTTCTCAAAACGACAAAACCGAACAAAAATTTCAATAAACTGACTCAACATCTACACAGAACGGATGATAAAAAAATACCTAGAAAGTTATTGTTGTACGAACTTCAGAGAAAACATATTCCAAGGGCAACCGAAAACCTGACAGTACTGGACATTTGATTAAACGGACAGCGATTCGAGATTAACGCAAATCGATGAACTCGAAACCTATTGTTTTCGACCACTGGTGAATACAAAGGACTTACTGATCGTTTATATCACACACCTACACACAAGTACGAATCGAAACGAGGTATTATTTTTTTATTTCAATGCGAAGCGATTTAGCTATCTCACGCTGTCCTTTGGTCAGTGAAATGTCATTTCCGGCGTGCAGTCGAAGATTTATGTCAAGTATATTGTGTTCAACAATAAAACATATATATATATATATATATATATATATTAATGTACATAAATGTCGGATGTGTTGATTTAAAATCAACATTAACAGGCGTTGTACGCGAAATGATACAATAAAATATCTATTTTATTTACAAACAGCCCACTGAATAAATCAGCGCAATTATCAGATACTTTATATAAATATACGAATACAATGGCTGTTAAATTTTATGAGACAATTAAATATCATTGTAAAGACATCTTTTACGTAACGTTATGGTTATTAATTTTCTTGATGATATTTTTCTAGACGTGTATTTATTTAGGTTCGTGTACGAGCGAAAAGAAAAACTCGGTCGAGCAATTCAGTGTGGTCGAGAAAAAAAATATGCAAATTTATAGTTGTTTCATCGTTTGCTTATACTGAAAACAGGCTATATTATTTTTTATAAATTTTAAGTGATTTATTTGATTTGATGTGATTTAAGTAGTTTGTTGTCTGACACTGAGTACAGCTTTCTATATTAATTCAGATCGTTAGACTGTCTTTGTATCTCTGGAATCGATTTTACAAATACTGAATATTTTGGATCGAATGAAAACCGATTGGCAAAGAAAATATGAAATGGAAATATCTACATCATTTCTAAACAGACTTTGATTTTAAAATAGCTTAATTGCTCTTTACCGTTTCTATTGTCTCAGATATTAAGGTTGATTAGACTACTTTTTTGCGACTATTTAGACTGTTGCTTGTCATAAGATGTTAAAAAGAGAATCCATCCAATATAATTACAGTGCCAGGTGTCTTAAAGACCCGAATATCAATACATGTCAATACATATCAATTAGAACTCAAATAAAAATTGATAATAACTTACTGAGTATTGCTGAAAATAAATGAGTAAACAATGATATTCTTTAGTGTATGGTTAGTGAAACACATACTGAAAAATATTAATGGTTATAAATCATTCTAAACGTTCATAAAATCCATTTCAATTTGTTTACAAACAAATATATTTTCAATGTTTGAGTTTTCCGACTTAGGATTTTATTTTTCACTTTAAAACTTTACCAGTTTACATTCTTGATAATCAAAATGATCACAAAAGTAGAAAGAATGGATTTTACTATTATCTCTCTCTCACACACACACACTATATATATATATATATATATATATATATATATATATATATATATAATCAGCAGCAGCAGCTTCTATCAACCCAATGCTGAATAAAAGCTTCTTTCATGCTTTTCTATTTTGTACGATTAAATCCCTACTTTTCTCTCTCTCTCTCTCTCTCTCTATATATATATATATATATATGTATATATATATATATATATATCCACTTAAAATAATTCTATAAAAAACCGTCAGAGTCCACTTTCAGAAAAGTTGACTCAAATACAACTTTTTATTGCAGAATTAATTTTTAAAATTTTCCACATACTTTCTAAAAAATGAAAATATCCTATAAAAAAATGTCACTTTCTCATTACTTCATCCACAACCATTTATCAACGTTTACATTCCATCATTAAATACAGTAATCGAACGCTACTTAATAGCCAGTTGTGCTTACTTTAACTTTTGAAATTTGTCAAGTTTAGATATAGAATGATTTCGAAATCGTATAATAAGTACTATTGATATTTTTTATTACTTTTCACATACATACATACATATATATATATATATATATATATATATATATATATATATATATATATATATATATATACATTAATAAAAATGGAATAGTGTCATTCAGCATAATACGAACATAAATATTTTCGTGTCCAATTTAACACATACAGCCTTACGACCTTGCTGGTAATAAAAACATCATCATTACCGAATGATTGTTTTGTCGTTATGTCATACGTTAATGATATCATTGCGTTAGTTTAATACTTTCTATTACATTTATTTGAGAAAAAAAAACAGCGTACACACATAAGAAACATTTGTCCCTCTGACACATTCAATGAAGGATTTCTATTTAATGTTAGAAAATTACAATTAAGGACGTTTATTGTAAATTAATATTTTAATGAGTATTTTGAACTTTTGAAATATATATTTGATTTTTTTTGTATTTGATTGTTTGTTTTACAATCGCTATTTGTTACTGAGTTGTTGAGAAATTTGTGTTTTTTGTAATATAAATAATGTTCTTTGCTGTATATTAAATGTATGTTTAAAGACTGAAAAAACATTTAAGTCAAATATAAAATATCTTTTTCAGTCTTTAACACGTTCAACCCGGCGCACTTTTTTATATTCTGAATGAAGAGTCAGCGGGTGATTAAAAGTTGTTTATTCTTCCAGTATTACTCGTTTGGTTGTTTTTGTTATCAATTATTTGCCGTTATCAGTTTATTAGCCGTTATTTAGTTTATCATAAGAAGTGAATGTGTAATATTAACTGCTTATTCAGTTCACCCACAGTGCATTTTATTATTTAGCCATTTCCTATAACTTTATATTTAGATGCAGTTTTCCTTAAATTATTCTTTTATAAATATAATTCGAAACATATGTGAACCATCAGTGGCTCACGCTGCCTGATGAAAATTATGTATGATGAAAATTATGTATTGATCACCGATGGCTCATGCCGACAGATAAAAGCACAGCTTGTGGACCACCGGTGATCCATGCCGGGTTGAATACAGACACTCGCGGGTGTCTGTGTCTGCATTTACATAATTTTCTCGTGAAAAATATACAATTCCAAATATGTTGCTGTTCGAATGCCATCGTTTTTTTTATTGTTTTGTAAGTTTATGCCAACTACATGGCCAAAATATATAAGATTTTTAAATGTTAAGGTTGGCATTTCAAAAACCTAAAACGACAAGATTTTTTTTAATTTAAAACATAGTTACGCTTAATTTAATTTAAAGGGACCGAATTAATTTTTACACCTAACAATTCGCTTAGAACTAAAACGTACAGTTTTGAAAATGTAAAATGTTCAGCTGATAAAACTAAAAAAGAATTCTTTCAGCCAATTACAGATATATCTTTACATAACCCAGTTTTATATGACATCAAATGAGTTCTTTAAATAAATTTATTAAATAAACAAGTAAATAACTCGTCAAAATTGACGGGAAAATAGAAATAAGCATAGAAAGAGAGAACTGTTTATTGGTTTTTATAACATAATGTATCTAAACATAAAAAATATCTATGAATGAAACTTAATGAATTAAATTTGAAACCTATGAGCTGACAAAGTAAATATTTCTTGTCACCATAGATAAACATTCTTGCACTATTGGCTTTGACCTGCGGACAGAGTGATGAGAAATGTAGGTTTTTATTATATATGTATATATATATATATATATATATATATATATATATGTATGTATATATATTTTATGACAATCTTTTGTATCGGAAAAGAAAGTGATGTCACTTTCAATTAACTTAAATTGATTTTACGAATCGTAAACTAACTCAAATGTTAAAAATGTAAACAATATAAAATGTTATGTTTTTTATTATAAAACGTTTTATAAAAAAATCATGCTTTTATATTAAGTTGGTAGGAAAATAATTGCGGTTTTTTTTTATGAATTCTAACCTTATTTTTTCAATGAAAGCGTCATTTCGTCGTGTTCATGTTAATATCATTTTAAATTGCCTTTTTCGGCCTGTATTTTGACAAAATCGACTTTGGTTTTATTATTAATTTCGCTTCAAATTGGGGTATTGAATTACAGATAAAAAAGAAGTAAGTACGAGCATTTTTTTGTATGAGTTCAAAACGGATGGCAAAGCAATAGAAACTGGTCGTAAACTAAACGATGCTTTTGGTGTGGGTACTGTTAAGGAACACACGGTGGAATTTTGTGGTTCCAAAAATTTCACGATGGGTACGAGAACCTCGAAGATGAAGAAGGTCGCGGACATTCATCTTCAGTTCATAACGACCGACTGAAGGTGCTAATTGAATCAGAACCACGTACAAGAGAGCTTGCACAAAATTTGGGTGTTAGTCAGACAACAGTTCTGGACAAATTAAAACATTTGATATTTTTTAGAGGATATTTTCATTTTTTAGAAAGGATGTGGCAAAGTTTGAAAATGTTATTCTATAATAAAAAGTTATATTTGAGTCAACTTTTCTGAAAGTGAATTCTGTCGATTTGTTAATTATTTTAACTATATATATATATATATATATATATATATATATATATATATATTTATATAAATAGAGAGAGAGAGAGAAAGAGAGAGGGAGAGAGAGAGCTAGGAAAATCAAAAAAGCTTGACAAATGGGTGGCGTACAAACTCATTAACCGCAACTATTTTTCTACCAACTCCATATATGATTAAATTGTTGTTTGTTTTTTAAAAAAAAAATAATTTATATTTTCCTATTGCTAAATCAATGTTTGTTTCTCTTAACCTCGTTCGCTGTTGTATTCAAGTATGTGTTTGTGTGTGTGTGCATGAATGACAACAACGTTTACGCAAAAAAAAATCATTGTGCACGTATGAGTCACGTCAACAAATAATCATTTTCACACCGACATTTAAACACACAAGGTCTCTCGCACAGTGTCCATTATATCCGCGCTTCCCTCTTTCACTCGCCGCTCGTTTTCTAAGCAGAGCACGGCGCGCACCATTAAATCGGTAAATAATAAATTATGTTCTCTAATCTGATCACATTCACACTTTACGTAATAACACGAATTATGACCGACGTGTCTTAGCATCAAGATGTGAACTTTTCGAAACTTTCGAAATACAAACAACGGACATAATTAGCCTACAAAAATGTATATACTTTACGAAAGCGCGCGCCGTAAAAAAATAATAACAACGAGCGAATATCTACGTGTCAAAATAACAAATCAGAAAAAAAATATAACGTTTAGATGCCCACATAGTTCATTGTTGGCCGGCACTGATTACGTGTGGATCGGGTGGGACCATTATGGGAATGATCGTTATTATTATCCATTATCATTTGATCAAAAATCCTACACACTTCAAGTGGTAATTGTACTCGAATCATTTATATTGCAACTATATAATGGTAGATAATCATACACCTATATCGGCCGTGCAATTTAAGAACAGAAACATCGAGGTGCCTAACTATTTATATTTATGTGTGTTTTAGTGTAAATGTATGATAAATGTGATACGCAAGCATGTACGAATGTCTTCGAGTGTTACATTTGTGTGAATGTTTAAAGGCTATTAAAACCATACGTGTTCCCTCTTACAGTACAATTAACTAGTTTAATGGTCTTTTGTGTTTGTGTAATTTTCTATACAAGATACACAGATATACGTTTCATAATCGAAAATCTAAAAATTTAAATGTCTGTTTGTTCTTATATAGCGATTCGATATAAACGCATGTTGTTTTTCGATTGTAATCTCTTCTATTTATCAATAAAAAAATGTTTGACTATCGAAAAGAACAATATAAAAATTACAAAACGAAATTCATATCAAAAATGGCGTTTCAATCCTGTTACTCTGCGATATAACATTAAACTGAAATTTGTTATTCAATCCATTAATGATCACGTATCGAAATGTTAACTGTATAAATTAATTCGGTACCTTATTTTTTTTTTAAAAAAAACAATTGTTTGCGGGATCAATCAGAATACCATCCAATCCACAAAATATCCCTCATTATTTTGTATAAATTTCGCTCCATCTGTCAGGTAACTGACGTGTTCTGTGTCGAAAAAAAGATGGCTGGTTTCAGTCGACGTTGTTGAAATGCATTTTCTGATTTCTTCCACCGTTTCAGCATATTCTACATGTTTTATACAACACAACACATTCCTCCAATGATGAACAAATCATTCTAACAGTTTCGGCAGCATTTCTTTTCCAAATGAAATGCGAAAAATATGCAACGTCTAATATGAGGCGTTCACTACCATTTTGTGGGGTTATTCCGTCTGCTTGGTCAGGATATGTAGTGTTTTAAATGTTAAAATTTTATATTTAAAAAGTTTCAACGATTTCATAAATAAATTTATTTCACCAATTGGTAGAGAAGAAGTAGAAGATGCAATCGCATCTCTAAAATTGGGGACAGCTACCGGAGAAGATGAACTAGCTCCTCGATTATACAGTATGGACATGCATGCAGATCAAATCAGGAAAGTAAAGTGAGGATATGTTTAAAAGCAGGGCTCCGAAGAAGAAAAGAAAGAGGGTGATCAAAAACTATGTATGAGGGATACATAGAGCAGCTTCGAAGACGACGCGGAAGCAACAAGCAGGAGATGAAGAAATTGACCAGTAGCAGAGATAGATTGAAGAGATAGACCAAGTCGCTCTCACACTGGAAAGTAGGTAGGGAGAACTGAGAAAGAAAAAAGAAGTCTTTCTCATCTCACAAGCTACCAATTTTTATTTGATCAAACATGTTTATTTAATGATTATTGATCATTTTTGTTTGTTACTTATTCGTATTTTGATCTTGATGCAATCATCTTCATAGTATAAATTATCAACATTTTTAGTTTGAGATTTCCTTGAAATTTCTATTTTTATCTTAGAAATTTCAAGGAAATCATAATATAAGTAAGTGTAAACAACAATCAAAAATCATCATTGATAAGAAAAAAAATCGTCATTGAACATTATTGATAAGAACTTTTTTGATGTGTATGAGTTAATTGAAAAAATCATTTTCAAAATTGAATTTATCGATAGAACTAAAACAATAAAGTAACATCAGTTAACAAACAGATGGAACAACGTTGCATAAAATAATTGAGAATATTTTGAGGATTGAATTCTTTTCCATTGTCTATAAACATTAATTTTGGAACCGGATTAATTTTTTCTGTCAATAAATATAAAATCGCCATTTACTAATGAATTTTCTTCTGAATTTGGAGAAACTAAATAATATTTGTTTGAGGAGAAAAATGCATTAATATAAAACGATCAGCATGAATTGCTTTTAAATTAGAAAGTTTCTGAAAGATATTCAAACACTATTTCTAAAATTTCTGATTTAAAACCAACTGGTTTAGTTTTTGTTCTAAAAAACAAGGGTATGGCAGTAAACCGAAAGACAGAAAATAAAACATTATAATTATTACATACTGTTTTCGTATCGTCGTCCTATATTCCTATCATTACATACACAAACACCACACGTTATTTTAAGACTAGAGCCGTATGAAAAATGCAAAGAAAAACCACTCTCACCCGGATGCACGTTTGAGAAACGTCAGGAAAATGAACCCTTGTCATTTGATAAGCGAACGACCTACAACTATAGAACAGCATTTCCCGCCAGATAATTATCAGCAGGGCAAATTAACGTCTGTTTTTTCCTACTTTAATTAGTGAATAAATTTACTATTCAATATATATGTTCGTAATTATGTGTATTTTCATATTTTACATTCATTGTTTTCTATATATTTTTTCGCCTAACATAGAAACTCACCTTTGAGAGAACAGAACGTTAAGCGTTCACGCAAAATATTTTTTTAATGCGATTCTCGGCACTGCACGTCAGTCTGATGTACAATTTTTTTTTAATACGCTCTGAATTTATTTTCAGAGAAGCAATTTGTTTCGAATTTAAATAAAAGAAATTAATAGAATGTTCTCATGTAATACATGCCTCGTCTTGTACAATGTACATGAATATTTGGCTGTTCGAAATAAGTTCTTATATATATATATATATATAATTCTTTATGTATGTTAATGGATGTATTTAATTATTATTATTACTGCGTTATATTTACTTGGAACGATCACATTTACAATTTTAATAGGAACATCTGATTTAAATAATATTTAGTACGTACATTTAATAGAAACAATACTGTAGTCAAATAATTAGAAACGAAATTATATGAGCTTTAGCTCCGGAATTTTAAAATAATTTTACGCTGGCACGTAAAGAATAGCGACAGTTCCCAGACAATTTATTATTTTATACAAATATCATTAGAAACTATTTATAAAAACAATATTTATAGAATATATTAGGTGTATAAATTAATTCAGAACCTTTTTTACAGGAAACGAATGATAGAATACATTTCAATTCTTAAAATATCATCCATTATTTTCTATAACTTTAATCCATCTGTCGGGTAACTGACACGGACCTCTGGTCAAAAGAAAGATGGGAGTTTTAAGTCGATGAATCTTAATGTTTTCCATATATTATATCAATTCTCTAGTTGGAAATATAATCGGAATATCTCAAAGATGTTAATCGTAAGTGTCAGTGTTTGGTACACGCAATGCAAAGTTTTAGAGACCATCCTGGTTCAAAACTCACAAAATAAAAATATATAATCAGTTAGATTTAAAATAAATTTCCCTTCAATTAATACAAAGAATTATTGAAGTTGAAATCGGTTATAGAAGAAATTCAAACGTGACCTAGAGGACTCAGATAAAATAAAAATAAATAATCTGGTAAATTTGAAAGAAAAGTGTCCTTCAATTGATTCTAATATATATATATATATAGTTTTTATTTGAGTGAAACTTCAAAATTATAAAAAAAATAATATCTAACAATTATACAGAATCTTTTGAGAAAACGAAATTAAAGTAGTTTGAAAAAATAGTCAAAAAAATTTAATATTTCATTATTTTTTCCCAATTTGCCGAATTTTAATACAAAGTTACTTTTTAGACATTATCACTCGCTGATCATACATTGTCATAAATGAAAAAAAAATGTTTGTTCTACAAGAAACCGAACAGATGAATCCGAGTGCTTCCTCGCTGTCGCTCGTTATGCAAAACAAAAAAAAAATCGAAAAACAATAAACGAAATAGAACGTGGGCGTTAGTGTACGGTAACATAATTTCTGGGACATGTGTATATAGTCGTGACCACAATTGGCATAATGGGATAGGGTGCGGCACATACGCGGCGGAGGCGCACCACTCAGAAATCTTCCATGCTCGGTTGCACATGCAATTGTTTTCGACTTTTAACCGGAAGCAGACTCTTTGAAACCGTCGCTCGTTCCGTCGTGCTTGTGACATTTGTTGGTCGCTCGCTGCATGAGCGCTCGAATGTCGTCGTAGGTAGTGGCGCGGGGCACGGCTCGCCGGAGGGACCGCCGCGGGCCCTTGCGGGGCTAAACGGGTGATCCCGCGTTCGCGTTATACACATACATACACACACACACACACACATATATATATATATATATATATATATATATATATATGCCTCTCTGTGTGTGTGTACTGAATTTTCTCTATATGTACTGTTGATGTTGCAGCGTGATACACATCGGTGCATACATAGTGAAACAAATTATAAGGTACATAAAATAGAAAAAAGAATATACTGCACGGTTGCAGTTGAGGTCGAGTATTTTATATATTTTTTTGTCGAGTAGTTCATAGTCAATTATACGATTCTGTTTTAATCGTAGATGAAAAATGAATTAGGATGTACAGTATATGCAAATTACTTAATTAGCACTGACGATTCAAACAAGAACGTTTAAGAAGAATATATAAACAGACCAACATATATATATATATATATATATATATATATGTATGACATTTGTCAAAAGTGTAATAAACTGTCTGTAGAAAATAACGTTTTACGCTTATTGTAAATTTTAGTTTGTAGATGTATGTAAGATGCGCTTAAAGTAACAGACATATATAATTATCATTAGCACAAATGGCATGAAATTTCATTAAAGAATTCTCAACTAAAAATAGATATAGAGACGGTAATGTAGCAATGTTTATTTGTTCTTTTTTAAAGCTCTTAAATCTAAGCACTTAATATAATTGCGATTATAATAGGACTGGTTCGTTTTTGAATTCGAACTGTTGCGTTATAAAATCGTGTATAAATCGAAAGACGGTTCGTTTTTGTGTCTAGGCGAATTTCTAATCATAATTGTTTATTTTTGGGCTTACGATTCCGTCGAAACGTTTTTCTGTCGATCTTCATCTTTTTGGATGAGGTAAGTTTTCAATATTAACCTGAGGATGATACCCGTGGCCAAAATTATTATTTGAAAAGAAACGTTAGTTGATTCAAAAGCAGGAAGACTACCAGAATAACATGTACAAAAATAAACACACAGATAACATAGATTTTTTAGTTTAGTCACTCGAGGCGGACGCTGAAGAATATTAATTTTATTTAGAATAGATTTTATTAATGCCGTGTTAATTTCTTTTAATTTCAGTCATACTCAGGCAGATCTTGAACTTTATTAGATCGTTCATGATCTATCTAAGGATAATGTAAGTTTGAACCGATTGTAGAAAAAATAAACAATTTTTTGATAAATGCTTCAACAGAGAGACAACCGCGTCGAAAAAAAATAAATATATGCTTGAAAATTAAAACATTTAAGTAACTTACTGTTACTTCATTATTTTATGTAAGTCCCAGAAGACACATACGAGTCAGCTTCTTATAAGAACGATTTCTAATAGAGGTAGATTTTAAATTACAAATCTACTTAAATATAAGAAAAAATTAAGCCAGTCTTAGAAAATGTGTTCTGTCTGTTAATGTATTATTCTGATAGTATATCACTTGAATATTTATCTACCATGACTAGTTTTAGCCGCTGAAACATATTTTGTAACTTATAGACAAATCCCGATAAATAAGTCAGCTAATCGAGGATGCTTCAAGAGATAAAACTAAAAAAAACTCGACTAGTTCACCAGGACTGGCATCATTAGAAAAATATTCGTACCATATGAACGGTACAGAATTTTTCAAAATATTTAAAGGAAATAACTTGACTATATTTCAACAATGTTTTTTCTCTCACCGAGCAAACCAACAAAAAGAAAAAATTCGGAAAAAATATTCAAAAAAATGTGCTCTATTTTGAAGAATTTTACTGTAGAGACTATAAGGTTTTATACAGATTTTTCTGTACCTTAAGAATGACGGTATAGTAATTGAAATACGCTTAACATGATCAATAATCATTTATTAAACATTTTCTTATCAACAAAATGTTTATATTGCGAAATAAAGTGTTCATATTTCTTCATTCTAGGATTTTTTGTGTATTTTTTTTATATAATTCAAGTTCTATGGGATTTATATAAGTGAATTTAATTTTATTTGTTTTCTTCTGAGTATAGACTGATTTCTTAAAAAGACATCCCGTCACATTACTGTCATCATATCTGAGTTAATCGATTTAAAACAACTGAAATAAATAAATAAAAAAAGTCAGTCCTTTCAATAGCAAACAGATATTCTCATCAATTCAAGACGATGCATGTCAAGTCCAGATTTTTATTACGCTTCCTATATATAATTATTGAAACAAATCGACAAAAAAAATCAACACAGAACCTCTGTTCATGATTCCATTACGTACGTTCGAACAAAACGAAAACCTTTATCTGTTTCACGATCTGGGTTTACCTTGTCGGACAAAGCAACATCCTCGTACGTCAGACACTTCATATTTCAACACACACACACACACAACGACGAATTCGTTCATCGACAGAGACGGTGCATGTAATTTTCTAACGGCGACAGTTACGCCATCTTTCGTTACTGGTTACACAATTGCACACGGTTTCGAAATGCACTCTTGAAATCGTCTACCCGACGTCAATACTTAATGTAGCCAGAAACGTTAACTTTTAAATGCAGCAAGAAAGAAAATGTGTATAATAAATGTGTACGGTAGGGGTAGAGTGTGTGAGCAGCGATTGTTCGAATATATTTTTGCTTAGTGAACTGTGTTAAACTGTATGTAATTATTTATTGAACTGTTAAGGACGATCGGATACGACTTAGAAATACATTTGAATCGCCATTAAGTTAATATTACAATTACACTCACACTCACACACACACACACACACATATGTAATCATATAGATAAAGAAGTGAACAAATAATGAGAGAATGAAAAATCTGGACCAGTTTCAACGAGAGTAAAAAATATTAGATGTGAAAAATAATTCGATGCGTTTAAATTCAATCAATCATAGCTCTGTTTTAAAATAAATATTTTATCCTCGTTTTTGAAGTACCAACCTTAACATTTAAACCTACTATTTATCTTGGCTAAGCAGTTAGCATAACCTCACAAAATAATAATGAACTTGATGGGATCCGAAAAGCATTGCATATTTTTCGCATCCCAGATGAAAAAAATGCTGCCGAAGCTACAGGAATGATTTGTTCAACTTTTTATGAAGAAGTTGTGACGCATAAAACATACAAAAAATTTTAAAAGAGTGGAAGAAGTCCGAAAAAGTATTAACGACTTCATCAACTCGAAGCCGTCATCTTTTTTCCGACAAGACATTCGTTAGTTACCCGATAGATGGAGCAAAGTTATATAAAATGAGGGGGGATATTTTGAAGATTGAAATGTATTCCATTTTTCCATAAAGTCATTTTCTGTACAAAAAGGCACCGAATTAATTTCTACACACAATACTGGTATTAATATTCAAGCTTATCTAACTCTTAACAAACCAGAATGCTTTTGTACTTATATGCTTGTATTTGTGAGAACGTCCTTACAGAAAAAAAAAACAATCTCTGCATATGATTTTATCTGCGTATATGCCATTGTTCAGACATGAGGCATCGTTACACAGCTGCGTAACTTTCGACAAAATCGATAACGTCGCGAAGGAACCGTGCGCTTTGTGCTTTAAATCGAACCGCCGAGATTAATGTCAAATAAATGTAAATCGACGAGCGCGTTACACGCTAGAGCGACTTCGATACGCTGACGTCAAACCGAGTGCTTAGCTCTGCGTTCGACCGGGTTTGTCAGCGATATACGAAACAATGTGTATCGTCACAAAAACAAAGAATTATGACATTTCACAGTAAAGTAAGTAACATAACAACAAAAGCATTGCAACGACGGCGACATGCGTTTTTTCTTTTTTTCTGCTCTTGTACAATGTTTCATCAGTGCTACTGGAGTACTCGTGAGAAAAGTGGCGGCGCTAGTGTCTAAATTGACAGCGCGGCAGCAGTTGTTGTGGGCACAGGCAGAGAGGCACTCTTTTGTTTCTTTTATATATTGATGCGTCATTGTCCTTAACGATTATGTCTATTCGTGTAGCCGTCTTCGGAGAACATCACACACAGTCGTGCTCGTCTGTACGTACGAATGTACCGGACGAATCGTTCACAGCACAGCGACGTTATCGATCGAACGTCGATACTTTGCAGTAATTAATCAATTAATTACGGAACAC
Organism: Acanthacorydalis orientalis; assembly: GCA_034766995.1. Classification (NCBI taxonomy): domain Eukaryota; kingdom Metazoa; phylum Arthropoda; class Insecta; order Megaloptera; family Corydalidae; genus Acanthacorydalis; species Acanthacorydalis orientalis. The sequence continues at coordinate 46,365,034 of CM068317.1, forward strand.
TGACATTTTCGTTTCTTTTTTTTGATGCCACGAGATTATTTATCACTTCCAACAAAGATACATTTAATAAATGCGATGCTCGATGAAAAGAATGTTCAAGCACTTTCAACCGAAAACATCACATCAACATCAAAGGAAAACTTCACTGTATAATCATTAAAGTTTGGTCTTTCTGCGGATCCACATGTGACTGACAAACCGTATTCATTTATATTAACAAGCAAATATGTACAAAAAATCACTTAAACCCAACAATAACATAAAAAAATTAATAACAAAATCAAATGAAGATAAACATAAAATAAGATATACAAATTCAAATGTAAAGACTATGATGGAAGCGTGTAAATTATCGAAAAAAATATACTAATATTTGAATAACTATCTACACGACGAAGTAAAGATCATCGTTCGATTCCCGGTCATAACGCTTTTTCAGTTAGAGTATCACTAAATGAATTCAGTTTCTGAATATTACACTTGAAACCCGTAAGCTTTATTTCCAATAATGGTATTCTTAATATCTTTATTGGAACTATATTGGAGCACATTGGAGCACATTGGAGCTTTTAACTATATTGAAGCAAGTTAACAAGTAGTATAGGGGTGGACGTAGGACCGACAAACTCCAAGAACGAAAACAGACAAGAACAGAAACGATAAAAAAATCTATACAAAAAAGCATAAAGTTCTAAAAAATAATGATTAATAAAACATATATTATAAAAAAGTAGAAAGAATAATATTCGTGTAACTTAAAAATGATGAAAAAACATGCTCTGATGCACCATTTTCTAAATAAAAAAAATTAAAATACAATAAGAAAAAACATCCATATAACAACAACGAATAAATGGAAAATAAAGAACTGAAAGAAGAAAATATCAAAGAAAATTAAAAGGAAAAAGTATAAAAGATCCAGAAAATGAATATTTCCAATAATGAATCAAATTGAACCCGTTTTGAAATAGGGAAAGCATAATGTAACAAGATACTTTTTTTTAAAGTTTTCATGATTAAAATAATTTTTTATTAATGACAGCATCACAGGTTGAACAGCGATGACTATAAAATGAGATAAATGTTAGTAGAAGAATTGTGTTTCTAGGCACAAAATACTAATTTTGTGACTATTGAAGAAGAATAAAAAATCAACAGAAACAAATATTTAATAAAAATATATAAAATATGTATATATTTGTAAATACTTAATAAAATATATAATAAACAGGTTCAACATGCAGATGTACAGAAAATATAAACTATATTTGATAAAATAAAAAAATACTGTCCTGATGATAAATCAGTTGAATATTATATATAAAATCTTTTGAAAGTTTATACAATTATAAACTATTTAATTTCATTTAAAATTACTTTGTTTTTTGCAATAGAATTTTCTTTGATCGATTTTTGTGAGTGGTAAATTAATTTACATCTAGTTTTCAATTCAGTAAAATATCATCAATGAGTACTAACAGAAAAAATCGTTTCAGTAAAAATAGATAAAATTTTAAGAGAATAAATCGTTTGTTTCATTACTCAAACAGCATCTTTGATTTTATCAAAGCTGATTTTCTTAGTTCAAGTGAATCACTGAAGTATTTGTCTGACACTAGTTTCAGCTCTTGAGCTATTCTCGAGTGCCTTGTTAATAAATTGATAATCAAATTTATCAACAAGCTGCCTGAAAATGTCTCAAGAACTGAAATGAGTCATTGAAAATATTTATTCCACTGATTAACCAGATTCAACACCACCAGACTAATATATCAATAGGATAACAGGTAAAAACAATTATAAGTGTATTAGAGAGAGAAAAATAAGTTATATTGTCCAGTGATTCGATTATAAAAAAAATAAATTCCAGTCTTTTAAGTTAATTAAAATTAAACTGTTATAATCTTGAAAATTCAATAATTACATTGATGTCTATTTAAAAATAGTATGGTGTTGTTAGACATTTATTTTGTGTGTTAAAATGTATAATTTTAATCAAACATTTCTCATATTGAGAAAAAATTTTCTACAAGCCAATTCTTTAAAAAAAATATTTTTTCTTGAATGATTTTGTTGTCTAAAAGTTAATTTCGAAGTCGACGCCATGAGAATGATTTGTTCAGCTTTGGCGAAAGGAGTTATGATGCATAAAACATGTAAAAAAAATCTGAAAAAGTGGAAAAGGTCCAAAAATTCATTATGATCTCGTCGACTCAAAGCAGATATATTTTTTCGACAAAGAATTGGTCAGTTACCAGACAGATGGAGTAAAGTTATAGAAAATAATAGGGTTATGTTTTGAGGATTGAAATGTATTCTATTTTTCCATAAACTTTCATTTTCAGTAAAAATGGTACCGAATTAATTTGTACACCTAATATTATTTTATATAAACGGATAGTCGCTTTAAAATTTAAATATTAAAGTTTCAGTAAAGAAGTCAGTTACTCACTATTCACTAGTTCAACTAATTGTTCTGTTTGTATATAATCCAAGTCGAATTTATTAGATTTGAGATTCACATGCGTAAGTTATATATGAGTGTGTGTGTGTGTATCATACACAACAATATATTTCAAAGTCGCATATATGTAAGTTAATATTTTAATTGGCGTGCAGAAACAAACAGCGTGTTAATAGAGTAATCAAAATATCAAAACACGCTGCGCCTGAAATATAATTAACTGTGTTGTTTTTCATATCGGCCGACGGTGGTTTTATTTCAACAATGGCCTCTATAATATACCGGTGGCCCAGTAATTACCAAGAAGCCTGCGTGTTCTCGACTGTGCAGCATGTAACGTGTGACACTCACGTCAAATAATTCATAAAAATAGAATAGTACACAAACGAACTATCTGCGTCGTCCCTTTTGTGTTTCCAAAAAGAAGAAGAGGCCGTCCATTGACGACGGTCTTTATGATCTTTAATTGTCGTACATTTTTTTCATCATTGTATGAGAATTCGCGTCAGTTTTAATTTCGGTTTGTTTAGGGAAACAGTAATACTACTGTGTGTCCCAGAGATTGTTATCATGAGAGAGTTTTGTATAGAATCGTATAAAATGGGAAAAGTATAGAGTTTGCTTCACGTAATTGAATGTCGTGAATTTAAAAATAACCAGTTATGAATAACAACAAAAATAATTGTTGTTATACTTGTTGAAGACTGTAAGTCAGGTCAGAATATTTTTTCTGGGAAGAATAAGATTTATCAGTTTATCAGATCGATTCAGAACTGTTTTCAGAAACATATTTTTAAACAACAAACATAAAACTAAAAAAATGTATTAAATATTAAGTGTGCAAATTAATTCGGTACTTTTAAATTGAGTAAATGATAACTGTCTTGAAATTAAAATATTTTTTCGTCGTTTTAGTATTTTAAAGTGCCAAACTTAACATGTAAAAACACTATATATATTTTAACCAAGCGGTTGATATAACCTCACAAAATAGTAGTGAACATGATGGATTTCGAAAACCAGCATATTAGGAATTGCATACTTTTCGCATTCCAGTTGAAAAAAAGTGCTGCTGAAATCACAAGAATTGCTTAGCTTTGAGGGAAGGTGTTGCGACGCATCTAACATGCAAAAAATACTAAAACAGTGGAAGAAATCCGAAAATGAATTGACAATTTCATCAACCCAAGGCTGACATCTTTTTTTCGATAAGGGATTCATCAGTTACCGGACAGATAGATTCACGGATGGATATTAGGCATTGAATAGTTTTCGGATTCCAGTTGAAAAAACTTCTGTCCAAGCCTCGGGAATGATGATTAATTTGTGCGCAGGATGTTGTGATGCATAAAATATGCAAAAAATCGTTTCAAATATTTCAGAGTGATGATTTTCATCTTTTCGACGGAAAACGTTCTGAAAAATTATGGAGACAAGGAGCTTGAGCACATGTTAACTGAAAACTCCACTCAGACTAAACAGAAACTTGCTCAACAACTCGTAATTGCCCAGCAAGTAATTTCCTATCCTTTATATCGACTGGGAATAACTCAACAGTTATGCTGATGGATTCTACATGAGCTCAGCCCGAAAAACAAAAATAGAAAATGAGATACGGGTTGTTCTTGCTCACAAGGTTCAAAGAGAAAGGATTTTTTACATAACTAATTTCAGATAAAAAACTAATTCCTAGATATATTGTTTTTAAATTTTATAAAAACAGATTGATTATAATCAACTATGAACTCTATCTTTTGTTATAAGGAATACAAAAACAATTATCAATTAAAACATCTATCAAACATTTCGAATATCATTAAAGATATTCCAAGAATTCGGCTAGCGTACACACATTGTGATTTTTTTATCCGTAAGGTCAATAGACTGATATTTCTGGAAATATCGCTGATAAATTTTATTAAAAATAAACGACGTTGCAGGCCGAAAAAAACCTTCTGGTTGAATTTATGGTGAAATAGTTTGCGGTGTGCAGTGTGTTCACAAGTAACAATATATGGTAGTAGCGTTGTAGTAGTAGAGTAATGGAACGCGACTAATTCGCAACCACGATGAAACGCAATAAAAGGAGACAGCGCGATAACACAATTCTCACGCATCGCCGTGAACAAACAGGGAAGGATTCCACGGATAAGTACAAACGGTCGTTTAATTTTTTGTTGAAAAAATGTTTGTGCTTGTTGTGCTCGAATGCACAGTGTTCTAAATGATATCAGTTTCTTCAGAGATTCTACAATAAATCAGTCTCTGAGATAAATCATCAAATACGAATATATTTTAATTTTTTAAGAATTATTGAAGCAAATTATATAAAAATACCATCTTACTAGTTTATGTTATCCATTTTCAAACATTGATTTCATTAAAATTCAATAATTAATTACACTTTACCGATTTATATATCACTTTTCAAGGTCTTGTATTTTAATAGATAAACAATCATGTTTTATGAATATTATTTTTTTTTCAATAAAAATTAAAAATGAATATTGTTCAAGATCATGTCATTATATAAACTTAGATGTTTTTATGAACTTGTGAACCGAAATATAATTATTTCTTAAACAATTATTATCAGGTATTTGTTACCATCTTATTGACGATTTTTTTATTCCATCATTTTTCATTTTGATATAAAATAATCAAACATTGATTTCCTAATACTGAGTTTTCTTCTAAAAAAAACTTTGAAAGGTCCAAAAAAAATCATAATCATTTGTGGTAGTATCTGGTAGGATATCTGAATGAAGAATAAGATACTTATAGGTCTGAGATTTTTCTGAATCTTGATCCTATGAAGATGATCGAAATGCTTATAAGCAAACAATCAATAATGATCGATAATGATTTATTGAATGTTTTTGAACAGAACACATTTTTGTAGTTTTTGGTGTGAAAGAAGGATTCATTTTTTTAAAAAAAAAACTTTTGATTGGATTTGTTAATTTATTATAAATCTGTTTGTGCAATATGTAATTTTGCATTGTCGCAATGAAATAAATCTAGTTTTCTTTTCAATAATTTCGGGCAACTTTTAAAAAATTCTAAATTTAATTCTGATCTTTTCAATCAGAACATTTACATTTATCGTTTGATTAAGTTTTAACAGTTCAAAGTGAATGATACTGTACATATATATATATATATATATATATATATATATATATATATATATATATATATATATATATATATATATATATCAACAAGACATTTCAGTTCATTAAAATGTTTAGATATTTTAATTAAGTTTTCAATTGAATTGAAAAAAATACAAATTAAGTTATTATTCCCCAAAAATAGATTCTTTTCTTGTAAGATAATTTAGAAAATGAATACTTATTAAATAATTTGTCCTGTATTATTTGAGTGAAATATCGATTTAAAACCTAACGAATTTTCTGTATCAATATTTAAATTAACTCTTCAGATATGAATTTTATTGAAATTTTAGCAATTAGATTCAATTAGTCTAAGCATTATTGATTCCCTAATTTAATTGTGAATATAGATTTTATGAAAGATGGGCATTTATGAAATTTGAAAATATTGCATGTTTCTAGCACGAAATTCTCTCTGAACGATTATTATTTTCTCTATCGTTTCTAAGTCGTTTCGAATAAGTCTCGTATCGGTTCGTCTCTCGATTGCCACGACCATCCATCGAACCATGAAATATGGCACAGTGCGAAATACGTTTCAGTCCAGTTCTGTGCGAGTGACCGTAATTCGATCGAATGAAAAAAAAAACACGCGCGCTTGCACAAACAAAGATGGCTGCGGTGGCATGCGCATCGGGGAAGCGACGTGCTCTAAATCAAGTCGGCGAGGATCAAAGCGGCCGCGGACGGCAGAATGTCTCCGGCATGATGTGCTATTGTTTTCACACAGTCGCGAGCGGCCGGCAGCCACTCGACGGATCGCTGCTTCGACGGAGCGTTGTCGGCTCGCGCCAGCGGCCACGTCGACCGCTCGTTCGACGACCGGCAACGTCTTGTGCCGCTCGTAAAAGAAACTCGGATGTCTTGGACGGATTTCAAACCGATTCGAGATTTTAATTGATTCAACGCGGACCGGTTGGTTGAACGACACCGGTTGTAATCAGCAGTGACATAGGATTATTTGTCAGGAAGGAGAGACGTAGTGTCTTTTAAAATTTTGCAAGTTATTGACGATGCACGATGAGAAAAAGTTGATAGAAAGAAATATGACCCGACTAATTTATAAAGATTTGATTCATGTATACAGAAAAATTAATAGACTTGATACAAAAACATAAGAATTCAAGCCTGACTTACAAAAACTATTAACTATAATAAAATTAATAAAATCATATTAATACCAAATATACCCACGTTCGTTTCAATTCAAATCTTAAAAAACTACAAAAAATAATAATATACTCGAATCAAAATCCTTTATCGAAATTTAATAATTACCAATGGTACAGAAATAAATTCGCCTGCTTTTTATGTAGATATTAATCCCTGTTTTTTTTAAAAAAAATCGTTATCTCGGAATATCAGTAAATAAAATCATATGTAAAATATAAATAGATATTTTGTCGTTTTCTAAGACTCATTATTCGTAAAATTTTGGATGCAGTCACTTTTTTTAGTAAAAAATTAAGATTTTTCAAGTACAAATCAAAGCCAGGTTTATTAATCTTAACTTATATATATATATATATATATATATATATATATATATATATATATATATATATATATATATATATATATATATAAAGAATACTAATAGAAAAATTCACCTCAAAATAAAAATAATTGAAAAGAACAGCACAATAAAAGTCTATTAGGTCACTATATTTCAATTGTAGAGAATTCATTGAAGTTTTTAATATAATTATTTATAAATAAACATCAGACAAATATCCCAGCATTTTTATAAGTTGAAAACAAATTTATAAAAATTTAATTCTTGTATTATAAACATACAACATTACTGATATAGCTCTAAGAAAATTTTTGTTTATCATTTTTTTACTTTTATATTATTAAAAAAATCAGGTGAATAAGAATGTGATTGAACCATTTTTTTTTCAAAAAATCCTAATACTTAAATCAAAGTTCCCATCTTGTTTTTTTTTAAAAAAAAAATAATATTTGATCAATACATTCCATTTCAGTATTGTCCTCCTAGTCTTATTCCTGTTGGATTACTTGTGTTGTTAAATTACTACAACTAGTGTCACCTTTTGAGATATCTTTAGATATATTTGTGTATGTAACAAATTCAGTAAAAATGTCTCAAGAACTAAAACTAGTTATAGAAAATTACTAAACAAGTGATTTAGCTGGATCAGAGGATACAAACTGACATTTATAGCTTACAGTTATTAATAGAACCGAATCATAGATACTAAATGATAATACTATTGGGTAATTTCAAACAAAATATAGTAGAATAGATTTTTTATACTGAAAATACCAATCAGGTATAGAAAAATGATGAAAATGGTATTAGAATATTTTTCTGACATTATAAAAAGAATGAAACTAGCCAAAAATGAAAATTAAAAGGAATTAAAATACAACAGATTATTGACTGTGAATCAAAAAATATAAAAACTTACAGAATTTTTTTTTAAAATAGGTAAGATAAAAATATTAGAAAATATGAATTGGAAAGAGTTACAGAGTTGTTCCAATTCAAAGCATTTTTTTAAAAAAAATACTTTCAATAAGATTCAGTCATTTATTAATAGTTATTAGTTGTTAACTATTTTTTCCTTTCCAAATGAAAGTTCACTCCACACAAGAACAATCTGATCAAAATATATAATAATTGATTACTGCTCATTTTTATTTTTACTAATAAATATTTTGATGACAATATCATTAGTCTTATAGCACTAAACAAGATTCTTCTATACTTTGGTGTTATGAAAAGAATAGTATCACCTTTCAAATACATACAATCAATAATTAGAATAACTAACAATCAATCATTGAACATTTTGGTCAAGAAAATTTTTTGTGTAGTTTGTAAGGAGTAAAAATTTATTTGTAAAACTGATTTTAGACAAACTATCAAAAAACTATAACTGTTATTGATTTTCTTTGTTAAATAAAAATGAAAAATCATCAAAGAGTTTGTGAATCTAATACAAAAACATATACTACCAAGGAATAGAATAAAATATATTCTACTAGACAAATATATTTAGAATTTAGCTATTGGAAAGGACATAGAATAAGATTCAATATTTTGGACATTTTGTATCCAACATATTCCATAAAAGGTAAAATATTTATAGATTATAATTGATAGAATAATCAAAGTAATATTTGTTTAAAAATATATATACAGACTTGCTTCTAAATAAACCGGACTTTTGTATTTTAAATCACATATAATTATTTTCAGTAGTAATAAAAAATGTAACTTTTTAAGTTTATTAGATAAAAACATACTTTTTACATTAATGTTAAAATTTTGAAGAAATAAAATAACATATATTACATATTATCCCCTACAAAATAAAGTATTTCAAAGGACATTTTGATAAATAAATCATTTATTATTTTGAATATTGGTTTTCTGGTATAAAATATATTGTGCTGTCAAAACTATGAATTAACTTTAATAGACAAAAAACAACTAAAGAGAATGCTTGTCAATATTAAAATTGACAAAAAGGGTTATTTGTTAAGATATCATCATGCAAAGAACAATATGTTCATTGTATATCGTTTAAGATTTTATGATAAAATTTTACATACTTTTTCCACTGGAACCATTTTTGTCAATGAATAATTTTGATTCCCAGCTACATGACTTTTTAGCCAGCTACATGTGAGCCTTTCCCGCTACAGCACCGTCCTAAAAAGAGTTTAATATATAAACTCATGTATTTCGATTTTCGAAGTTTAAACTTTTTATAATGTAAATAATAATAATAATGTTGATGAAATGAATTCAATGTGAGAAATGGTCGAATTCAATGTCAACTGTTTGAGTACATGTTTCTATATTCAAACAAGGATCAGGTGTAATATTCTTTGTAAAATGAATAGTTCTATAATAGTACAAATGTGATGTATTGTTTCATCCCTGGGATCGTATATACTTGATATGATAGAAATACAAAATATTTTTATAACAGTTTGACATTTTTCGTTATGTCTTATCAAGCACGTGACAAAAAACAAACGGTAAAAACAAATGTATATAGATTGTTTTGGTGTAAATTATGAACATACTCACATTGAATTCGCAACTTGAGATTTTCTTGTATAGTATACGAAACATATATTATTAACACATTCACTATTTTAATAAGAATTTATACAAAATTTTCGAGTCCATTTCCGTCTTGTTCGCACCATTCTAGAATGTAATACATGTGCTAGCACCTAGCACGAAGCGAGCACACTACTAATTCTCATCCAATTACAAAACCAATGTGGTTTTGACGGTGTGTATCCTAGCTGAAATTAAATATGTGACCATAATTGATTTTAATAGCAGTAATTTGATTTTATTGTATATTTAACAATTAGCTTTGATTAGAGGTGTCAAGTTATGTTTAAATGGCGAGTGATTTATACATTTAAGTACTCCGTTCTTGACACTACTATACCGAACGCATTATTTACATTTATTTATATATATTTTTTACTTTCTTTTTTTCACGTACAAGTTGTTATTTTAACACCGACCGATTATAAATTTATTATTATTGAATCGTTTATGTTCAATGATTTGTTTTGACATGAATTAATTATAATTATTCTTTTAATGTTAGTATATCGATGGATGTAAACGGTTCTGATTGTTATGATTAATGTTTTCAAGTGCTTTCATTGTAATTTATTGCCGCTAATCACGAATTCCTTTTACATTACTACTTTTATACATATTATATTTATGAATAATTTACTCGGTTTGGATTTTTTTCTTCACTTTTTTGAAATTGTATAATCGAATGTGTGAAACACATTTCCAGTTCGATGAATATTGTCATTCGTGGCCTAACTTTCAAGTACTTCATTTATTATTTAGGACAGTATTAGTTTTGTGTGTATTATTAGACAATTTCAAAACTGTTTCCCTTTTAATTTGAAATGAACTTTTATCCAAAACGAATTATATTTAACTCGTTCTTTATTTTAAAACACGACTACTGTTTTTCACTTATAATGAAAGAATATACAACATTCAAACTGAAGAATCATATTAAAACTCGGTTTTCAAGGTGTTCAGTTCAAATATCTTAAGAAATGAATAATTCCGTACAAACAAAAGTCGGATAAAATATGGAGTAGATGTTAAAAAATGAATAACAACAACAACTACCGACTAATCGTCAAAAATGGAATTAATCTTTAAATTACAGCACTTAAATATGATCGTTATATCAAGTTACTGTAATTGAACTGATAATTGGATAGTTCACTCACAAGATAAATTACAATAATATGCATTATATTACAAGAGTGCAAATTGATTCTAATAAAATGTTATTATGCATAACGACGTCAATTGACTTTCAATTCTCTTGAATGTCTATTGAAAGAAAAAACGTGCGTTTTCTTATAAAGATTTAGAGAAGAACGATCTGTAAATGTCACACCTTTCAGAAACATTTACAGTAAGTAATTGAATCGTTTGTATTCATTTAATCTCTCTTTCTTCCTCTCTATCTCTCTTCATATATATATATATATATATATATATATATATATATATATAAATGATGATGCTTTTGAAATATGCAAAGGTCAAATAGGCAAAAAATATATTGCCAGGTTGTTCAAATAAAAAAATATAATATACAAGCCAAGGTAAGAAGAAAATGCAGTGAAACAAAAACATTACAAAGATAAAAAATGAATGTAATCTAAAAAATTGTAAAAGTATGTAATGCTTAATTCATTGCTTTCCGAATGTCATCGTGTTCACTATTTTTTGAGTTTGTGCCAAATAAAAAACAAATAGTATGACAAATAGTTTTAGAAATGATTTTTTCTCTTATACAACAAGCCAGAAAAATCTGGTCGAAAGTTTTCAATAAATGATTATTGATCAGTCTTAATCGTCAATTATTATGCATTTAGATGACGATTTTATCATCCACAGCGTGCTAACCTGAAGAAAAATATTTATTTTTTTTTCTCTTCTTTTTTCTGTACCTTAACACATCGTCATTAAAACGTGCAGAAGCAATAAAAAAAATAATAAAATCGTTTATTGATCATTTTTGGTTAAAACATTTTTATGGTTTGTGAGGTGTGAAAAATATTATGGAAATGAAAAATTACAAAAGTAGATTTTGCCACTGTGTCAGAAGAGTATTTTGACTGGAAGTAGTTTTTGCTGACAGTGAAATATTACGAAACTGGATTGTTAATTATAATAATAGTTGTTAAAAAAATTTAACAATTTAACTATTCAAGCTTTACTATGTCCAAGACTGAACAATTCAGTGTTGTATCAGGATCGATCGAATTCCCTTTCAAGCTAAAGCCAAAGATATTAAACTAAAGAAGCTTCTCTAAGTGGCTTTTGTACACAAATATGTGTAAATTTTTATAAGTTACCAAATGACTGGTTTTAAACAAAATCTTAAATGATCTATGCCTTCAATATAATACCTTTTTTAATTTTAAATTTATGAAATATACAACAATAAATGATTACTGATCACTTTTGATTATCAATTAGACGCATTTGGATAGCGATTTTATCATCCTCAGTGTGTTACGGTTAAGAAAAATATTTATTTATTTTTTCTTTTCTTTTTTCTGCACCCTAACGCGTTGAGGATGATTTCATTGTCATAAAGTGGGTAGTAGCAAGAAAAAATCATCAATAATCATTTATTGATCATTTTTGGTTAAAACATTTTTATGGATTGTGAGGTGAGAGAAGTCTATATGAAATCATGGAATAAAAAGACAAAACAAGTCTGAACGATACGTTGAAAATTCAGCCACGTTTAAAACGGAGTGAGGCATACACACAAACACACACATATATATATATATATATATTTGTGTGTATATACGTATATGAACATACATATTCCTCTCCAGTATCAATTTTAATTACACCGGCTATCAATATTTGTGTTTTTAATAACATGAATTCCCACACCTACCTGTAATTTTCCGACACGGTAAAATATATAGCACTTAAACGCTAGTTGTGCACATGACTTTATAAATATACGTGTTAAACATAGAAATAAATAACTCGACGCATTAATCATTTTTCATATAAACCTGTAATATTTTATTAATCAAATGTAAAACATCGCATGTATACAACATTAGGTACACCGACATTGTAATATATTGCAGTCGCGGGTTCAGGTATACACAACAGTTGAGAGAAAGAAAAAATGTAGAACGCCGTTCAGGAATAATACACACACACAATCATATATATATATATATATATATATATATATATATATATATATATATATATACTTGTATATAGGAATGGATGGATTTAAATTTGTATGTACAATGTGTTTTATTCTCTCATCGAAATAGATGTTTTTATTTCTTTGTGTATCGGATAGGATTAGGTAAATAATTTAATAGACAAAAAATCATTTAATTGATCAAGATAAATAATAAAAATTTAAATAATTAGCTGTTTGTTATTTCAATCGTTATAAACAAAATTAAGAAATTAAGTTACAAAAAATGTTAAAATATAAAAACGGAATAAAATTTATAGTCTGTGAGATGAATAACCTGATTAACATTTAAATGTTAATGAAGTAATATATTCACCTCATATATTTATACAATAATTAACATAATTATCTCGGTCGAAGATTTCTCCTTGAGAACATAAAATTATCTTAAGAAATCTACAAAATTTAAAATGCAATAAACTCAATATAAAAGGATCAGTTGGTACACATTTTATTAATATGAGATACTGGTGAAAATCAATTTAATATGAAATCGAAAGAATCGTTTCTGTATTTTATAAATCTTAAAATATGGCAAATAAGAATAAAGCTGGTAATTGCAAAACTGTTTTACTTTGATAATTGTATAAAATCAAACAATTTATACAGAACTTTCGTTAGATTTTTAGGTAAGAAATCTTCTATTCTTGTCTGATTTGTCATGAATGGCATATTTTATAAATTTATACATACTTTCATTCGTTTATATATATATATATATATATATATATGTACATATATATATATATATATATATATATATATATATATATATATATATGATGATGATTAAATTTATGCTTCCACATCAAAGTATTAAAAAAATGGTAAAAATTAAAAAATAAGTCTTTCTTTCCCTCTCTCTCTCTATATACATATATATATAGAGAGAGAGAGAGAGATGAAGGTGGGGTATAAAATTTGGATGCAGTACATTTGGACAAAACTTTCAAATTTAAATCGAATATCTGGACCCTGTTTGAAGAGAAAAGTATTCGATCAGTTTATTCTACCTGTATTCATCTGCGGAAGTGAAAAATGAGTTTTTAATGCCAAAACAATGACAAGACAAAGCAAAGAAGTATGAAAAGATGTATGTTGAAAATATCAAGAAAATTTAATAGAATGGATACGAAAACAAATTGAAATTGCAGACATAATAAGAAGAGTGAAGAGTTTGAAATGGAAATAGGCTGGATATATTTCAAGAAGAGAGGATAATCGACGGACAAGAGATATTATTGAATAGGAAACTTGATAAATGGGTGCCGCACGAACTGAACGAAACACCTTAAACCGCAATTATCTTTCTACCAACCTCGATATAATTTAAAAAATCTTAAATTTGACTTTCAATTTTGTACATCATGACAATTCATATTTTTAGTCTAGACTTATTGTTTTGGAATATATCAAGGTTCACTATTATACATCCCTTGTTTGAACAGAGAAATGAAGAAAAACATATAAATATTTCTTTTATATTTATTTAGGCGTTAATCACCCAACAGTTCTGGACCACTTAAGACAGCAAAAAAATCAAAAAAGAGAAAAATGTATATAAATGTAAAGGTCATAAACCGCAATTATTTTCCTACCAATCTAATATATTCATATATATATATATATATGCCTTCATACACACGTACAGATTTCAATTTTTATATTCAATTAAACTAGACATATATTGAAATAAATACATTCCATAAAAGAAATCAATACATCAATTTGATCTTATCTGCATTTATGTAAAAACACTTACTTATATTGCAACAAATCAGCATAAATTTACAGAATCCGACCGTGAAAAAGCATCAGAGATCGAAGAAGAACAACATTAACAACAAACAGACATAAAGACAACATAAGATTGCTCCGTGGTCGGTTGGTTTGTTGTCTATAGCATGGCGTGCACGATATATATATATATATATATATATATATATATATATATATATATATATATATATATGTATTATAGGTATGTGTGTGTATGGATGTGTGTAGAAGATCGAGCGTCGGTCTGCACGATGTTCTCTACTGCCTAACACAATTACATGTTATCCTGGCAACTCTGATTATAACCTAACATGTACGATTTTCAGTGATGAATCTTAGCACCGAGACAAGATAATGGGCCGGTGCCTCGGGGACGAACGGAATTTAGTTTGGAGCGATTTCGTGTCCATCCATCGACACTTATCTCCATCGGCACCGATGCCGGTATCCATTGATACACGTTCGACTATCGTACAGATTTATTTATAAACATTTCTACAGATCTCTTTCTGTACATTCGTGTGCAATGTTTCGTTCAATAATCGAATTAGAGAATACGTTTCTGGTATCCGTTTCGTAACGGATCCGTTTTTGCACGTAATTAATTCACAATCAGATATAGTTCCAGTTTGATCGAAACGATGTATTATTATGTCAAACGTTTTTCATCGTCCGAGCTCGTTCCGAAATTAATTATAAGCTGTACGTGTCTACGAATAGAATGCAATCGAACGTTCAAGTCCGGTCACGAGGTCTGAAGATTTGTTTTTTTTTCGAAAATATATGTATTTGCACTGTTTCGACATGTTGAAATTATAAGTGGCGTTCGTTGAAATGAAAATCACTTTTTTTTGCCTCAGATAGCAGAGATTGTGCTGTTGCAAGAAAACAAGTTTTTTGTTAGTAATTTTTCAAATCGATTAGACAATTATTTGTGCTTTGACTGATTTGATTTTTAGAAAAATTTCATAATTATTCAGTTTGTAATTTCATACTAATTCATATTTCATATCCGTATATTTATTTAATAAGTGTACAAATTAATTCGGTACTTTTTTTATAGAAAATGAATATTTATTTAAAGAAAAATTGAATATATTTCAATCCTCAAAATATCTTTGATTATTTTGTATAACTTCGCTTTGTCTTTTGATTAAAGAATGAATCCTTTGTCGAAAAAAGATGGCTACTTTGGATGGATCAAGTCATAATCCATTTTTGGATCTATTCCACTGTTTCTGTATTTTTTGCATGTTTCATGTATCACAACAGCATCAGCAATCTGAACAAATCATTCCTGCGGTTTCAATAGCATTTTTTTTTAATTGGAATGTGAAAAGTATGCAATATGTTGCTTTTCAGACGCCATTGTTAACTACTGTTTTGTGAGGTTATGCCGACTGCTCGACCAAGATATACAGTGTTTTTTAAATGTAAAGATTGGAATTTAAAAATCTTAAAACGACGAGAAAGTAATTTAATTTAAAACAGAATTATGAATGATTCAATTAAAAGGCACAGTATTAACTTTTACAGCTAATAATAAAATATCTGTAAACAAATTCATTGCTAGTATTTTATTGTTGTTCAAATTTGTAATTATTGAATGTAAAAACACTGTCGAAACAATACTACGTTGCATTTACAGATAGTACAGCATTTAATATTACCAAGCATCAGATATGGAGCTTACAACTCATAAATCAGATGAAAATCTTAATAGTGACGTTCGGTGCTAATTGGTTTAAAAAAAGAGGAGTTTAGACTCGAGATTAGAAGAAGAATTTAGAATCGAGCTCCAGGCTCAAAATCACAAAAATCTTCTCTTTTATATCCGAGTGGTTTTTAACTTTCCTTCCTCCCTCGCAAAACTTGTGCAAAGAGATCGTGATTCGCGTTCCAAAAATATCTTAATGATTAATGGATCGATGATTTTTGATAAAATTTGAAGTATTTCACAACATGACTTCTTGAAGTAAATCCAGAAGAGCTCCAGAATTAACTTGAAGAACTCTTCTTGTTAGCTTAACAAAAAATTCCAAATCTGTGTATCTTTAATAACTGAACAGTAATTCGATATTCTCGAATGAAAAAAATATTTTAATTTAAACAGAGTTATAATTGATCTAATTTAAAAGCAGTGAATTAATTTTCACACCTAATACATACTTAAAATTTATATATTTTTTTAATTGAAACATAAAATTGAAATTTATGTTATTAAATTCTGCGATGATTCTACCAGTAAACACACAAAATTGCTAACTGTACTTTATTGTAAAATGAGCAGAGTATTTCACACTGCGTAAAATATTCATTCAATTAAATATTCATAATTTGCATACATATTAAAAGTGTTTTGTTGTTGGAGAAACTAGAATAACAAGCAGTAAATTTATAATGAAATCGGCCTGTGACTAATGTTCTTATTAATGTTAATAACATTATCAAGGTACACAAAACACTGAGTTTCTATTTCGTTAACATCGACGTTCGCATAATTTAAAAACGATACATTAAGAAGATTTATGGACTGTTTTCATTATTACTTAATTTCACACAACTACCAGTATTTATTAATTCAAGAAAAAATGCTTGTATGAAAAGTTCATACTGACGATGGTGCATTTTTTAAATATATATCTAGTATTATTAGAATTGCCTCTACAATTAGATATTGGAAGAAATAGAATAATCTTTTTTAAAACAATAATTTTCGGTATTATAAATCATTTGATTTCATTAATTTTTAATTATAATATTTTATCTAAATTTTCATTTAACTGTTTATAATTTTTTTTTCCAAGACCAGTATTTATTTTATATTTTTTCACTACCAAAGAGGGCTCTACCCCCTAGTCGCTACAATCTCCGACCTCCGGGAGGTACGCCCACGCTCACTTCACTCATATGGCATATATTCTAATAAATATATATATATATATATATATATATATATATATATATGTACATATCTATATATATATGTGTGTGTGTATGTATGTATATATATATATATATATATATATATATATATATATTTATATATATGTAACGACCGGAGATACAATGACACTCATACAATAACATGATTCATACTTTCTCAAAATCATGGAAAAAAATTGTAGTTATTGTAATATCAATCTCATAATTCTTCATGAAAATATCGTGTAACTTCGGATGTTATTGTTAATAATAATTTATTACAAAATCTCTATACAATTTTTTTTACTGAAATTTTTGGAACTACTTTTAAATATATATATATATATATATATATATATATATATATATAGATAGATAGATAGATAGATAGATAGATAGATAGATAAATAAGATTTTATTAGGTGTAAAAATGAATCCAGTGCCTGAAAAATGAAATAGATTTCAATCCTCAAAATATCGTCAATTATTTTGTATAACTTTTCTCCATCAGTCAAGTAACTGAAGAATGCCTTGTCGGATTTGAGTCCATGAAATCGTAAAGTATTTTTGGACCTCCTCCATTGTTCTATGATTTTTTCGGATATTTTATACATCATAACATCTTCTCCCAAAGCTGAACAATTAATTCCCTTTGCTTTGGTAACATTTTTTTTCCAATTGGAATGCAAAAAATGTACAACGCCTAATATGCTGCTTTTTAGATCCCATAGTGTTTACTAGTTTTGCCAGGTTATGCCAACTGCTTGGCCAAGATATATAGTGTCTTTAAATATTAAGATTGGCACTTCAGAACCCTCAAACTATGAGAAAATATTTGAATTTAAAACCGAGTTATGTTTGATCTAATTAAAAGCACAATATTAATTTTTACATCAGATAGAACGATTCTTAATTCATACGAAGACTATTAAGAAAACTCCAATAAATATGAAAAATGGAAATATTTTCAAAAATTAAAAATTAACTCAGACTAATCTCTCATAGCCATTTATTGTAAGACCACTTACACAAAACATAAAAAAGAATAAACGATTACGTTTAAAAATTAATAGTCTCAGTTACATGATGCTTTAAGTAAATTTTAATTAATATTTACTCTCTTTTCCATACTGTGAAATATGAACGCCAGTATAAACATTTTCAACGCTATCATCATTGTTCGAGAAAAAAATCGTTCTCAAATAATCATACAGTGATGAATGTGTACACATATTTATATCCATCTATATATATACATACACATATATATATATATATATATATATATATATATATATATATATATATATTGTAAAATATACATTGCATGATTTTTAGTAAAGAGTTAATCATATGTTTCAGAAAACGTCCGTTTATACCTTTTGTATTTGATTGTGATTAGTGAGGGTATAATTAAAAAGGATTAAATTGAGTTCTTAGTGATGTGTTTTGGTGTATTCTTTTATTATTTGTAAATTTGATTTTTTTTATTTTACTTATATTGCAAATGGTTTTTGATATAAGAATATGTTTTTCTCTATCTTTGTATACAAACATACATTCATATATATATATATATATATATATATATATATATATATATGAATGTGTGTTTGTATGTATATTTCAACCCTGTTCGTCTCACAGATGTGGTCATTTTTTACCGGAAGAACATGAAATGATAATTAATGAGTTTTCTATACAATTAAATAATAATGTGAAGAAAAATAATCTCACAGAAGAAACGAAATGAAATTTAAAATAGTTTACTTGTAATTAAATGATATAAATATAAAAAAATAAAAATGTCCAAAATTTATACTAGAAATGTTTTGTAATTTGAATCAATATTTTAATCACAATTCGTTTTGAGCACTCTAACTAAATTTACTTTTTATTCATCCGCAAGCCACTGAAATGAGGACTGAAATCTATTTTAATTAAATATTTGTATGAATTTAATTCTAATTTATTCTATCTACTCTTGCCTAAATTTAATTCAAAATTCACAATATTTTTGAGAAAATCTTCATACGTCTTAAAAAAATAAAAACAATGCTAATAAATCAGAACTATAGAGAGAAAAATATGTTACTATATAATTCATTTCAGTACTCATTTATTTAATTAAGTAAACAAGGTAATAAGAAAAGTGATTGCTTAAAAAGGTTTTCTTTTTGTTTAAGACTGAAACGTTTTCAGAAAAATATTCATCTTCTCACCCTATAAGCCATGCACATTTTTTCTAGCAAAAATCTTCAAAAAATTATTAATTGTTTTAAACACATTTCGATAGAGATGCCTCATTTTCAGAGCACCAAGATATAAATAAATCTTTTGAAAAAAATTCTATAATTTATAGAATTGAAAGAAGACTGGATTGTGATACTGCATTTAGCCACAGTATCAAAAATCTATTGAGAATTTTATAATTATAATAAAATTAAAAATAAATCTGATATTTATTTAAAATATAAAACTATTTTAAATTAAAATAAAATTATCAATAAAATTGATCTATACAGATTGTTTAAATGATCAATAAAATAAACTCACGATTTATAGTTAAGACATTATCTATAAATTAGTATAAATTGTAAAATGTATAAATTAGAAAATTAAAATATATTTCTGATTTCTGATCATTTCTAAATATTTTTATATTCATACAATAAAACATTTTAAACCGACAAAAACGTTTCTAAATCTACATGCCTTACAGCAATCCATACAAGAATCAATTATTTCTATGAGAAGTTAATCATAAGCTTCGAGTTAGATTTTATTTAAAAGGAGATAGGCTATAAACCATAGACTCGTATTACTTCAATATACATTTACGAAGAAAAATTACAATATTTCTCTAATCTAGCCCTTCAGCACTTGTTGAAGATTGCTCATTAACCAATTTCAAATTTATATCTTTATTAAACAGTTTGTTTCATTTCTGGCTATTTTTAAAGAGTTTAAAATGTGTTTTTTTTCTATTATAATAAATAATTAAAAGTAAATTGAGTATTACTTAATAGAATTTAATAAGAATTGAATTGTAAATACATATATATATATATATATATATATATTAAAAAAATTAATAAGTACAATTAAAAAATTTCAAAACACATCTCCGTCTTAATAAAAAAAGATATATGTACAGAAATGTCATCTTTATTTATCGATGGTAATTTAATTTTGTTGTTTAACGCACGTCGTAATCTTATTTATAATTCATTAGTTTAATTAAATGTTACGTTACTTCAATTAAATTAATTAGAGAACACTTGCACGTGAACTGTCTTTCCGACAAAAACGCACGTTTTTCTTTATGACTTCATTAAGATTCGTTCGAATTGTCTTTTGAAATATGCCGAATTTTAATAGCACGAATTTTGATGGTACGTTCCGAAAATTACATGTCCATAAATATATTTTTCCTTGATGTTATATTAGATTGTCTTTTAATGGATTATTTTTGCATATTTTTTTTAATTTATACTAACATGATAAATAAATTACTGAAGGGAGGAAAATGAGTATAATATTAAAAATAATTCTTTTTAGGAAATTATATCTAAGAGTTTTGTATTTTAAACAAATGTCGGATTAAATGGAAGGATATTTTTACAAAAACATCATATTTGGCTAATACATTGAATATTATGGTAATATAATTAAAAACAATCTTTAATTTGACTTTCAATTTTGACTTCCTGTCGATTCTGAATTCATAATTTTAGCCTAGACATATTCTTTTGGAATATATCAAGATTCACTATTATACCTCATTGTTTTAACAGAGATATGAAAAAAATATACAAATATTTATTAAAAAAAGTCAAAACGTTTGAAAAACATTCGAATATTAATTCTATTTTCACTCCGTCAACTGCGATCAATATTTCCGATCAAAACTGTTCAATAAATTATTATTGATATTATTTGATTGTTATTTATATGCATCTGAATGAAAATTCCAACATTTTTAAAACGCAGGGCATAGAAAAATATTTTACTCTATAACTTAGTACTCTGAAGATGATGAAATCGTTATCGAAATGCATATGTAATCAATTATCAATAATGATTTATTCAAAATTTTTGTCCAAAAATATTTTTATAAGTTTGTGCGATAAAAGAAAAAGAATTCATCTGTGAATGTGAATTTAGCTAGGATCAGAATTATATTCTGATTGTAATTGAAGTAAAAATTAACTAAAATATAATTTTACAGGCAGTCTAGAAATTACCGACACGTCGAATAAATAATTTCTAGAAAAAAAGTACATAAATTTGTAAAATTAATATTTCCAATGTATCATGTTAAATTTATTGCTTCTTTTTATTGAACTCACTGTTTTTACTTTTATTTTTCACTACTGGTTTCGTCTGTTTCGACAATGTAGGGAAAACCAAAAGAAAAACAATCATCTCAAGAAAAAGAAACAAGTATTTCAAACACACGGGTATAAAATAAATTCCAAATACAATGTCACATTAACCTCCCTTTACATATACGATTTCAGTAATCTTGTATCACTTAAAATATCAACTTTTACACGAATCGGTTTTACAGAAAGATAACTTGTAATTTTTATATTTAGAATAGAAAGCGACGCACTCGTTTTCAAACAGATTCATTTTCAATTATATATATATATATATATATATATATATGTATATATAAGTGTGTGTGTGTGTGTTCTTTTTGAAAAATATGATCCCTCAAGTGAACTGAAGATATTTTCCGTGAAAAATTAAAAATAGTAAACGTTAAGTTACAGATACAGTCTTATACAAACGTATCGACAATTGAAAAAACAAACATCCACGGCCATATTTTCTATATTTTAAATATGGCACTGAGCACAATATGTATAAATAATAATTTATTATAAGATATGTCAAGGTATGACCAGATCTAGCATACTATTGGTTCGTGTGGGTCACGGTGCAACATCGTTGCCTCCTACATTCCACCCGCGCACACAAACGTGTAGGGTGCGTCGTTCTGGCCGAGCTATGTCTTCGGCACTAATGTTAAAACATACCATGCACGCATGGCCGACTGACAGAGAGACATTAATTACATTCGTGTATCTATCTATCTATCTATGTGTGTTGAGATGTTGGAAAACGTAGAATCCGTTGCGCGAGCACGGAGGATCTCGTTTTCTGGGAACGAATGGAAACTGTTATTAAATAATTGTTCACTAAACGCTTAGTAGTCGTTCTGCGAAAACACACTGTCACGTTTCTTAATATCAATTGTGAAAAGACGTTGAGAATCTATGTAAAGGAATATTTACGGATCGTACATTAGTAATGTGTTTCCAGTGAAGACAATTGTTTTGAAAGTAGAACAATTTCAATGAATCATAAGGCAATAAAGTATTAAAAACCGCAAATTCTTCAGAAAACTTGTCTATTTTAAAATAGACGAATAACAAGAAATGTTAGTATTGTATCACAAAGTATGTTTCATTGAGTTCGAAGAAATTTAAAAAGAAACGAAAACAAAATTAAGAAGTAACATTGAAATGTATTAAGAAAGATGTATCGTTATAGAGTGAGAAGTTATAAACTGAATGAAATAATGATAAAAATTAAAATAACTACATTTCAAAAAGTGTGTCATCCAGTATTGACTTATAGACCACTTATCGAATCAAAAAAGCTCTGTTGCTGTGGCTAAAATCATTTTCGCAGACGATTTTTTCGATTTTTCTGTGTGTTAGTACTCTAAGCAAGATATATCCGTCAAAACTAGCATAAGTATCAGTCAGATATGATCAGTAATCATTTATTGAACAATTTTAGTTGGAAAAATGCTTATGGTTTTGAGAGGCAAGGAAAAAAATAATTGGAGAAACTGTCATGAGACTGATTTTAGTATTTCTCCTATTTACATGTAGATAAAAAACGATGGCCACTCAAAGTGAATTAATAAAATTTAATTAAAGTACTCAAGTATAAAGACAAATAATTTTAATTTTATATTTTAAATATGTTAATAAATTATATATACATATATATATATATATATATATATATATATATATATAAATTTAAGAAAATACAAAATTAAACGTACATAAATATGAATGACAAACTTTTGGTTCAATTCTGCAAAATAATTTTTTATTTGAAATTTTGTCAGCACTTCTTACTACAGTGTAATTTTAGAACTGTGGCTAGATTCAATTCCTTAAATGATAGCTACACTCATTCTCAAATCACACAAAAATTTAACTGCAGAACTTTAGCAATAAACGAACCTAGTCTTTAAAAATTATTGCATATTTTTTATTAGAATTTTTTTGTGCTTTGTGAAATATGTGAAAATTTTATTTATGAGAGTACTTTATTATATTAACAAAAGATATATCTCAAAAGTATTTGTATGAAAAGATTGACTTTTCACATGCAAGGATATAAAACGCACCATGATAAAATCTACCAACCATGCTTCCTGTGAGGTTTGAACTCACGACCGCTGGTTTACGAAACCAGTGCTCCACTACTGAGCTAAGAAGACGATATTAGCAACTTTGAACTGTAATTCGTAACAATTTCTTATCTTTTGATAAATTTCAATAACTTTCATCCCTAATAATAAGAAGGTATAATTAAGTATAATATTCCAGCTACAACATATTTGTCCTTTAATTATTAAAGAAATGTATAAAACGGTTTCAATTTTGCACTTTACTTACAGAATAACTTTCAATGGATATATTTAAAAATTACTAATTGTGGGTATAAAATCAAACGCACGAACGCATTAAAACATATGCCTTCTGTGAGGTTTGAACTCACGACCCCTGGTTTACGAGACCAGTGCTCTACCACTGAGCTAAGAAGGCTTCGTTTGTAGATGTAAAAATATGGATTTTCGTACTTGACATGAAAATTATACAATGTTTATTATCAATGTTATCTTTATTGACTATTAACTGTAATTAATAGATAATATATTCATTAAATTTGAGAAAATAGTCCATTAAGTATCATAAAAATATCAATAAAAGATTAATTATGAGAAAAATTACAATATTAACACAATTGTAATGCCATCTTCAGAGGCAAAATAGTTTAATGCCTATTATTTATTTTTTTTAAAAAAACAGAATTAAATATCAGGGCTACATAATTTCTTATTAGTTGTTATATTATTAATTATATTCTCTATTAGTCTCTTTTAATATTTTTTTAATAAAAATTTCGGTGTCTATCATATTAATGTTTGTTTTATTTGTAATTTTTCTTTGTATGTTCAGTTATTCTAGTCCATAATTTAAGAGAATGTATTTATCGATTCTCAATGAGTTTTAATTAAATTTATTATATAAACTTACAAAAAAAACAGTTTCCCAAATTTTCAATACAATTTTTTGATCTTTTTTGTTCTAAAAAATAAAATATCTATGCATTTTGGTGACATTAAAATTATTTTTTATTAGTATTGCATCTGATTTTATTTTTTATAAACATTATTCGTTTATTTAATTTTGTATGGTCATTTTTTGAACTATTATTTTTATTATAATCACAGGTATCGACTTACTTTCTAACAACACACTTTCTTACTAATTTATTTTTTTGTTATAGCAACTGCAAATTTTTTATTATTACTTTTTGGAGTGATAAGTCTCAGAGACAATAACAATCTTGTAGAAACTAATATGCAAGAATAGAAGAAAAAATTCTAAAAGTATGTAATATATTTTTAAGTAAATGACATTCCAATATAAATTGTTTAATAATTCTTACAGATAAAAAGTAACACTAAAATGTTATCTGAAAAGAAATAAACAGGTTTCATATTATTTATAGTTTTGTAAACAAATTTTTAATAAAATTAACTATTATTTTACAATTCTGTTTTTTTCTTTAAAAAAAATATGATGATATGACACTGACTTAATTTATTATTATATTTCTCTTTTAGAATTTTTTGTAGTAAATTAATAAAAATTGAGTATTTAGAATAATTGAGTTGTTTAATATATATATATATATATTGACATAATTTAGACTTCCACTTGAAAGTAGCAGGCCCGTAGCCAGACCACTATATTAGAGGAAACAAACAATTTTTGAAGAGACAAATTTTTTTTATATCAAATTTGTTAGTAGTTGCTCATACAACGTACTCATAGAAACGATTTTTTTTCGCGTATAGAATCGTTTTTAATCAACAAGATAAACCCATTAGGAAGATTCTCTGAATGATTCTTCATGATTTTCAAATCTCCCTTGAGTGGGGGAGAGCAAACAGAGCAACCAAGGGCGAGGCAACGGCCCCTTAGCCGACACCTGATTATAGGCTTGGAAAGTAATAATGAAAAGGCAAAATTAAAAACAATATGTTTTTTTTTTTAATTTTTGAGTTTTTTTTAATACTTTCTTGTGGACGCCTACATTGAATCTCCCTTTGTATGTATATATATATATATAATATTTTATTGAAAATAAGGCAGTAATATGTCAGAATTTTCAAAAGAAGTCTATAAAAATATATTAAATATTTATTATTATGTCAAGAAGCACGCAACAACGTTTCTAATAATTCATAAATATCCTGTTTTTAGATTTCTTACATATGTGTATATATATATATATATATATATATATATATACATACATATGTATATATGTATATATATATATATATATATATATATATATAAATTATGAAATTATGAATAATAATTATAACATTATTTGAATATCGTCCTGGAGACGATCGAAACGCAACGCAGTAAAATTTAAAGTGTCTATTAATAATAAGGAGAAAAAAAATCATGTTTGTAGGATTTATTTGACGTTAGTTGTCAGGTTGATTGGTGTTTGATGCCTTTATACATTGTATAAAGCAATTTCGCTGGGGGACTTTATTGATTGATGATGATTGAAGTAAAGGTTGGTTAGTGAGTCTACCAAGTATAAGAAATTACGTTTACACCCATACAGTCTGTTCGATTATTTATTACGGACGTGTTTCGGATCAATCGTTTCAATATACAAGGATTGCACTCGTTCTGGGAATCCGGAATCCGTGAGTTCGATCGATACGCTTTTAATCCGACTCGAAACGAAACGGTCGATTCGTATACAGAAATCTTTTTAAATCAATTAAATTATAGAGAGATTTATGATTGGATTTGTAAGATTTATATATATATATATATTAAAAAATTCCAAAATACATTTTTTGTGAGGAATTAAATTATATAAAAATTAATATAATTTTCTATTTTAAAGATAAATTGATTTGAAAATCTATAATTATTCCAACTGAACGCATCTTAAAATAAAATAGACGTTCATAAACTCATATGTTTTTCTTTTTTGCGCTTCGTTCTATCTTCAAACACAATTTGAAAACAAGTCAGAAAAAAACCGTTTCAATAATAAATCTAATGATATTTATATCTGTTATTTCGGTCTGACTTGTAAAAAAAAATTCTTACACACACACACACACACACATACACAAGTCGTACATGTATACGAATTTAGTACGTGAACTGTGAACGTCTTATAAAATTATCGAGCGTTCCAATGTTTCGCCGTTTGAAATACAAAAGACTTATCTTGGTACATTTTATACGTGTACAATAGACAACTTAATTTATTTAACATGGCGGATGATTGACAGTGACAAATTTCCACGCTCGTTATCGTCGGGATCTATTCAACGATTCGGGTATTGTACCGAACCGTTCGAATCAGCGAATTTCGGCGGTTTTTGGCTATTGTTTCTGTTTAATCGACTGAATCATTCGATCCTATAGTCGTTAAGATTTTGATTTTTAAACTGAGATAGTTATTTATTTATTTAATAGATGATCAGTATACAACGTCTTTCAATTCGATTCTGTTATAACATTTTAATTCTATACATTGTACATTTTCGATTTTTATCTAAACAGAATATAAACTGGAGGCTCAATGTGAAATTTTCAAGTAATAAATCACCATTGAATCACTTTCACAAATTAATTGTTCGCTTCCCGACAAATTTCAAAAAAATCCGATAAGAAGTGTTCAATAATTGACTACTGATCATTTTTGGTTGCTACTTATACATATTTCAATGGTATTTTTAAACTGATAACTTATAGTGAAAATATGGAAGTATAAAAAATCACCTGTATTTTCTATCAAAGGTTAGATATAAACTATGAAATTGGGAATACATTAATAAAATATTTTATATTTTTTTTGGCAAAAATCGAAAAATATCCTTGTTGATTTTTTTTACTGAAATATCAAAAATAAAAAAACTTTCTAGGTTTTAAAACGAATGAGAATGGTTATTCAGATTTTAAAATAGCATTAATACTAATTTTAAGTGTAAAGAATCATCAGAGTGACTTTTTACTTATCAACCATATTTTTAAGTAATTCATACGTTATAAAAAAGGATAAATTTCTCATCTAATTCTTTGCAAGGCTCTAACTATTAATTTCTCTAAAATGTACAGTAAAGCTTTGATTCTACTGAGAAAAAAAGTTATATATATTAAAAATATTTTGAGAAAATATTAATCTTTTCTCGATGATTTTTTTGTCAATTTTTTTTAGAAAAATTTCTTAATTCTTTAGTTCGATTGGCTCTTCATTGAGTGTTTTGTAGCGTTCAGAAGTCAAAACTGATTTGAAGTATTAAGAGAATCGTCTCATCCTCTTAGCACTTCCAATTAATTAAAACGATTTATTAATTTAAAATAAATTCTAATGAATATATATATATATATATATATATATATATATATATATGTGTGTGTGTGTGTGTGTGTATTCCGATTGGACTAAATTACATCATATTAACAATGTTGTTACGATAATCATCAAGCATTACATGTTTTGACAGAACATCTGTACGAAATTTTAATTTAAAATTTTTCCAAATTGATTCTAATTTATCTGCTTGTTCTAAGCGCATTCTAAATTATAAAAAATAAACGTACGAATATTAAAATAAATATTAAACCTAATACCCACTCACAATTTCCTCACAAGTTCAAACATCATCCCACTCGTCTGTTACCACCGTCCGTGACACATTCTTTTTAAATTTGACAATTAAACGTAACTGACTGTTAAATTTTATCGTACATGTTTGATACACTTTGCCTGTCAAAATATCCATTTGAGGATACCGTAATTGTATGTACGATTAAATTACGATGACGTTAAGATTTCCAACACTAACTGACTGTGAAATTTCATGTTATATAACGTAATATGATGTACTTTATCACCTTTTTATTTCTGTAAATCAAATTTATTGTTTTTTTTTTCGTGAAGATAACGGTTTTTGTATAAATTGTAAATCTACTTGAAATAGAAGTACAGTTTTTAAATAAATATATTTATTGTAAATTATAAAATAACTCGGACGGATTTGTTTAATAAAATAGAAATCAGTTTATAATATGAGTTTGAATTTTTAACTCATTCATTGGATATCTAGAAAAATAGGAATTTCATAAAGGATTAATTATTAATTGAAGAAAGGAATAGATAAAAACAATTATAAATTTAAAATCAGAGAAAATCAAGAGAAAATTCTAAAAAAGTGCATACATTTTGAGCTAAATTGCGCCAATAAGAAAGATCTACTCAATAAACAATTGCCAAAATATTACATCTTAGAAAATAATTTGACTGTAGATAAGAAATTAGTGTCATTTGGGGATAATCGAACCTTATTTTACTAATATTTTCAATTTTTTCTCCATATATTAACGAATGACTTTGATGTTATTAAAACTTTTTTATAATTATTTCATTTTTAAATAGCAACAATACACGAATTAAATTTATTTTTTATTTATTAATTATTTTCCCTATCTCTTGACAATTTTTTTTCTAATCAAAAACATTCGATAATTAATAATTGATAATTTATGATTATTCCACATTTCGATAGACAACACCATAATGTTCAAAAACTAAACTAGATTTGTCTGTATTTCAGTGTTGAAAAATTACGGAATTTCAATCGAAATGTGCATGATCAACAATCAAAAATGATCATTGAGCATTTATTGAACATTTTTGGATACGAAAACTATATTTCAAGTTGAATTTAAACTTGAATTCAATTAAAAAACGATTTGCAATTTCTTAGTAATAAAATTATATAACAAATCCAGATATAAATTCATAATACGTTTATTTATCCCACTTATTATTTGTCTGTTACATTTTTCAGGCTAGAATACCATCGATTATGATCAATGATTGGAAAGAATTTATTTTTTATTTATAATTACAGAAATCTAACGCCCTGTTTAGTAATTATTTATAATCCATGTCAAAAAAGTATTAAAAAATGTCTATATATAAATTTATTCTTTATTTTGGAATAATTTTTTAAACCCATCCAATTTTGTACAAATCGTACAAAACAATTTGACTTAAGAAATAATTAAGTACGTTAGCAGAATACATGCTAAATCCTTTATAATTAATTTTAATTAGTCATTAATGAATATTGTAAAAATATTATATTTATAACTACAGCATAGACTCAATAATCGAATACAAATTTGTCTACAGAACTTGTTATATGTTGATAAATTTTGCACTAACTATTTAATTTTATAAAGCAACAACTTATTTTTTTAAAACTAACTTCTATTAATGAATGTATACTCTACTAAATTAGTTTTAATCGATTGTATTTATTAAAAATGAACATTTAATTTATATTAAAATATCTATAACATTTCTAAAAAAATTAATAAAATAAATACTAAATCCGCTTATATAACAATAAACTATAAAGAAATAAAAATTAATCACTTACCAAATCTATTATTTCACTTAAGCACGATACTTGATTATATTAACAGTCATTGCTTCTTCAAACTAGAAAAATATTACAACTGAATCCGTCTTTATAATCTTAGAAATAAATTCTCAAAAATTCAAACAATAACTATTCTAAATTCTGTTTATATTAAGTCAATTGTTTAACCATATCTGTAAAAAAACGAATTTAGGTATTTATTTTATATCAGACTATTTATAAAACAAATTTATTCGCTTTGAAATAAACACATAAACATATATAAAAATTAACTCACCTAGCATATAAATAAATCGTTGGAAATAAATATGTACTTGAATATTTACAGGATTTTACTATTTACTTGTCTAGAAATTATATAACTTACTAAATCAACAGATTTATTTGTACTACGTTGTAAATCAAATCTAGGTCATGTGTTTCCTTAACAAATTCCTATGAGTAGATTATGTTATCAGTAATCCACTTATTCTTTCACAATTATTATTTATTTTTGAAATATAGACAAGTTTTTGGATGTTTTAAGCATTTTCACATTATGTAATCAGAAAAAGGTGTAACTAGCAAAACCACTCAATTGAAATAAAATTGTATTCAGATATATTAATTATCTTTGGCCATAGTCATTCTTAATGCTCTACTTTTCTTTCGTTTGTATATTACTTTAATATCAAGATGACAAATTAAATTCTAATTATTTTGTAACGACAACAAGAATAGAACATTCATATTTATTCCATTATCTCTATTTTATTTTTATAAATTAATATTAAGTATGGATAGATTGTTATATAATGTAAAAATATTTAAAACACACTCTTACTATAAACAATTCTAATTCCAATTTTAGACTCTAACAAAACAAATCAATTTCCCTTTAATCCAATTAAAATTACATGAATTATTCATCGATTGTACACAAGTCAAGTGTGTGTCGTACAATGTTTATCAATTTTATGATTTTCAAATATGTATAATTAAAGATAAGTTTTGATAATAAAATGTATTATTAAATTAGTAAAATTTTAGTAATAAAATAAATAATAGACGATAAATAGCTATAATAATTTTAAATTATATGTCATAATTATTAGGTTATTATTTAATTACCATTATTAATAGAATAATTATCGACATTATCTATTTTATATTTTCATAATTTCACTAATATATATATATATATATATATATAATATATATATATATATAAATGTAATTTTACAATAATAATGTGGCTAAATGTATGAGAAACTCTATTAAAAAAGGTAAAGAAAAATATATTCACGTTCTTATTTTAAAATTGAAGCACTCATTATAAGATGTTTATCTGCAATGAATAATATTACGTTTTAGTAATTAAAATTTACATGTTTTTCGCTATTGAATCGTTTAAATGATATAAATTAATGTAATAACATTTGTAAAAAAGTGTCTAATTTTAATAAAATGCTCGTTTAGGTGCACATAATGGTTGTAAAAGTAATCAGTAGAAATTAAAATACAGTATTAAAGAACGAATAAAACTATTAGTATTAAATACACTTTTAGTTCTGAATTTTTTTCACTCATCGCAGTAATTCTATATAATTTTTTTAATATAAATTTAAAATGTATTCATTAATTCTTCTTTTGTAAGTGAATAAACATTTAGAATCGTAATATTCTGACTGGAAACTGGAAACAAATTTTATTTCTGTCCAAAAAAGGAACTCAAATACACATATAAAAATGCATAAGTAATCATATACTTGTAAGTAAATGAATTTTGTATACTTATCATGATTTTAATTAAAGATTCGAATCAAATATTCGAAACATGATGATAATTCAATAAATGCGAATTCAATACAAGTAAATATTTGAGAATGACCTGTTGTAAAATAAATTCTGTTAAAATTCTATTCTATTCTAAAAAATGTGTATATATATTTTTTTACTTATTAAAATTTATATGTTTTTTTAATTTTTCAATATTATTGAGTCATACAGCTCCTAATATTTTTTAAAAAATATTATCTAAAATACATTTTCAGATTTGATTTTTTTATAAATTTAATATTAATTTTCATATGCACTATTTTCTAGTAGTTTATTTTGAATCAAGGGATTTATTAATTTTATTTAAGAAAATAAATTAAATTCAAAAATACTTAAAATGTAGACATTTGATTATATTCAACTAGCATGAGTTTTGAAACTGTGTACATAAAGAAATTTTCATAAATAAATTTTTCAACCACCCCACAAACAGTAAACAAATTTTTGATCAAAAATGTTAAATAATTGATTATTATTGATTATAAACATTTTTATTCTATTATCATAGAGTTAAGATACAAGAAAATATTTTATGTACATTAAATGGAAATGAAGGTACTGCCAAATCGGCAAGTGATTAATTATAGATTATTTTTGATTGTTGCTTAGAAACATTTCAACGTCTATTCCATTGTCCTCAGAGTACTAGAGGGATGATATCACTGTCTTAGAAAAATAAAAATAGTGTAAATTTATCTATAATCAATCAGGGAACATTTTTAATCGCAAAAATGTTTGGTTTGTGGGATAAGTGATAAAACTTACTGACACTAAAAACATTATAGGTGAATATGAATTCTATTCCATCGTAATTCTATATATATATATATATATATAATTTTATATAATTTAAAAGTATATTCATTACTTCTCCTTTTATTAATTAATAAATATTTAAAGTAATAATATTATACCTGGAAACTAGAAACAAATTACTATTATTTTTTTATGCAAAGGACTCAAATACAGATATAAAAGTAAACATGTAATCATGTACTTGTGAATAGTTGATTTTTTACACTATTTATGATTTTATTTAAAGATTCTAGATAAATACTTGAAACAAGATGATAATACCTGAAGATGAAACTCTAATAAATGTGAATTCAATTTAAGTGGATATTTAAGAATGATCTCTTATTAAATCAATTCTGTTAAAATTCTATTCTGTTCTAAGAAATGTGTTCGTTGGTTTATATATTTTTTTATTTATTAAAATTT
The DNA here is from genome assembly GCA_034766995.1 of Acanthacorydalis orientalis. NCBI lineage: Eukaryota > Metazoa > Arthropoda > Insecta > Megaloptera > Corydalidae > Acanthacorydalis > Acanthacorydalis orientalis. The sequence continues at coordinate 46,398,541 of CM068317.1, forward strand.
GTATATGTTTTGAACTTTTCAATATTATTCGGAAATATATGTTTTAATGAAAAGGTATAGATATCTTATTTTATATAGAATGATTCTGAAAAAGAAAATTCAATTGATTATATAGGATACATTTTAGATCTAATAATAATCTAATAATAGTGAAGATAAAATTTAATTTTATAGAAAAAAAATATAAGAATTCAATGCAGTTTTTGGTACTTAGTTAAGTTGTAATTAAATTCATTTGTACAAATAAATTTTCACTAATTGATAATCCACAATTGTCAATAATTGATATTGATATTTTTTTTTGTTTCTCATACAAATTTCAGTGACGATACAATCATATTCAGACTTTTCTGTAGTCCAACTTTTTGAAGATGATGGAATTGTCATAGAAAATCAAACAAGTAACAATCAAATTGAATAATAATTATTTTTAATAAGATTTTCTTTATTTGTGAACTAAATATGAAAAAGATATTTAGAAACAACACATTTTATAAGAGAATTTCTTCTTTCATACAGCAAAATTTTCTTTTAAAATGTTTAAAGTTTGTATGTAATTTATATTATGCACTTTACAAGAATTTTGATACATAATAACTCAATTTTCAGGATACAAGAATGTGAAAATCTTTCAGATAAGATACTTTCTATACGTTCACACTACAAAGATGACATTTTAAGATAAAGAAGTCATCAAAATGTGGATAAACCACTTCAAATGAAGAATAACTAATTTTTTAACGTTTTAAAGGTAGATTGTGTTATATGTGAAGAATGATTAATTTGTGAAAATGAATTTAGACACAGTTCCAAAACTGTATTTTTCACAATTCTATTTACTTAACTATTTCTTCTATCTGGTATCAAATTAGTTAATAAATTTCCTTTATGCATTTTGAAAATATGTTTAAGAAGAATATTCTGTAAATTTGTAGAGTAATATTAGATTTTCAATTTTGATTTAGTAGATAAGCTTTCATTTAATATATTTTTCTTCACTCACTAATAAAGATATTTCTTTAAGTTTGTATTTGTCACTGGCTGAATTAATAAAAAAATCGAAATTGTCTCTGAAATAACTATAAATTTCCTAAGCTCAGGTATAACCTGGTGAGTGTGTATATGGTGAGGTGAGCCAATGTTTCTTCGTGTACAAGGTATATAATTTTAATAATTGCTGCAGTGGATTTTGTACTGTTCGTGCCGCTACAGCGCGGCCCTGGCGTTCCGTCTGTCTGTCTGTGTGTATCGAGTCCATCTGTGGTATCATGGAGCCCCGTCCGTAGATAGTGGCGTGCATCCGTCGGCATCTGCAAAAAAGAAAAAACAACACACATGTATACATACATTTATAAGTGTATGAAGATTTCGTATTAGTAATCAAGTGTATAAATATGCATCATTCATTTCATTCGCTTGTCTATCATTTCGTGGCATTCTTTCAATTCTTTGATTTATTTGTTGTTTTATGTCTCGTCATCTACCCGAGTTCGTAGAATAAGATGCATGTGTTTCGTTCTGGAAATGAATCAAGGGATTGGTTTTCGGATATAGCTTTTCTTGAAACGGATTTGATATTCGTAACACAGAAAGTTACCTCGAAAAACAAATATTTACAAATTACAAATGTTTTACTAAATCCTGATACAATAAAAGTCTTACTTATATAAAAAAAATCTTTAATATTACATTCCATTGATAATCGAACAGTATTATTACAGATTTTAAATTCACAATTATGATAAATTTACTAAGTTTATATCAGATGTATTAATTAATTCGGTGCCTTTTTTATAGAAAATGAATGTTTATTAACGGAAAATTAGAATACATTACAATCCTAAATATATCTCCCCTTTATTTTGTACAACTTTGCTTCATCTTTTGAATAATAGACAAATCCCTTGTTGAAAAAAAGATGGTAGTTTTGAGTCGATGAAGCAGTTAATATATTTTCGAACCTCTTCAACTGTTTTGATATTTTTTGTATTTGGTGTGTCAGAATATCTTCCCTTAAATTTAAACATATCACTTTCGCGGATTTGGCAGCATTTTTCATCTAGAATGCGAAAAGTATGCAATTTACTATTTTTCAGATGTCATCGTTTTCACTACTGTTTTGTAAGGTCATATTAACTGTTCATTCAAGATATGTACTGGATTTAAATGTTAACGTTGGCACTTAAAAATTCTAAAACGATGAGAAAATATTTTAATTTATTGCGAAATTATGATTGATTTAATTTAAAGGTACAGAATTATTTTTTACACCTAATATTTATTTCAACTACATTTCTTTTATTTGTATATTTAACTAATTAATTTTAGATTTCTTGCAGATGTTTCTTTCAGATTTCATCTTTAATCAAAATGAATAATGTTAGATATAACATCTATAGTTAAAATATATCAATTATCAAACAATAAATTAGTTGGGTCAATTAAGAAGTATTAAATATGTGTCATCGTATAATCATTTGAATATTGAATCGATTTTATATTAATTAACCTTGCTTTGATATTTAATGATTCACATATTTTTGTTTTTTAAGTTTTCAAATATGTTATATTATATATATATATATATATATATATATATATATATATATATTCGTGCAGTAATATATTTGTAATTAGTTCATTCAATCGTATGTTTAATCAAGATAGTTTTTTTCATTGCTTGGTCATTTAAACAACTCTTTATTTGTTTATAATTAAAATAAAGTATGTTTTCAGTTCAATTTATAATCGTTAGACTAATTAGTTATTTGATGAAGATTAATTGGATTGAAATAATGTTTTTTTTTCTTTGAATATAGCAACAGTTCTCAAAAGTTTCAAGAATAAAATGTATTTTCATAATTAATAGTTTTTTTTTGACTCGAAAATAAATTGCACACTTAAATTATTTCTCAATCATTCCCCTGGCTTTTTTAACTAAATTGCCTAATATTCTCATCATATTCACTACTGTTTTGTGAGGTTATACTAACTATTTATCCAAGATTTGTAGTGTTTTTAAATGTTAAGATTGATACTTCAAAATTCTAAAACGGTTAGAAAATATTTTAATTTAAAACTGAGTTATGATTGAATTAATTTAAAGGCACAGAATTAATTTTTATACCTAATAATTACATGCTCTATTCAAGTGTTTACTAAATTAATTATATCGATGAATATTTATTTTCTAGTAAATTGTATATTATTTACGAATATCCAGATAATTGAATTAATTTCATATTATTATAATCATTTAACTTACATCGAAATTGAAACATTAAAATTTATTTTCAGTTCATTTTCCATACAATTCTTAATCAGATTAAAAAGTAGTTATATATAGTAGCTGTACACGTTTATTCATAATATACATGTATCTGAATACACAACAGAAAACTCATAAACACATCGTCGTACATCTATGTGTGTGTGTGTACATATCGAACGCGAACATAAAAACGCATCGAACCCATAAAACATATTTCCATGTGATTAAAAAAACATTAGAGAGCCGGCATAAGTTTTAGGCGGCGACGGTGAGGGAGACGAGATGGAGGAGGCGCACGAGCAATGTTTATATCGGTCGTAAATAACGCTTTTTTGATATATAAAATATATGTTGGCCATATCAAAATTTGACACCTATGTTTTTACACAATGATTTATTGACTCACCTGTCCATCTATATATCCGATACCTGAGCCGAAAGTAAAATAAAATTTGATTGTTCCGATTTTTTTTTTCTCGTTCGCTTCTTATTATTATTATCATATTTCAGTGCCCATTTATATTTGCCAGTAATAAGTAATAAATGATTATATTAATGTAAATGTTGCCATAGGAATAGAGGCATAACAGTATGTTTGATAGTTTTTTTTCGAATCTCTCTCTCTATTTTGCCATAAATAGACTTTTCAGAAATGAATTTTTCATTCATCCCACAAACTGTATTTTTTTCTAATCAAAAATGTTCAATAATTGATTATTGATCGTTTTTGATATTTTAGTGACGCATTTTCAAAGCAATGTCATCATCCTCAGAGTGTTAAGATACAGAAAAATCTTTTTGGTCTGAAGAGTATATTTTTGTTAACGGGGAGAGAGGGAAATTGATTAATGAAAGGTAATTCATCTGCGATTTCCAAACTATATTGTGTAAATTTTGAGAAAAGTTAATATTAACTCTTTTTTAAATTAAAGAGATAATTAGTTTAACAAATAAATTTTCACTATCCATTAATATCCATTTTGCACACTTTCCACTACCACAATAGCATATTAAAAAAACATAATAATCAAGTTTGGATATTATATTCTGAAGGTCTTCTTCCTATAGGATCAGCTGTAAGTCTATTCTCCACGACTGGTTTCGGCACGTATGACATCGGGTAATTTTGAAGATTTCTAGACCTAAAGTCTAGAAATCTTTAGATAAATTTTAAAAATTTTAAGATAAACTATTGAAGACCTCCAGGATAATATACCAATGGGATCACAGATATATAATATTAGATTCATAATTATTGGATTTTTTTAAAAAAAGTATCATGTTTAAAAAAATATTTCATTTATAAAAATAGGAGTAGATTAGTCCATTAAAACCGAATCTGGAGAGAGAAGTCCTTTTCGAAAGCAAAACCTTTGTATTAGAGTAGTTTGGCACTGCAGTTAAATTCAATTTTAGAAATAGGCTCCTCATACAACACATATTTTTGTATCTAATTTTCTCTACTTGACTTCGAGATTTTTACATACACTCTAAGAATAACAGCACTGTCTTTTAAATATACAATATTATTAGACATTAATGATTAAACATTTTGTTAAAGAAAAGTGTGTGACTTGGAAATTTAATTATGAAATAGAATTCTGTTTCATTGCAAGTTTAGTTTTCATATTGATAAATCTAAATATTTTAAAGTTTATACTTTATTTTTAAAGTTGAATATATTTTTTCATTCTTATAAAAATATCGTTTGAAATTACTTATTTTTCCTATATTCTATCTGACCACTTATATTTCTCTTATCCAAAAAGTACATAATTTATATTTAAAATTATTTTCTATTCTGACACATAAATAATTCTTCAAAAGTAATTATGGATTCTATAAAACACACCAGTTTAATTGTATATTGTTGATTTCTCTCTCCCTCTTATACATAAAACACACGAATTAAAAATTACATTTCCAAAAACGAATTCAACGAAATTAATGCACAAATCATTTTGATTATAATCTTAATACAATTAGGATACATATATCTTCAAATTTTGACTTGTGTATATATATATATATATATATATATATATATATATATATATATGTAATACATGTATTAAAAAAGCAACCCTGCCTCAGGAAACTCAACCAAGTTTATTTCATAAATACGAAAGTAATTATCCAAAAGTTCAGGTAAAAAAATGTTCTGTACAGTGTGTGATATACTGTACCAAGTATTTAATTGTTGTTTCCAATATAAATTACCTTTTTTTTTGATATAAAAATAGGAATTAGTAAAAATAGTTCTCAAATCAAACAACGGAAACAAATAAACAGAAACTGTATGGTTATATTATTTGATTTTTTTTGTTAACCTAAACTGAATGTTTGTACTGGTGATTATTATTCACAGGTGTTATTTTTTTCACAACTAGAAAAAAACATATTTTTCGTAAATGTTTATCGTTTATTTTTTAGTTAAGTTGAACCCATCATATTGCACCTGCTAGTTCATGTAAAATCATCTGCTTATCATGCTTGTCATGTTTTTTTTTAAATAGATCCAATTTACTAGAATTTTATATCCATTACATATATACTTATATTAAAATATTTATTTTAAATTATTCGATATATATCAAATAATTTAATGATTAAATAACAATGAAACATTAAGATTTTACTAAATATTTTGTTTATTAAAAATTACTTATTTAAAAAATAAAAATATTTATTTATAGAAAAATTATGTTTTAATATCATAAATAAACTTTCATTCTCCAGAAGAGGTAAAAAAAATTCTGATTAAAAATATTTAATAATTGGTTATTAATCAGTATTAATTTCAAATAAATTGTATTTGAAATTAATGAATTTTAAATTGATTTTAAGATATATATATATATATATATATATATATATATATATATATATATATATATATATATTATCTATAAATGATGATCATTTAAATAAAATAAATTACATATTACACAGAACAATAAATCCTTACAGAAACTTTATATTAGGAATTATACGAAATTAACAAAAAAAAAACGTACATATATTTATTTGTAATACGATATACACTTTTCTTGTAATCTTACAGCGGATCGCACAAACACAAGTCTGTAATTCAACAGTTGTTCTATATATTTTTATATTGAATTTTATCAACATAGTCAAATACAACAAACACGAGTCGAGTGGCACGTTATGTTACCGTGTGATTAAACCCAATTACAACAAAATGGCAGTCATGCAACGCTTAGCAGTTCGTTAATTACTTGCGTAATGGTAAATGTTTTCTATGTATGTTTTTGCTTTTAATATTCTATTTTAGATTGGCAAAGGTGAAAGGGTAGTCTCATTTAACCTTTCTCTTTCATACAGTGCCACGTTTTTTTTATGTCTTCGAACGGGTTATCGATTCATAGATTCCAAAATGTGATTGAATTTTAAGTTTTGGTGTATTTATAATTTTAAAAAGGTTGTAGGTTATGATTCAAATATGATTATGTTTTTTATATATTACGTGTATAAATTAATTCAGTGCCTTTTTTGTATAGAAAATGATGTTTTACGGAAAAATTGATTATATTTCAATCCTCAAAATATCTTCCATTATTTTATATAACTTCCCTTCTTTCTGGTAACTAACGAATTCCTTATCAAAAAAAGGTAGCGGCTTTGAGTCGATAAAGTCGAAATTGTATTACAGACCTATTCCACTGTTTTAAATTTTTTGAATGTTTTAGTCTCACAGTTAGTCTTATTTGCATTTAAATGGCGTTGCTAACATCTTGCGTGCTAAGATACAGAAAACTTCTTGAGTGCTATACACAGATTTTTCTATTCCTTAACACTTGAATTATCATATAAATGCAGATAAACAGCAATACAAAAAACGATGACTAATTAACGTTACTAAACAATTTTGACCATAAAAAATGTTTGTAGTTTATGGTTCCAGTAAATATATATATATTTTATTTATAAAAAACATCACACGATAATTTTATACAAAATTAATTACCCAATTTATAAAAAGTTTTAAATACGATTAAAAGATTTACAACAATCATTATATACACTCTGCATCTGTAATTATATTTTAATAAATTAATATTTTTGATATGGTATTCTTGAACTAAATAATTTTTTTAACAAGCTACACTATTATTTCATTTTTTTCTTCGGTTTTTTATCAATAAACAATCAAATTCTCACCAAAAAAGGCATTCCAGTTAAAATAAAAGTATGGAGTCATCTGAGAGAATACTTTGATGAAAGTTTAATGATTCTTTGCAATATTTTTTGCAGAAGTCGTTAGAAAACGGAAATTGTTATAAGTATATATATATATATATATATATGTGTGTGTGTGTGTGTGTGGATAGAAATTGCATAGTAATTATATAATAAATTTAATGCGAAATTCGAAATTAATCAAAATGGAAATGAATCCACAACCAAAGAAAACCTACGACTCGAGACGCCCATCGAATGAAGAAAAAAAAACTAGCATTTAATATAAAGACCAATTAAAGTGCATATGCAAATTATATGTTAAATTAATTAAAACGATCTGTTGTTTTGGTCTAAGTACCCGAGCACTTCATTCATTATCGTTACGAATGCGTAAATAAAACACACGGTATAGGTGCCACAATTGATGAAGTTTCTATCTTACACTTATAATTAAATATAAACCTACGTGTATAATTAAACGAATCCGTCTATCCGAATACCGTGCTGAAAAAAATTTATATATAGCGCAATACTATTTGATAACATTATTTCATTATAATCAGATTCGTTCGGATGCAAATTGTGTTATTTGAGAGATCATTTGCACACGATTATGTCATAATATTGTTATATGTTTGCATAAATTAGTTTCTTTGCACGTAGGTTATTTGAAATATTTTTTAATCGAAATTAATGTACACACTAATTTATTTATTTAATTATTTGGATAGAACTGTGAAGATGAGGTCTCGTTGTCGAAATCCACTTCAGCTGTTATTAAATCAATAATCAATTATTGATCATTTTCACAAATGAATTATTTGCTCACACTATAAAAGTGTTTCTGGTCAAAAATGCTCAATAAATTATTGATCAACCTTGAAATAGCTGAGAGACCTGGGCCCCTCTGCTGTTAACAAGTGCCAAACTCTGAGGCTCACGACTCGCGTCTCTCAATCACTAATAATCTCGGTTTTCGGAAGAATTCGCTAAGTAGTGGAGCATTTTTCATGAACCCTGGGGTGTATGGAACTTAGTTATGGACTACTAGAGCTTCAGGATACGCGCGAGGTTAACCTGTTACTTGTTCGGAATTGTTGAATATTTTTAATCTCACAAAATAATAAATTTCTGAATAAGAATGTAGCTACGGAGTCTACACTGTATAGTGGTAGAAAATAATCCCAATCATAGTTCCTTTAAGACCCAAATGACCAACCATGGATCGTAGTTATATTTTCTGTCTTTGAGATTACTATTTTTTTCTTTTTTTCTATCTAACAATTTTCAGTCTAACAAAAATAACTCATTTATAAAAATAAACTTAACTAGAGTCTAAACTGTATTATGATAGAAAATAATCTCAATCATAGTTCCCTTAAGCCCCAAATAACCAACCATCAATCATAGCTATATTTTCTGTCATTGAGAAAACTATTTTTTATTTTTCTTCCATTACCGATTTCATATTCAGATGGATATTGATTGGTAACTGATTCTCAAAATATCAAAAAATAAAACCGGCAAAGGAAGAAAAAAAATAGTGACTTCAAGGATGAGAAACATAACTTAAAATCTAGGTACATTGATATGAAACAAATTACAATCACACATAGTTAATGATAACAGACTTATTGTCATCATCAATTTATAAATTACGCTCCTGTAGTGATTTTTTACAGGACGTTCTATTCTCAGAACTGAAAGTAAATATAATTTTGAAAAAAATATAATATTGTTATTCTTGCACCAGAATTTTTTTTGTTTCGTTTTTGAGTATCTTTCTAATAGAAAAAAACAATACTCAAAAATTAAGTAAAAATTATTTAGATTAATCAAGAATCGATTGTTCACATCTGAATATTTGACTAGTCGAAGAATCGATTAAAATTTGTCATACTCAAAGAATACACAAAACAATACCAAAATATAATAAACTACAGTGGAATAAATATATAAAATAATATATTTTCGTGATTACATTTGAATTTTCGTACGTGTGACATTGTTTTTAAGAAATTAAAAACTATCGTTTAAATCAGACCTGTGAAACGCAAACACACACACACACACACAAAGAGAATAGAGGGAAAAGGGGAAAAACATTCCTGCACGTAGCCGCATACAAGAAACGCCGACATTTTGTCTGTGCGACACACCTGTACATCGCGTGCATTGCGTGCGGCATGGATGTTGTTTCTGTTATTTTTGCTGTGTCGTTTTTTTATCTGGGAAGAGATTTGTTTCACGAACTACACAAAAATATCGGTCGGTCGACTAGTTCTCAGAAATGCTATATCACCCATATGCTCGTTATACGCATTTACATATAAACAATATTAAATATATATATATATATATATATATATATATATAAACGCATATGCCCTGAATCTAAGAACATGTATTTAGATTTTTTTCTTAATTAATATCTTACTAAGATATAACATTCAAACATTTTTTTTAAAACTATAATCATATAACACACCCGTAGTTACTTGGTAAATAATAAATAAATATTCAAAGTGAATGTATAAATGTGTGTGTCTTAATATATTTTTCTGAAACAAATATTAATTACTTGAAAAGATAAAAAATAAAAACATAAATAATATTTCGTTATGAGTTTCGAATTCAAATCTGTTATAATAGGATTTATAAAAAGAATACAGAAAAGCATTTCATAAAAAAAAAATACTCTGAAACTGCATTCTCTTTATATAGATTTTTAAATGTAATTACTACAAAATTATTAAAGAAATTCATTCTTAACCGAAATTGAAAATTCGAGTTTTTGTAATATTTATATTTTCGAGAAATGTGTTCAGAAATTATATATTTAATCATCATATCAATCATTAGGTTGTGATAAATTATTTGTAAAAAATATCAATTATCTGAGAGAAATATTTTAAAGGTATTAGGTGTACAAATTAATTCAGTGCTTTTTTTATAGAAAATTAATGTTTATTTAAGGTAAAAATGGAATAAATTTCAAATCCTGAATATTTTGTATATCTTTGCTCTATTTGTCTGGTAATTGATGAATTTTTTGTCGAAAAAAAGGTAGTGGATTTGAGTCGATGAAGTAGTAATATATTTTCGGACCTCTTTCACTGTTTTAGCATTTTTTGTACGTTTTAAGCATTACATCTCCCAGAGCTGAACGAATCATTCCCATGGGGCTGGCATGAATTTTTTAACTGAAATATGAAAAGTATGCAATGCCTAATATGCTGCTTTTCAGATACTATTATTTTTACTACTGTTTTGTAAGGTTATGCCAACTACTTGACCATAATATATAGTATTTTTAGTAGTTGAGGTTGATACTTCAAAACACTAAAACGACGAGAAAATATTTTAATTTAAAACAGTTATGACTGATTCAATTTAAAAGCACGGAATTATTTTTAGACCTAATAAATCACTCCTCACATGTATCAAAAAGGTTTTATTATCAAAATATTTAACAATTGCTTATTGTTCATTTTTTCTTCAATTTTTTCTATTCCTCATAACTGAATTTAGCTACAAAGCCAAAACTATACTTTAATATTAAATTGTATTTCATTTAAGACCATTTATAGATGGTATTAGGGTAAATATTTTTAAACCCCTAATAAAATCTTTTTATAGTCAGATTTTGTGTATCAAAAATATTATAAAAATTTTATAACTTCTATAAATATTTTTTATCTTTATAACAAATGAAATTATATACAGAGTGTACAAATATATATATATATATATATACACTTTGATTGTTAAGGTCTGTTTTTCTCATAAAATCAATTTTATTGAAATACTAAAAACTTACTGAATTATGGGATGATAGATAATATATATATATTGCACACCCTGTATGTATATATCACGTCATGGAGTTATATTTACATAAATACATCCATTTAGAAACATTAAAATAGAATAATTCAATATGCAAGGTGATATTAAAACACAATCAGCAATTTATTTGATCGATCGCCGAAAAGAATTAATTGGTAGAAAGAATGCTATACAATTATTACACCCTTTGAACGCTACTAATTATTTCTCTGGCACCCTTTAATAACCATATTTTATTTTTACGGATTTTTCCAATCTGTCATTTAACATCAACAACAACTAACTTCAGTAAATAGCAGTAGCATTAATGCTAAAGAATTGTTTAAATTCGAATTTTTTCGTAACTGTTCGGATTTTCTTAACTGAACCATTAAAGAAAATAATGTGTATATTTACTTCTCATTTTAACAATGTTTCAAGTAAAAAATTTGAAAAAAATATTTAATTCAATAAGTATATAAAAATGAACATTGTACTCGAATTCGTAAAGTGTTAAAATAGCTCTTTAATTTAACATCAGAAATAAAATTTATTTTTATATAAAGTATAAAGGCCCAGAACATGGAAAAAGCACGCAAAACTAGCAAAAAGATCAATATGATCAATCAAATTCATTGTAAATATTTTTTCTTCAGTATAAGAAAATGTTAATTCTATAAACGTTCTGTGTAAGTCAAGAAATGTGTCCTTAATGTTCTACTGGAAAATTTGGTCTCAGTATATTAAATATATATTATTTGAATATACTGTAACTTTTTATCATACAAAATCTTAATAAAAAGGAGCACAAGCCGATATAACAACTATTACGAAAACAACCTATCAGTTTCGAAAACCGTACAACCACAACCAATCCATTCTAATTCTAATACAATTACACAGAACTGGAACTGTTCGATTCGGTACCAAACGCAATCCGTATGGACACAAAGAGACCTTACGGACACGACACAACACTGTTTTATTGGACTGGTTTATTTACAAACCAAAAAAATAACACGTGTTGTGTATATCCGATTTCTGCAGCGCTTACATGTGAGGTTCGACGCAGCGTTACTCGTATTGGCTGCCTTAGGGGGTCACCAGCCCATCCAATGGCGGCTACTAAACCGAATGTGTCTACAAAAAAATATATACATATAGAGTGAGACGGGACCGCCTCCCCTCCGAACACAGGAATACACACATATTTATATTCCATTTGTACGTGAGGCCATATGTTTTATACTTGTGTCTATCTGTTTGATGCTACGTCGTGCTCGATTGACAGAATTGTATAGATTTTTCGATCTCTCCAAGCCGTTATTTTATATTACATTTAGTGTTAAAACACACTTATATTCCATTTATAAATATATATATATATATATATATATATATATATATATATATAAAAGAAATAAAATAAATAATATTTTCTATCCCATTGAAAAACACGAATCAGAATAAAAAATCTGTTTCATTTCAGAAATCAAATTATCAAATAATTATCATATTAACAGCAATGAAGCATTTTTTGTTAGAAATTACATTTTTTTTATTAAGAAAGCTGTTTCTAAAAGCAAATTTGTATTTTATATACATACAGTAAATAGAAAAAAATATATTGATACTGTAGGTATTTTTCAAACATGTTTAGAATTTCTGCAAATTTCATGGCAAAACAGTTTTTAAATGAAAGAAATGTACTTTTTAGACGTAAATATTTCTAGAAAATTCAGGTAAGTTTCCTTAAAAGCTGATAATAGGAAAGTAAGTATTTTTTTAAAAAAAACACTGATTTTAAAACTAATATATTTTGATATCAAGTGATTAATTAAAATTTATGTCTTTAAATAATTAACATAAGAATATTCTTTATTGTCAGTTCCTAATTTTTGTCCACAATTATATTTTTAAACAACTCCTAATATTTCAAATACCCATAGTAAAGGTTAATTTTTTTCTGAGCAAAATAAAAAAATCAAAAAATTAAAAAACTAACAATGTAACTTTACGGAATTATACCTTGGAGTTAAATTGGTATTTTTTTCATAAAAATACATAATTAATTATTGAAAAATTGTTAATTCTAAAGAGAAATAAACTTTTACTTATATTATAAAGGTATTTTAGAAATAAACTTTCTATTATAAAGATAGATAACAAAAATAAGATAAATAGTTATTAAAAATTCATCTGAAAGACTTCGAGAATAAGTTAATTGAATTTTAAATATTTTTAGAGTCAAAAACCAAAGATATATTTTTTCAAATAACTTTATCTCATCACACCTCACTTCATCATACCAAAACTATTCTTTGAATTTGCTCTAATTGATATTTTTCTGAATAGAAAATAGTTAATAAGCTTATTTGCTCCTTTTAATAAGCAAATGGAGAAAAACTTTTATCAAAAATTCGAATCACAAATAAAAAAAGTTATTTCAAATAAAATTAAATAATTGATTCTAAATTTAAGACTAAATACCTTCAATAATTCATTTTAATTATAAACCGTTTCTACTTCAACTACCAGAATTTCTATATGGGTAGTTATAGGCTTTCTATTCCAATTTCCTAAATATCTGCTATGATGTTTCCTTTTTAAGTCATACTTATAAAAAATTTAATAAATGTTAATACTGCAATTACTAGTTATATATTTTTTTATTTAATATATTTATTGAATGTTACTTGAGAACAGACATTTAAAGTATTAAGGTTTACTATAAATATTATAAATATCAAGAATTATCTACCAATACAGTACGAAATTGCAAAAAATTCAAATAAAAACCATTCAAAAAACAAATAACCCAATTCAGACTTTCATTATTTGAGCAAAGAAAATTAGTGCATGAGATCCAAAACCGGGTTAAAAGACCACCTGTTCTTATTTAAGAACTAAAAAAAGTCAATCAAAAATTTATGACGTTCTTCTATGGACAGCATATCAAAAGATATGAATTATTTAGTACGAAAAAAATGTTCCATGCGATTATAAATATAATATGAGACATTTTGAGAGAAATATATATTCAAACTCTCATATATAAAAATTATACTACATACACACACACACACACTCATATATATATATATATCAAATGATTTATTGATTTGATTACTTACATCAACAGGTTGTTAACATGACAGTTATGTGTCTTTTTTAGTGAGAGTGAAAATTAAAATATAATTGTGATCAAATCAATGTATGTATGTATATATATATATATATATATATATATATATATATATATATATATATATATATATATATATATAACGTCGGTCATTGAAAAAGACTGCTTGTAATTAGCACTCACTTACTTGTTTATTTAGTTTTAATAACCGTAATCAGAATCAAATTACTACATAAATTGTAGTATACAACATATTGTAACAGATAGTTCATACATTCTTAACGTATACTAAAGTTTCCTATTGTATTATTTATATTTTCGGCTTTAATGAAGACATTTTCATTATATATCAAACGCATGTATTATACAATTATTCGAATTACGATTTTTTTTAATTGCTATTTAATTAAAACTTCACTTAATTTTTATAATTCTGTGGTGTAGACGTTACGATCTCATTTTATTTTCAAATTGAATGTTGCTAGATGTTTTGTTTATTCTTATAAATATCAGAGGCGTATCAAGGGGATGTGACAATAAATTCAATGATTTAAGTTAAATACCACGAGTGCTATATTTAAATTCCAACGATTTGTTTTGTATGAGTGGAGAGGTTATTAAAAGAAACAATCATTCAAATTTCAATTAAAATTTTAAAAATTGCGTCTGAGCATTATAGTTTCGGCACTGGTGTTAAGTGGTTTATTTTCGTGAATAAATGTTTCTCTCGTTACACAAATCAAAAAAATTTTCTAATCGGAACTGTCCAATAAATTTGATTTTCTTAGATTTTTTTATCTAAGTAAAGATGATAGAATTATCACAGAAATACAAATAAGTAATATTCAAAAATAATAAATAATCATTTATTAAATATTTTTGATTAGAAAGGCGGTATGTTTTTTGTAATAAAAGAAAAAATCATTTGTGAAAGTGCTCTTGAAAATTATATATATATATATATATATATTTATATATATATATATATATGCGTGTGTGTGTATGATTTATCATTTGGAATCATAATTATTAATAAATATTTTATCATTTACCACTCATAAATGATAATAAATTTATGAAGTATTTTAATTTTTTATTTTTGAATGAAAATACAAATGTTTTCGATTTTAATCTAATCTTCAAAAATAAATCAATTAAAATTAATACTAAAATGTTTTTCATGTTTTCTCTCTCTCTCTCTACCCCCTCTATATATATAAATAATAATAACCAATATTATTTTAAATATAAATGAATTAATATTATTTTTTATATTTATACTAAACTTACTCGATATTTTAGCATTTACATTAAACACCATTGCTGTAATCTGTGCAAGAAAGGAAACGCGAAATGTTAAACAATAAAAATGTTACAGATTATGGATATAAGATAGAACTAATTAATTTAATTAAGTGGAAACAATGATTTAGATATATATTTCATAAGTATATATAATTTGTGATAAACAAAACCCTGAAATTACATTTATTAACTGTAACAAAAAAACATATATTTATGCTTTAACAATCGTAAAACAATTTAAATAACTCTGAAAGTAATATTTGAATAGAAAAAATCTACTGTTTATAATTGCTGTAATTATTATAATTTTTTGTATTGTATAGAAAATTAAATACATTTCTTAATAAGAACTGTTAATTTGACACCTTTTAAAAATTGCGAGTGCTCCACTTAATAATTCATAGAAATAAATTCTTTAAAATATAGACATACACACGCACACACACACACACATATATATATATATATATACACATGTGTGTGTACTATCTAACGTCATAATACTTCATCTCGTTTTATTTTTGTGAAATAAAATTAATTCTTACACTTACAAAGCTTGAAATATATTTTTTTTACCAAAATCAATTCTTTTTTGATCTGAAATAGTTCCTAACTTAATAAAATAAAAAAATATTTTACTTAAACTTCAGCAACAGAATATAAAAAAAAATAATTTATGTACAAAATAATTCATCTATTTCATGAAGCAATCTAAAATAACTTTACCTGCTTGATTTGCTATCATAAAATCTATTCTGCTATAATGAATCTTTTTTATTTTGCACAAACTTTAAAGAAATGAATTCTTTTTCACTCCACAAACCACACAAAAATGTATAATCAAAAATATACATTAAATCAATATTAATCATTTATAATTACTGCTTTTACAAATTTGAATGGGGATTCTATCATTTTCAGAGCACCAATTTATATATTTATCTCTATGAAAATGATTATCTTAATTTTATTTCTAATTCAGTGTAAATTTGATTTTCAACGCGAAGAGATATTTTTAATAATGGCATTAATCAATTTGTTAAAAATAGTTAAAATAATAAAAATTATTGTCAAAAAATTGAAATCAATTTAAATGTTATACAAGCTATAATTCAGTCTTTCAGATATTGTGAATTTGCAGAAATAAACCAGATATATTAATATGTAAAAAAATATTGGCCGTTCACAATTAAAATGAATTTCAATCTAAATCTTTTAACAAAATGAATGTCTTATATTTTTGGAAAATTGATTACTGTGTAAATTATTTGTAAGTCATTATATACATATATATATATATATATAATATATATTATATATAGAGAGAGAGAGAAGTATTATATAAAAATATAAATATTTTTTTTTGACAAAACGTCAGTTGTGTTGTAAATAAATATTGGATGTACAAATCGGTGCATTTTTTTTACAAAAAATGAATGTTTGCAGAAAAATGGAATACATTACAATTCTCCAAATATCACCCATTATTTTGCATGACTTTGTTCTATCTGTCAATTAACTAACGAATCTCTTGTCGAAAAAATATGACAACTTAGAATCGATGTTATGAGGATGAAGTTATAGTGTATTTTCAGAGCTTTTCAACTGTATAAGCATTATTTGGGAGTTTTATATGTCACAACACCTTACTTTAAGCTGAACAAATTCTTTTTTCAACTAGAATGCGAAAAGTATGCAATACCAAAAATACTACTTTTCATGTGCCATCATTTTCACTACTATTTTGTGAGGTTATGACAACTGCTTGGCCTAGACATACTTGTATTGCATTTTTAAATGTTAAGGTTGACACTCCAGAATCGTAAACTGAGGAGAAAATATTTTAATTTAAATCAGCTATTATTTATTCAATTTAAAGGCACCTAATTAATTTTTACGCTTAATAAAATCATACAGAAAATTAAACAATTATTTTTGTAATTGAAAATTGAACCATCTTCAAAAACAATATCTGTTCAAATAATCAAGAATACAAAAAGTATCAGATACAAAAAATGTTAGTCTTACATTCGATCCATTAATCAGCTGTCCAGTCCATCCCGACTGACAAATTCAACATATTATTACACACACGGACATATTTCTTGTACTGTCGATTTTTTTTCGGAATCGATTTGATTTATATACATATCTGTTTTATGTTCAAGGTTCAATTTGTTTAACGAACGTCTCATTTTTCAAATGAATATTAAACGTATATAATTATTTCCATTTTGATATTTGAAATTCATTTCGAACACACAGACAGGTGTGTCTCAATGATAAGAGAAAAAAATGTACAGAAAAGTGGTATTTAAGCGTCGGTAGCTTTCGATGCTTAATGTGTTTGTTAAAAATACATTATATTATTTTTATCTTCATGTAAATATTTTTTTATTCACAGAGAAAGGTAAATAAAAAAATACATACATAATTTTCAAACGAATTTTTTGCAATGAAGTCTGCTCGAAATGTTTTAATATATTAACATAATTTCATTTTAATGAAATATAATGACTATATTCTTCAAAAAAAAATATGTCTAAAGAAAAAATGTCGTATACGAAGTTATAATTTAAGTGGATGTTTTATTTCAAAAGAAACTTTATTAAGATTTTTGTATGGATAATTTCTGCATTTTTTTCGAAATTATTTCTTTCTTGTAATTTAATTTCAGTTTTTAAAATGTTATTATATCAGTTGTTCATTAATAATTTTTAAACATCATTATTGTACAATTTTTTTGATTAATCTGAATCTTTATAGATATTTTATTTAACCAGGAGATTTTTAATAATCTTGAAATGAAAACAATTACCACTAAGGATGTAAATTGAGTGAGATAAGAATATAAAATATTTTTGAATTAGTAATTGAGTAATTAAGAGTTTTAAATAACACTTGATAAATAACTACTGAAGGTAAATCAAAATTAGATTATAACCTAATATATTTCAAAGTTCAGAAAAAATAAATTATACTTTAAAAGTATATAAAGGAATTTATATATATATATATATATATATATATATATATATATATATACATACATATATACAAGTATATAATGAATTTAAAACTTATGAATATTTAGTTAAAAAAGTCGTTCATTAAAACGAAATAATTATTATGTAAGGAAAAAATTATGTCATAAAATGTTCACATCGTGTATAAATTACATAACTTTCTGTTAATACATCGCCCGTGTTTGAAATTTATATATTTTTTTTGGTTAACGGAAATAATAAATCAAATATCAGAAATGACTTTCACGTACGCGCCACTTATCTTTTTATTGATTTCGTTATAAATTCATTACCTTTGAGTAGTTCTTTTCGAAATTAATTTTATTCACAATTAGGATCTGATACCGTGGATTTATTACATCAATTAACGTGCAGAATATTTATTGAGGTTTCTATTTTGATCGAAGAAAATGTAATAGTTAAAAAGGTGTGTGGTGAGTAGATTCAACCCTTGTTGTTCTGCCACTTTTGATTACCGTCAACGTTTTTGAGAACATTATTTCTGCGGTCTTGTACAAATTATTCATCAGTATAATTTGGTTCATTTGTGGGTTATTAAAATTTCATTGCTTCTACTTCTAAAACATATACACACACACACACACACATATAATTATTATAATTATTAAGTGTCAAAATTAATTCTGTGCCTTTAAATAGAATCAATCATAAATATGTTTTAAAATAAAATATTTTCTCTTCGTTTTAGGATTTTAAAGTGCCAACCTTAACATTTAAAAACACTATATATATATATATATATATATATATATATATATATATATATATATTCATCCTGGAGGAAGGTGTTGTGATGCATAAAACATGAAACAATGCTAAAATAGTGGAGGAGGTCCAAAAATGCATTATGAATTCAACGATACAAAATCTCCATGTATTTTTCGACAAGGGGTTCATCAATTACTCGACAGACAGATGAAAAATTATATAAAATAATAGAGGATATTTTGAGGATTGACTTATATTTCATTTTTTCTTAAATATCCATTTTTTATTAAAAAAAGTGAAGTATTAATTTGTGAACCTAATAAATGTTATAAATCAATATATCAGTAAGCGCATTCAAGTGTAGATTGAAGACAAGAAAAAATAAGAAAACAAACCCATTGTTTCGTTTTCCCATTGTTTACATACACTGTTGATTGAAGAAAAGTATGTTTTTCATCTAAACCCCTACAAAAATTTTAGTAAATAACTTATTAGCTGTACAAATTAAAAAAATAAATCTAGCAATTTTCTCATTTTGGTTCAAACACCATATAAGAATATTTATCATAATACAGTTCTGAGACTATGAATAAATTCACTTTCACAAATCAGTTTTCTTTTTTTTCACTAATTTTTTTTCTCTTCAAATATGTTCAATAAATCATTATTAAGTATTGATTTGCGCATTTCGATGACATTATTATCATCTTCAGGGCGCTGACATACAGCAAAATGATTAATCCGAACATTTTTATGATTACAAAAAGAATAAGTGCTAAATAACCCATTAATAAATCAATAATGATTATAAAAATAATAAAATGTTACAAAACATATTAAAAAAAAAACAATTCTATCAATTTTCTCGTTTTGGTTCATAGACCATGTACAAACATTTGTGTACAAAAATCCAAGTTAAAATCGAAACAAAACGAATATACAGGAAACATAAACCTGTATTGTAACGAACAGAACGACACAAAAAATCATCATCAACGACGTTGAAACGCGCGCCCGGTAATCAATCACGGATAAATATCCGATGGAGTCGCTTGCGATATTCAATTTTAGGGCCCGAGGTTGAATTACACGCGCGATTGGACGAGACAGTGATGGCCTCGTATTAGGTCATATTTCAAATGTGTGTGTGTGTTTGTGTTCGTATACTTATATATACATATGTTTTTTTTTATATATCTGTATGTATGTGTTGTGCGTTTGTCGTGCGTGCGGCTTGCCTGGTGTAGTGTGCGTCGTCGTGCTGGACGTTTTGAATGGCGCGTCACGATATCCCGTGACGGGGTCGTGATACTTTATATACAAATGTTCATTTATATATATATATATATATATATATATATATATAATATGTATGTATGTATGTCGGTGTGTTTCTTCCATTCGAGTTCACGGACTGTGTAGAACGGCCGCTTCTTGTGTTTCTTCACTTACTATAGTATAATCAGAAACAAAAATGAAACGAACAACGGATTCCAAAACGGTTGAGTGATTGGTATCAATTTTAAATAATGCGTTCTTGTTACATACATATACATAAATTATAACCGATCTGTAATCGATTGATTGGATGATTTGTATCTTAATAGGATACCATATGTTACAGTTGTTTGATTGAAAGTCACGACAGATCGACGGTAGTAGAATTTATGATCAATTTTCATAAAACGTTATATAAAAATATTACAATTTATTTCATAGAGTGTTTGTTCGTTTGTTTGTTCTATGTAAAATTTCGAAACTTAATTATTAATATTTCAAAAAGAGTTTAAAACATTGTTATTTAATGAAACAGTTAATAGATATTTTTCAATGTATCTAATTTTAATAAATATCTAAACTTATAGCAATATATCAGTAAACGCATTCAAGTGAAGAGTGAAGACAAAAAAAATTAAGAAAATAAACCCGATTCGTTTTCTCATTCTGTAGGGATAAAGGGTTTTCCAATTGGTCATAGAGATATTACAATTTAACACCTTCGGACTATCTTTGGAGTTACGTTAAAGAACAAGTGTACGCCAATAATTCTAAAATAAGTTCAGATTTAAAAGATGAAATCCGAAGAGTAATTGTTGAGATAAAGCCCCAAATGTATAACGATCAATGTTCAAAGTTCAATTTCGTTATCAAGTGATAACGAAATTGAAAATTTTAAAAAAAGAACGGTTACTTGTAAAAGAGCACGCGAAAATCACATATACGATATTATTTTTCATTTATAAATAGCATACCTTTAACTATTATCTACAATAAAGAAGCTTTAAATTTGAGCGCAAATTCTGTGGTTAATTTCAAATTAAAAAATTGCGTCTTTTTGGAAAACCTTGCATATCAGACTTCTAAATCAGAGTAAAAAGAAATATAGTATCCTCTGTGTCATAGATAATGGTATTTGAACGAACCAAATTATTTGAAAAGACGGAATTGAGAATGGAAATAATAAATCTCAAATTCAAAAATCAAAATTTTCTATTAGTCTAGATAATGTGACTGAAATTAATGAATTGTTAAAGAAAATCATCACATAACCATAAGGTGAATTATTGAAGAAGAAGATTGAAATTTTTAAATCAACGGTGTAATTAGAATGTGTCTATATTCTACAAAATATTATAAACATTAATTGTCTATAAAATATTCAAATTATCTTATTTATAGTTAATATAAATGCGAAAACTTTTCCCGATATTTTTTTTCAAAAACGTAGCATCAAAATATGAAATAAAGAATAATTAAGAAACTTAATCAAGTTCTGTCTCTTCGAACAGTATAACAATGAGTGGGTTGTCGTCCGCCCCAGGGTTACGATCCCTTATCGTCGGTTCGCATGCGAAGGGGGCGCTGCAGTGGTGGCAGTCAAAAGGAACTAGAATGCCTCGCGGTTTCCGGTCCGACTCTGCAGTCGATTTCGATCACACCCTGTGTAACATACATACATATATGTATTCACGTGCCGAATGAGGAATATTACCGCGATACAGGAACATTCTGCATACATTCGAACGCTTTTTTCGCGTCGCTTGACAAATGTTCTATTTCACACCGACGTATCTACTGCCACCCACACACACCATACGTACACCCACACTCTTGGATAGAGTCACTCCTCTCGGATCGTTAAGAGAATTTTAATTAGGCGAGTTGCTTTTGAATTCGTGATTGTTATACGACTAGCAATATTAGCACAAATATAGTTGTATGCATAAGCATACAAACAATAAGTGTGTATATATTATCAATTTACTGTAAATAACTTCCATATATTTGCCTAAAGAATTTGTTGTTCGATTTCTAGACAAATATTTAAATTATGCACCCCTTGTTCGACCAGTTCGTGTTCTAGAATAAATTTACACAAAAAAAAAACGCAATATTGTTATAAAACAACATTACAAATATTTAACGCAGTAACACTTTCTAAAAAAGAAAATATCTTATTAATTTTTTTTATTATAGCTGATATTTCATATCTAGAAGAAAGTATCCTAGTCTCAAATATTCATTCTCTAATATCAAATGTTTTTTATATCTATATGCTCTTTACATATATATATATACACACACATTTAATATAACAATTTGTATAATAAAACAATGAAAAGGCACTTCACTTAAAAACGAATTTGTTTTTTTAAATTATTGCATATAAATTTTAAAAAATGAACAATTTATTTATCAATGATCATTAAAACGTTATTAGTTCAAATAGATTCTGTTTTCTACTTTTTATCTTACCCGTTACTACAACCCTAGTCATTGTATTTATTTATTAGATATAAATGAAGTTGGAAAATTTAAATTAGTTTTTCAGATTAGATTTTTCTGATCCTATAAACCACTAACTAATTTTTTAATAAATAATTATTGATCATTCTAAATAAATTTTGATGGCTATGCAATTTTTCTTCGAATAATTAAAGTACAAAAAATCTGTGGGTTAAAAGAAAAACTCATTTACGAAAGTGGATTTAAACTCAGCGCCAGAACTGTGCATAATTAAAATACATATAAACTAATTTTCCTCTTTTATTACAAATAAAAAAAACTTGCAAATCCGTTAACACTTCTCTACTTCCTTTCATTTCCTTAAAGAATTGCAATCGTTCAGAACAGTAATGGATACTAAATTCATATCTACACATTAATAAATTATAATCGTAAATCTATAATTATAGTTATTAAAACAATATTTTATATATAAAAGTATCTAACAACATTTGCATAAATATTACAGAACGAAATAATTCATAATTAAACGTTACACATAGATTACAATTAGTTATAAAGAAAATAAATGTTTAAAACATAGTCACAAGAAGGTAAATGCACTTTAAGTATTTTTCAAGAAATATTCGCATACAATAAAACGCAATTTTAAATAAATGGTCGTATCAGATTACGTTTCAGTAATAATTTTCAATCGAAAACAGGAAGCAACATGTAGGTAATGGAGCCAACATTAAGCTGCAATTCAACACATCATTTATTGAACGACTCGTCAAAATATCATGAAGGAAGAAACTTGTATAAATACGTACATGTGTGTGTGTGTGTGTAAGTATATATATATATATATATATGCGTATGTGTGTGTGTAATACATATATACATACACGACAAGCATAGACAAAAAGCAACACCCTCGAAGCCGATAAAAAGTAGCCCGGAGCGCATTTCATAAAATATGTTTAGCGGGAATCAATATTCCGTTTTTGTTATTTTGTATTCGTACAAAACGGGCACACCCAAAATATTAAAGCACGATCAGTCGACCAACGAAACGACCGGCCTGAATAGCATGACAACTCGTCCACTGTATATGTTGGCCGACGTCGGATCAAAGAGAAGTGTTTTTTCAGAGGTTAGATATGAACGGCGATATCCGAGTTGCGGCCATAAAAATAAAATATGACTACTTTTCTCGTTCGTTTTCTACGCAATCATTTGCATATGAATATTTATGTATTACATATTTTTATATTTATTTTTACTGTTTTCTTTTTCCATTTTTTTTTTTTTTTGGTAGGCGATGCATAATTAGTTTATTACATAATATTTTTACTTTATTTTTTTGTGTATATATATATTTGATAGCAGTGATGTTTGAGGCGATATAGATTATAAGATTTTTCTAGAGAAAGCGTCGCATCTTATAACAAATCTTGCATTTATAACGAGCGTTTTTGTTTCAGTGTTTTTATCTCTCCGATTATTAATATTCGTAGAATGTTGTTATATTAAAATGAATTGAATTTACATAATTAAAAAGTTTCATATACAAAAAGTGTTTACTTTGTATTTTCCCTACAGGAAAATCAATGCGAATAACCGAATACTAAACGTATTATATCTTTTTTTAGAGAGTAAGGTACTGGAAGCGTAGTTTATAGCAAAATTTCACATTTCGGTTTGTATTCAAAAGTTATTTCTAATCAACACTTGATTGACACACATTTAAACACAGTTTAAGATATTATAGACAGTTATTATTTGCTCTAATATTTTTTTAATACAAATTGAATTTAAAATATTAAAAATTTTCAAATTTCAAAAAAATATTCTTCTATATATTAGATATAAAAAATAATTCGATACCTTCTTTTATAGAAAATGAATGTTTATGGAAAAATCGAATACATTTAAATCCTCAAAATATCCGCCACTATTTCATATAACTTTTCTCCAATTATCGGATAAGTGACGAATCACTTGTCGAAAAAATATGGCGGCTTTGACTCAATGAAGTTATAATGCATTTTCGAACCTATTTAACTATTTTAACATTTTTTGCATGTTTTATGCATCACAATACTTTCCCCCAAAGGTGATTAAATCATTGCCGTGACTTCGGCAGAATTCTTTTCAACTGGAATGCGAAAAGTATTCAATGTATAATATGATGTTTTTCGGAAGCCATAATTTTCACTACTTTTTGTGAGGTTATGGAAACTATTTGGCTAAAATATATAGTGTATTTAAATGTTAAAGTCGTCACTTCAAAATCTTAAAATGACGAATTTAAAACAGAGTTATGATTGATTCAATATAAAGACACCGAATTTTTTTTTACATCTAATATAAGTAATTATTTTTAATATATTTAAAGATTAATTATATTCTAATATTATACAGTCTGATTGTATCAGATAAACAGAACAATTTTAAAATATAGACAATATTTTCGAGAATCTAAACGAAATCCTGTCAGATGACATGGATGTTAACGAGTACAATATCTTCAATGTTATGATAGAAATTTGAATAAAATGCATACAAATTGTATATCAAATCGATCTGATTACTTGAATTCTGATTCAAATTACAATATAAACGAATATTTAAAAAACAGCCTTCTCAATTTACATAAATCCAATCGTGGAGTTTCTGAAAAAAAATCAAACACAATCTACTTCGTATGCGTGCTACAAATTATACAAATAATAGAAAAATATGTGTTATAGAATTACGAACGGCCGTTACTCTGCCATTTACCGACGGTGTCAATAGACACCTTTAACATTTATTTTTACTGTACTGTTCGAGTCGATCGGTCGTCCTTTATTCGAACGTACACGTTTCTCTCGTCGAACACCTATTATTAACATCGTCCTTTTGTCTCATTGATATTTAATAAATGGAAAAATTCTATTCCCTTGTAATGAAAATAGCTGTTTATAAACACCATATGTCAGTACACGCCTTTGTTTACGTTTCTGTGATATTTTTTCCAGGCTCTACAATAGACTAATAGACATAACGCTGTGAGGAGAAACATGTTTGCCATTTTAAATGTATTGTATTTTTTTATATCATCGATAAAACTAAAACAACACTATATATATATACACTAATTAGATATAATAATTCGATAGTAATTTTCTGTTTTTCTTTGCAATCATTTTTATTAACCAGAAATAAAATTAAAAAATATGTAAACAAAAACACAAAGTTATCAATATTTAAGCCAAATATATTTGATATCACTGTGTCAAAATTCATTTATTTTAACTCGTTTCTAATAAAAATATTCAATAATCTATTATTTTTTAATTTAATTACAACTTATACACACTTAGGTTACAATTCTATCATTTTCAAAACGATAAGGTACAGAAAGAAAATCTCTTGCATATTTCAACCATTCTTAACATTCTATATAAATATTTGATTATTTTAGAGCAACTCAAAGCTGATCTTTCAAGAAAATCTGAATCAAAACAGTTAAAAATCACAGATATAGAAGAAATATTCATGCGTTATATTGATTTTTATTATATCTTATATACCTTTTAAAAATTCTAATTAGAGAAAAATGTTTTAAAATGATTTTACAATTAATAGAATTTCTAAAGTATATTTTTAATAATCTTTAAAAGAAATTAATACTTTTAGTTGTGGATTGTAAACGAAAATTAATATTACAAGAACAATTTTTATATCTATTTTTTGGAATTTTAAAGTAAAGAAACGTGAAAAAAGACCTTGTTATAAACAAGATTTTTTTTAAATAAAAACTAAACTTGTAAAATAGTTTTTAAATTCTAAATCTAAAATAGTTCTTTTTTAGAAAACGTTTGAAATCTGATTAATCACTAATTCATATAGATTATATATTTGGGGGTTTCTTAGTTCGTAATAATTATTTTTAGAATCTGAGGTCGTATTCAAAACCGAGAAAATTTGAAAAGCAGAATACAATTTTAATCCCATATATGGATTTTTGTTTTCTTCTTTACAAATAATTAAAAAAATTAGTATTTTCAAAAGCAACATTCTTTTATTGCTACATTATATAAAAACATTTTATAGAATTGAATTAATTTTATGGAACAGAATTTTAAAAAAAATGATCGTTGTTGAATTTTAAATACACTAAACCAAAACTGAAACAAAATTGTAGTTCTTAAATAACTGTATAGACATTTTTTTAATGAAAATGAGTCGTATATATTTTTTATTAAATTATAATGAATATGCTTTATATAGAAATGCATTTCAGATATGTTATTCACAATACATTTTACAAAGAATTCATTTGTAAAAAATATAGCATTGACAACTTACTAAATTTATTTTCTACAAAATCGTTTTTTATTGAAATATTTTTATATAAAACTGTAAAAAAGTAAAGTCATAAAATGTCTTTTTTTTAAACATAAATATTATGAATTATCTATTTATAAGTTTAAATATACTTTTATTAAAAGTCATAGAATGAACGATTTTCACAAAAAATAAACATTATATCATTTCGTGCAAAACCAACAAACATCATTAAACATCTGTTTCTTTTACTTCTTTTTTATTACATAATATAAATAAAAGAAACAACGATTACAATCGATACACTTTGTACATATAATTTCTGGTACAAAGTACTACATGAAACCTCAACGTTAATGACGTCGATTTATTTAAAAAGACGGCCTTCGAAAACTTAATGGGGCGTAGAGTAATAAACAGATAAATCGCATAGATATACAACAGAATTAATCTTTTTTACTTAAACACCTAACACATTCGAACATCCTACACAACACAATTAATTATAACACCCCATATCCATTTTTACAAGACTATTTATATGAACATGGAAGCAGTTCTTCAAAAGTAGGCACAATGTACTTATATTTTTTTATTGGACGCGTGATAAACGATAGCATTAACATAAATTCACTAATGTTATGTACAACAGGTAATCTACATACGAATTAATCGCGAGATATCTATCTGCTAAAATAATATTCACAGATCGTCAAGTTGTGTGCCAATAGAACAGACGGTTTTTTTGTCTTCTCAAAAGAACATCAAGAACGGAACGGCTCCGAGGTGAAAATATCAGCGTTAAAATTTGTGGTACCGACGTTTTATGTTTTTGTCAGTGGGTCTTGTTGTTCTTTGTTCGCGTTTAGACGACGGCGTTCGCCGACGGCTAGCACAACATATTTTTTTCCTTTACCGAAATTCACAATAATAAGGGGTCTAAACGCACACAGAACGGACGGCGATCCGGAGACCGGCGGTTCAACACAACTTTTGTAAACTTCAGCAGTTGTTTCCTGTCCTTGGGCTAAATTCGTATCAAGACATGTTCGGTGTATTCGAAGGCGATGTCGGTAAATCAGACCATGTTATGTCCACCGGTATTTTTTTTTCTAAACGCACAGGTGGTGGTGCGTTTAAAATATTTTTTTACATATACATCGAATTCAGGCTTTGTACTTTTAATGTAGTTTTTAATAATACATAAATTATATTATGCATAAGTTTATGTACTATGTATTTTGTTATTTAAATACAATAAATCTTAAAATATCATCTTTTCATTTAAATAATCCATATAACCCATATAAGTGAATAAGCAACAAGAGATAATCTCCAACTTTAAAATTAAACTGTACTAATATATATATATATATATTTCTACTTAATAAAACATAATTACAAATTTTAAAAAAATATTGTAAATAAAATCATTAAACATAAATACAGAGCGTAGTTTAACCTTTAACTCAAGACTACTTTATTGGTTTTATAAAAATTGATCAACGATTAAGACCATATACCATTATTATTTCTGACTCAGTTTATCAAACTTATTTGTTTTTGCGTGGTTTCTAGTTTCATTTGTAAATAAGAATTATAATCAGAGTTTACAACATGTTTTTCTGCTACTTATAATATTTAATGAAGACATAAAAGTTGTGTAAAACTTAAATATTTATTGAATTTTTTTTCCAACTGTAAAATCTTTCACTCGATAGTCAATTTGTAAATTATATAAAAAATTTAAAGAAACAAAGACAACGAATACCTTACTGACATCTAGTTCAAAATTTTAAATAACTAATCATAATGCAAATCAAGTGAGAGAAGTATTTTATAAAATATTTACTGTTTGTCAGTTTAATCAACAATGAAGATATTTTATGAATTTGGAATTGAAGTGATCAAACCATTTTAAAAAAGTTTTAGACATAAAACTATGCAAGTTGTTATATCTATCTATATATATATATATATATATATATATATATATATATATATATATATATATATATATATATAAATGATCCTACAATGATGATGCCTTCCTGATTTTTATTTGTACTCTGATTGGTTGATATCACTCACATGATCTGTGTTTTGTTTCACGGTGTATAACGAAACAGAGTAAACGATTTCAATATAAAAATGATAAGAAATTTATTCAAAATATTTTAGTTACCGAAGCTTTAGAATAAAAAAATGTTACACATTTTAACATTGTGTTTTGTTATTAATTTTTATAAACTTTTCCAATAAAAATGTTAAGACCAACATTTTATGCAAATCATTTATTTTTATAATTTGTTATATGTTTTTATATATATATATATATATATATATATATATATATATATATATATGTATTGAAAATGGAAGATGTCACTTCGAATAATTTGTGTCAAATCTGTAAGTAACTTTATTAAACAATGAATAATTGCTTTCTTATCCAATGTATATTGTTTGAACGTCGATTATTTTTTTTGTATATTTATAGATTAAACATATTCAAAAATAATTCTAAACATTTCAACACTAAACCAATAATGTCTATCGAAAAAACCGGATATGATCTTTATTAAAAGATATTCGAAGAATTTTCAAACGCCGTTAACCAATAACGAACTCCACCGACCGATATTCGATCATCAATCGATTCGATAACATCACATAATCCTTGTACAAGCCAATTTCGATATAAACTAAGAAATATTCACCATCGGATATCAATCATTTGCCGCCACTGTAAATACACTATATATTTTGTGTTTCGTCCGTGCGTTCGTTCTGTCTTCATAGTCCGTCAGACTGTTATAGATATCTGTCTAACTTAACATATAATTAGGGATTTCGAATCTGAGGGTACCGCTACATCCAATGCGTGTCTGTCTGTTTGAATGTCCACGACATATACACCTACTCTATATTTTTTATCCTTTCTTCTGTTTATCAAAGGTTCGAATTGTTTTATTTATATTTGATTTAAATGATGGACAGATTGCACACACATCCTCTTCAAAACATACATACAAACACAAATTTATATATATATATATATAATTTACATACATTCAAACATAAATGAAACACACATTCATACAATGTATAGAAAAGTGTATAAACACATGGCCGTGTTTATACACTTTTTAATTTAAAAAATAAAATAGTTTCCATAACATTCTTGGAACATTCATTTAACACACAGACAGTGAAATATTGCTGTTTCATAAATATTTAAATAAAATTAATAATATAATTAATAAACGATCAATACATTGACGTTGAATTATTAGTTTCGCTCTATGAATATTTTAATAAATTTATAAGCTTTTTAATTAATTTTTATTTACTTTCTTTTATAGCTTGAGTATTAATTTACATATATATATATATATATATAGAACCATGACATAGTCAGTACATTTCTAAAACATATTAAAAGTTGACAGAATTTTTCAATAGATTATTTGACTACTATGCATTCTTAGAAAAATAAAATTACATACTGTAAAATTAAAATGCGTACTAGAAATTAATAATGTTTCTAATTAAATATCTTGCTTATATATTTTAATTACTTTTTCTTTATAAATTTATCGTTTTTCAACTGAACCAAAACGACATTTTCAATAATAATACATATAAATATTGAATTTAGTCTCTAAAATATATGAGTGGTGATAATAATGAGAGTTTTATATTAAATTAGATTTATAAATTATACAATAAATTTAAATATTATAGATTTTAATTTTTCCTATTAAATATGTTATATTTTAAGAGTTGTTTTTCTATTCACTTGATAAATGAATCAAACAGAATTCAAAGTTAATTAAATTGTTGTAAAACCAAAAATAGCCCAAACAGAGTGTACTCAATCGACATTTGACATGTTTCACCATCTGCTCAATTAAATACGATTGCTCTTAAGTCCATTTCCAACTTAATCACGATTAAGACCGAACCGAAACCGTTTATATATTTTATATGTGTGAGTGTATATTTTTTAGTTTATGTTTTAACGAGAGCGCGCTTCTTTTCACAATGACAAAGCCGGTCGGCAGTTAAAACGCAGTGTACAGTCGAGGCCGTAGGGACCGAGGCGCCGGTCTCGGTGTCTGCAGGCCGCGCGCGTACTCTACAATTACTCCATAACCCCCGACACAAAAGTACCAACCAACCTTGCCTGAAGACAACTGCTCTATAACACAACCACCATGTTATATATGCCGCGCTACTTCTTCACCGACCAACGGCACTCACCATACCAATTATCTATCTACTGGGAACTACGAATAAGAAAATTAAATATAAAAAAATATATTTGTTGAAGCGTATTACTCATCCTTTTTATTGAGTTCGCTTTTAAGATCGTCAGTTCGATTTATACATTTGTGAAATTTTATGTGCACATTTATATTTATGTATGTATGCTTTATGTTTATATATTTGTATGTATGTGGAAATGTATACATTTATAAGCTTTTCCCTTTTAGTTCTCAATTATATAACAATTTAGAAGTATAGTTTTTATTTTTGCTAATTTTTTTTTCTATCTATATAAACACATGTACAAAATCTGCAGTTTTTTTAACAAAAAACAATACAGAAAATAACAAGTACATTAACTATAAATTGATATAAATTAATCAATATACCTATAATTAATTTTTAAATTAAGAATGAGAAAAAATATGTACTATTGATATCAAAATTATAATATAATATAGTTTTTACATATATAACATTTTTACTTATATAATTTTTCAATTCTTTTACACTATAATAAGAAAGAGATATTATAATTATTATATTATTGATTTCTTAAACAAATCAGTGAAGTCAGGTTAAGTTATTATATTTTAAATTTTAATATCCATTATAAAATGAATATATTTCTAAAAAGACTCAAAGATAATCTCAAATAATATTAAAATGCATAAATTCTAATAAAATAACATTAATAAATATTAAAAAAATACAAATTGTGCTAATTATCACTTTTCATATTCTATAATTGGAAAATTTCACATTTTTAATAAACAATAAATTATATAATATATATATATATATATATATACAAAATATTTCTTTGTATATTTTTAAAAATGTATTTAATTAGGAAGCAAAAACACAAACTAAATAAAAATTATTTGTGTACGAAATTAAATAATTAGAGATTTTTTTAATTTTTCATGATTCCAGAATTTTCTTAAATTGTTTTTCATATTTTATTTTAAAATAAAGATTTAAATAATTCTATCGAATGATCGATTAGATGAGTATTGAAACAATAAAATAGCCACTAGAAAAATAGCTCTCTATTAATTAGGTAACTGAAAAATTAAAATAAAAAAAATGTTTTAAGATATAACATCTTTCTCAGTTTCCAATAAAATATCAGTCAAGGTAAGATCACTTATTTAAAAGATCTTTGAAACAACCAACTTTTATACACAACTGATCATCAACAAGAAAATTAACTCTCAAGTCGGATCAAAGCTAATATCTTACAAATTTCGATTTATTAATGAACCGTACATAATTCCAATTCAGTACAATTTATTACCGTAACCTCTTACCACAGTAACCTCTCGAAACGTATCTAATAAAAACGGTAGTTGATACGATACAATCTGACTAATTATAATTTTAAGCATAATATTATGAATCATCTAAAATAAAAATATATAATAATAATCAATCTGATCATAGGTAGCTAGGATCATAATTAAAAATAATAATAATTAAATCGTGAATAAGTGGCACGTATTACACGTACTGTAGGTAGAGGATCATAATAATGATTTCGCTCACGGGAAGCGTTTTAGTACACCATTAGTCATCTTCAAAACATATATTAAATATATACATGTGTACATAAATATATATATATATATATATATATATATATATATATATATATATATATATATAAAAGGCTTCAACATTTACAAAACGGGTGGCAACGCAACCATTGCATATCTCGAGGCAAAGACAAAAGAAAAATGATGACACGTGAACACCAGCCTACTGAGATCTACGTGCGTTGCATTACCGACAGCCGTACATAAAATATTATTTTTTCATCTGTAACATACACACACGTGCAAAAGTACACATAAACAGAAATAGAATAGAGATATGACTTTACAAATGTCGGGAACAGAGATGAATCCTTTACGAATATGCACAAAAACATGATAGTTAACAACAGTCACACATACATAATATAAGTAGTACGATCTAAAAGTCCACAACTTGGTCTATTTGAATTTTGAAATTTCTTAAATCTATCATTTTTTTATATTAGAATTTCTGAGTAGAGTAAATACATCTCAATTAGTTTAAAAATAATAGTTGTTACAGTAAGTTAAGGTGATAAATTTTATGAGAAATATGGACATAGAATAATGATTGATTTTCTTATAAAAGAAAGAATTATTACAAATGAAATCACATAAAGCTTGAATTCTATTTATGGCGATTCTGCTGTATCGAACAATGATCGAAGTTATTTCGTTGAAAAAGAAAGTGTATCGAAAAAAATCCCTATAAAGGATATTCGATTATAACAAACTTTGATTTAGTGGCAGAAATTTCACTGTGAGATTGTTGATTAAACCCAAAAAATACGGAAACAGTTGGACTATCATGTGCATACTTCATAAAAAATACAATTTTTCAAGATTGATGCAAAATGATATATGACTAGAATTTTAAGTATACATCAAAAACGACAAAAAGTAAAATTTTGTCATGGATTCTTGCACCTTCATGTTTCGATAGAAAATATGTGTTCCATTTTATTATAACAGGTGGTTAGACTATGGATCTGTAGTATAATCTTACATCTAAAAGATATTTTACAAAATACCATAAAAAAGAGAAATTTTACAATACAGTTCTCACACTGTGGCTAAATTCAATTTCACAATTTTTTTTTCTTTCACAAAAATCAACTATTTAGATTATGATTTGACAATGAAGATAAGAATAATAATATGCACTTCTTACAATTTTAATATCTTTGATGATTATTAAAAGAATGTTTTCGTAAATCCAAAAAAAATATTGACATGTTTTGCTTACTTTTAGCAATCTTTAACTGTTAGAAACAAGGTTTTTTAGATTTTAAAGTTTTTCTGATCAAAAATGTTCAACAATAATTGATTGTTCATTTTTGATTAGAAAAAATGTTTTGTGGAGAAAAAATTATTCATTGGTGAAAAACATAATCATGTTTCTAAATAATAAAAAATAGCTTAAAGCAAGACGAAGATATCAATCATTTTTTAAGATTTACAGAGAAATTCTTTTAATATTCTTCAAAGATCTTACACCTACATAAAATTTAGATAATTATTGTAATATTTATCATCAATTAGAAAAATATCGACAAAAATTTGTTTGTTACACGATAACGTTTCGGTTTATACACCTGCTTCAACAAAAACTTCCATTTACAAAATAAGCTTGTCTGAGATTGAAAAACTACTTTATGGTCCGAATTTTCTTTCTATTGATTTCAATTGATTTTTAAATTTGAATTAAGATTGCAATGAGGGATATTCAGCACAGACTAAAAAATCCAGCAAGATGTTTTTGATGATTTCAGAAAAAAAATATTGATTATTTTTATAATAGTATAAAAATTCTGTTTAAAAGATGTTGAAATAGAAATAAGATGATTTCAGTTTCAATAAAGAAATATTATATTACAAAAATGAAAAATATTTCCTATCACAACCCCCTTTCTATATCAGTTCGAAAACTTTTCGATCACTCTACATACAAACGTGCGACTGGAAATGATCGTCGGATCGTCGGACGGTGGTACCGCCATCGGAGGGGTACGTTACGTCGGATGTTCGTTGTAACTAATAATTAACAAAAGCCGAAATCTACTAATTAATGTTTACGTACAGTTACAACTTTTAAGTCAGAGGTGCTACCGACCTAACTAATACTATTGTGTTATGTTTCGTTTATTCAGCAGACTCGGCTAGACTGATAGAAAAAAAATCGTTCCAATATGCGAGATTAATAATTAGTATTGATTTACAACAATCGGATTGGAACCGTAGCTAGACTGTTAGTGGAGCGATACTAATTATTGATCTCGCTAATAATGAACGCGTATCTAGTCAAGATTTATGTAAAATAATCATTACCCGTATACAGATGATTACTGGTAAGGAAATCGTTATCATTTTTTACCACAAAGATTTCATATCAATGTGGGAAAATAAATATTACACTTTATTAGAAAACCAGTTGCAACTCTCGTAACAAGAAAAAAAAACGTTTAAATCGGACAAAGATAATTTTCGTATACATACTTTCAAGTATGTATAAAACAAAGGATTAATGAAAATATATTTCGTACAAAAAATACTTCAATATTCAATAAATAAAAAAGTTGAAACCTGTGCGATAAGGTTTGAATTAAAAATGTAAGATTTATATTCTCCAAAAACTTTTATTGTATTTTTATAAACATAAATACCGTCCTATTAAGTGAACAGCTCAGGATAAAGATTTAGTTTTTATCCTAATTGCAATTTCAGCGTTGCCAGAACCGTTTTAACGTTCGACTGTTTTCCCCGGAAGCTATATATATATATATATATATATGAATATATGTTTACGTGTAAGAATGCCGGCCGTAGACAATGTTAAGGACAAATAAATAATTCGTTATGAACACCTCATCTCGTGTCCGAGCGCCTGAACGAAGGAATCGTCCCGGCAACAGAACAATCATAGTAGTTAAAAACTGAAAATTATCCCGCAAATGTATAATTTCTAGCATTTGATTCATAAAACTAAAAACTCGACAAAAGTCGTTCCTTAACTATAATTGTAGTGTATCCGCCCCTGTTGCCCCGGAGCGTTCAATGTATGTGTGTGTCTGGCTGTGTATGTTATATAGATGGACTAAACAGTAAATATGTTAACTTGTGCTCACTTATTTCTTCTTCATCGTCGTCGTCGATGACGTAAAACATACTCGCAAAATTATATATTAGTTTATATGTGTTGGAAGAACATTGAACTTGGATACAAAAAGTAGAATTATCTAGTTTTATTAACGCTGTTAATAAAAAATCTATCTTTCTTTATCTATTTGAAAAGATTTACTCCTTTTTCTACCATTTAATTCAATACTCAATGCCATTCATTTTTAAAAATAACTATTTTCATTTCTTTTCATTAATTAATCAATTTCAATAATAATTTAATAGAACCCTTACAAGATTTCTCAGTATTAGCTAGTTGAAATTGTCTATTTTGTTTTTAACTCTATTAATAAGAAATTAGTTTAACTACGATTTAATTATTTATTAAAATTATTATATATTGAAATATTTCTAAAAGTCTGATACTTTTCAAAACAAGCAAGGAGAAGAAATGTGGTTGTAAGACTTGATTTCTAATATATTATAGATTATTATATATTATAAACAGATTGTATATATATATATATATATATATATATATATATATATATATATATATATATATATTACATCTATGTTAACACAAACACACATGCTTGACAAAATATTCTAAAATAAAATATTTTCTCGTCGTTTTAGGATTTTGAAGTGTCAACCTTACCATTTAAAAACATTATATATCATGGCCAAGCATTTGGCATAACCTCACAAAATACTAATGAACACAATGAGATCTGAAAAGCAGTATATTAGGCATTGCATATTTTTCGCATTTTAATTGAAAAAAATGCTGCCGAAGCCACGAAAATTATTTGCTTTGAAGCATTGCAGGACAGTTTTGTGAGCCATAGAAAAATGAGAAATATACTAAAACAGTACAAGAGGTCCTGAAATGTATTACAATTTCATCGATTCAAAGCCATCATATTTTTTCAACAAAGGATTCGTCAGTTACCCGACAGATAGACAAAAGATGTACAAAGTAGTAGGAAACATTTTAAGGGTTCAAATGTATTCAATTTTTCCGTAAATGAACATTCATTTTCTATAAAAAAGATACAGAATTAATTTGTACAAATAGATTCAGAATAAAATCATCAAATTATTTATTTGAATCATAATTCATAAACCAATTTTCCTTTCATTTAAAAAATTGAAATATCAGTTTAAATAAAAGAATGTGCTTTTTTTATATTTCATATTTCTATTATTGTGTATACTAATTTTCTAAACTTGTATAAATTCGATTTTATATTACTATTCGAAAGGAAATAGCTATACCTCTTTTCTAAACACACACCTGTAAAAATCAGAATACTGCGTTATATGTCCGATATTACACATACACATTTCTAAACTGAAAGTTGAACAATCGCGAAGAACGTATAGTGTAATAACAAGGCACAGTGGTCTAGTAACCTTTTACAAGTAATATCTTGTCCTTACTTGGTCAATCTACTATTTGATTCAAATGTCATTCGGTTTATAATTAGAAAGAGATACACATAGAATGTCATTGCGAGAAATTATTTTTTAATCAATTTAAAATCCGATAATTCGCTACAAAAAGATTCTTTTCATGAAGAAAAGAAAAAATATTATAAGAACTACATTTGCATTTAATAAGTAACTAATATGAGTAATGAGAATTTGAATACATGTAGAAAAAGAGATTCTGGATTGAAAATGCCGTAAGTTTCGAAAAAGTTTGTGAGACTGAGGTTTAGTACTCCCATCGATGAAACATTGTTTTTATTTAAAATATATAATGTGTATTTATTTGATAAACATTCTCTCTCTTTATACATATATATATATATATATATATATATATATATATATATATATATATATGAACGAATAATATGTTCAATAAATGTTTACAAGAAAAATCTGCATAAAACCAACTACAAAAAGTGTGCAGTAAACAAGTATCAGTCTTACAGAAAAGAAATTTGAATTTCAGATAAATATTTAAATCTTAAACGGTTTAGAACAACTTCTAAAATTACCAGTTACAAATTATTTCATCTATATCTTCAATATTTATAATATAAATTATTCAAAATGTTTGTTCTTGTTTTTCGAAATACATTTTTTAAAATTAATAAAATTACAATTATGTTAATACACAACATATTAACAGTGATAATTTTTGAAAAATACAAATATTAATATTTATATATATATATATATATATATATATATGGGACTTATTCAAAAATATGTAAAAATTAGGCAATGTCATAATGTTGGTATATAAACATATTTCTATTACAAATTCACAGGGGCTTTTCTAACTTTTACATGAAGTGAAAAAGAAAATTTAAATTCATGCTACCTAATGTCTGTAAAATATTTTAACAAAATTTAAAGTGTGTATATATATATAACCTAAACTGCATTTAATAACAACCCTAGGTACTGAAAGTCGACTGGATTAATTTTTAAAATAGTTAGCACATTTTTTAATAACATTTTAATTTTAAATATCGTCTCAATATAAAAATCTACAACTCTTTCGAACTCTGGATGAATATATTCATAGATAGTTTAAGATGACAAAACATAAGAGAACAACTGATAAACAAATTCTATAAAAAGCATTCACATATATATATATATATATATATATATATGTAAGTAAATTATTCTTCAATTAACTCACCCAAAATAATTTCGATTTCCATATAAAACACAAGTGAGAAATGTTGATTTTTTAGCACACATCATAGATCACCGTTTCATAGACACAACCACAGATAAATACAAATAAACACATGTCAGCGATGACGTCATCGATCGGCGAAACGTCATTTAATTGTCAAAACGACAGCACGTGGTCGGCGTGTGTGTGTATATATATGTGTGTATGTGCGACGAAGGCGTCCTCGACGTCAAAAATATCGAACAGTACGAACAGAAAAACCTCCGCAACGTCGTGTTGTGGTGCACTCACTGCTGATGGACGAAGGAAACGACCGGCGACTCGGCAAAACCAATTTAGTGACGAAATTGGATAAAATTATAAAATTATATTGCTCAGTAGAAATTACCGATGTCCGTGTTCCAAACCTACCGTGCGTTCTAGCGCGCCGTGTTGTCTTAAGTCGTGCGCTGTTGTTTTCATGATAAAGATCTGTTTTGACTTAATATGGTTTATTGTTGTTATATAATGTATATACTTAATTTTAGAAATAAAAATATCGATCATTATTCATTCTTTTATGATTGTTTCATATTTCATAAAATTAATACGGAATTCAATTATTATTACTTAGAAATTTAAGGTAAATCAATGTTTGGTATAATATGAAACGAACTAGTTTAAAATATCAAATAATTATTTATCACTTTTTTGGCTTATAAAATATTGAAAAAATGTAAATTAAAAGTTTCAATCATTTTTTTACAAAATAAACCTCAAAAGAAAAATATATTTTCCTCTCTGGAAAATAAACGATTAATACAAAATAAAAATCCAAAATCTTCTTTCATAAAAATGTAAAATAATTCTATCATTAGTACTAACATTACATCCAATGAAAATTAAATATATTGTCTAAAAATTGTATCTTTTCTTTTTAAATCTTCTAGATAAAATATTAAAATTATAAATAATAGACGCAGACAAACATTGCTTTATGAAAAATATACAAGGGTGGTTAAAATAATTTTCAATTTAAAAAAAATTACTTAGCAATAATTTCACAAAGTGCTTATATACATAAATTAAATGTTTCAATTTTATTTCATTATTCATAAAAAAAAACTCTGAAATAAACCACCGCATATTATTTAGATTTTTTCAAAGTTTTATAAGCTCGAAAATCTGCTTTCTAGTATTTAAAAAGTATTCTTTTAAAAATTCATCAAAACCGAAACTTATTTCCAAATGATTAATTTTTTATATGAAATCTAACATTATATAAGCTCTAATTTTAACCACTGATAACATTCATAAATAAATTTTCAGTTTCCATAAACCACAAGTACGTTTATTGATTAAAATATCAAATAATTGATTGTTCACGTTTATTATAGCTTATGTCCACTTCTATAACAATTCCATTATCCTCAAACTGCTAACATACAGAAACTGATTATCTGTCCCAAAATATATAAATGGCCACTTAATTAAAAAATTGTATTACTGTAAATCTGTATTCTGAAGATAATTCATTGATGAGCTTTATAGAAATACACATAAATCTATTAAAATAAAAAATGAATAATTATCAAACTTTTTAATAACGAAATTTTTATAGTGTATGAAATATCGGCAATAAAAATTAATTTTGGGCGTTTAAATTCAATCAATCATTATTCTGTTCTAAATTTAAATATTTTTTGCAAAAAATTATGAAACATTGGAAAAGGTCCGAAAATGTATTACAACTTCATCGACTCAAAGCCACCATATTTTTTCAACAAGGGATTCGTCAATTAGCCGACAGATTAAGTAAAGTTACATAGAATAATGAGGGATATTTTGAGGATTGAAATGCATTACATTTTTTCATAAACATTCCTTTTCTATAAAAAAGGATAGCAAATTAATTAGTAAACCTAATAGTATAGAGTTTGATATGTTTTTAAAAATGAATCTACCCACAGACTCTGCATTGTAGCTAAATTCACTTTTGCAGATTAATTTTTCATTCACTTCACACACTATAATTTTTTTCTAGATTGAAAATGTTCAATAATTGATTATTGATCTCTATATTGCAGAAAATCTCTTACTCATCGTGTCAAAACTATAATTGACATTTATATTCAATTTATAAATTTAATAACACGATTTAAAATTCTTTATTGATTCAAATTAATAATTTTTATTATAAAATTTTCGTTGAATTTTCAAGAAAATAATAATATTACAAATAATGCCATCAAATCTCAGATTGTTTCAGTTAAACAACAAACCATGTAGGAAGATATATACAACACTTGCTTTCGAATTGATGCACAAACTGGACGCGATTAAATTTTTTCCATAGCCAAGATAATTTTACTCAATTACGCTATTATAATATACGTATGTAGAGTGAAGACGGACGGGCGGGTTTAATGTAGAAAAATACCAGGGACTCGAATACACCATTGACGAAGAACGAGGCGGGGGGCGGATATGATGCACAGAAATGTATGCATATTCATGTATACATGACCAGTTTATATGCATATGTGTTTGTGATTTTAAGGTTTTTTGGTAAACGTGACCGATTATGTAATTAATAGTGTTGTTTATAAACAAGAAAAACATGAATAATAAGAAAAACAGTAACAGTGA
This sequence comes from Acanthacorydalis orientalis, assembly GCA_034766995.1. Classification (NCBI taxonomy): domain Eukaryota; kingdom Metazoa; phylum Arthropoda; class Insecta; order Megaloptera; family Corydalidae; genus Acanthacorydalis; species Acanthacorydalis orientalis. Next base: position 46,440,377 of record CM068317.1, read on the forward strand.
TTGGGTTTAGTAGATATTTGATACGAAAACCGTTTATAAATTAATTCACAATCAATGAAAACATGAATACTACTTTAATAAATTCAGCTGTGACTATATTTGGGGGGTTTCATTTTATTAAATGTGATAGTAATTAAATTTACAGAAATCAGCATTTTTTCACAGTAAAATGACTTAAAACATTTTTTATTTCATGTTTTGTGAGACTAAAAATATATTTTGAAAATATTAATTTAGATTAAAAAAGAAAAAAATTCTACATTCTTCAATAATTCATAAGATGTATTTCCTTGATGGTATTTGTCTTTTTGGATCACTTAAGTTTTTGTTTTCTAATACTAGTTTCAAGAATCGTGGTATTTTCAGATAAAATTTAGGTAATTATGAGTTATCTAAAATAAACCTGAAGATGTGACATATCAAAATTAACAATGAAGAACAGAAACTCAAGTAATCCAAAATATTGAGGAACTTCAACAAGGACAATAGGATCGCAGACAGAAAAAATAAAATTATAATTTTTGCTTACAAAAGTTGAAAATCGGAAGTTCTTGGGATTTCATGGGAATATTGGACAAAAAATGTAAAACCCCATATGATGTCTGATAACATTTAACTCATCTAATACCCAATAGTACATTTTTGAAAATTTTTCTTTTTTTTCTTGTACAAACAAAATAATAATGTTTTTTAAATAAATATTTCAATGATAACATTGCACATCCTTTGAACATTTCAATGAGCCTTTTACGAATTTTATTGAAATTACTGTTAAATTAACATCAGAGAAATGAGTAAATAGAAACATATGTCATTTACAAAGAATGTTGTTTTATCTTTCTAATGTTTTAAAAATCAATTATTTTCTCAAAAATATGAGTACACAAAAATGTGTAAACAAATATAAAAAATTAACAGAACGTGAATTGTACAAAAATGAATTATTTATATTTTAACATCTATGTAAACGTTTCATATATTCAAGCATTACAAATTTAAAAACGAAAATAGTTACAGAAAAATCTATATTTGAAATCTATCAAATCTAAATTCTACTTTCTCTATATTTCTATAAATATTACATTATTTACATAATTCTTCAATGCATATATATATACATATATATATATATATATATATATACATATATACATATAAATCGAATACCATATTCTAATTCAGAGATTGACAACAGACATACCGTTCGATCGAACTCTGATTTAAACAAAACTATAAATATTAATACAAAACGTGGAAGAAAGAAAATCAAAATCAATGCTTCAGTCATAAAATTATATGGTCAAAGTACCGTTGACCTCAATCATGTTGTCGCATGTTTGAATCGAGATGGTGTCGTTGATAATATTTTAACAATTATAGCTTTTCACTTTCATAATTAGACCTGGACAGATATACAGATATATGTGCTGTATATATAAATAAATTCGAATAGAGTAATTTAAATTGAATTCGTATTATCGTATAATGTTTTATACATTAAGTACGGACGACATACACTTATTATTTAATGTAACCGCATTATATATATATATATATATATATATATATATATATATATATATATATATATATTATGTATTTTTATGTTTATGTATTGTTATAGTTAGAAAAATTAATTACCGTGAAGTTGATTTTTAGACCGATTAAGAAATCATCTCGCCGATTTCGTTATTTTGATAGATAGCCAACTTTTCGTTTATCGGGCAATTAAATGAAAATAAAAGTACTTTGAACAATAGAAAATGATTACTAAGTGTTTACACTTATTGCTTGTATTTTATATTAATATATACCATAATAGATGTTTCTTTTCTCAATCTATTAGGTGTATAAATTAATTTAGTGCATTTGTTTGTAGAAAATGAATGTTTATTTATAGAAAAATTGAATACATTTCAATCATCAAAATATCCCCCATTATTTTATACAGCTTTGCTCCATCTAACGGGTAACTGACGAATCCTTTGTTAAAAAAAGTTGAAGTCGTAATGCACTTTCAGACCTCTTCCATTGTTTTAATATATTTTGCATATTTTATCCGTTACAACACCTTCCCTTAACGTTAAATCATTCCTGCGGGTTCAGCAGTATTTTTTTCAATTGGAATGCGAAAAATATACAATGCCTAATTTCGGACGCCTTCTTGATCACTACTGTTTTGTGAGGATATTCCAATTGCCTGATCAAGATATATAGTGTTTTTAAATGCTAAAATTAGCACTTCAAACTCTTAGAACGACGAGAAAATATTGAATTGAAAACAAATTTAAGACTGATTCACTTTAAAAGTACTAAATTAATTTTTACTCCTAATACAAATCTTGTACGGAATTATTATTAAAAAAACCTATTAATGGATAAACAATAGAGATATTACATAAAAATATTATAATATCTTATATTTTTAATTTTTATCCTTGATTAATTCGTATCATATACCAAACCTGAGATTATATTTCCAAAATCAAATCTTTTAAACATTCAATAATGTTTTATTTTTCCAATAAACCTAAAGAATAAAAAAACATTACTCTGGTCATAAATAATAGAGAAGGTTGTTAAGAAAATCGCATGCAGAAGACATATTATACAGTAGACTGGGACGCCCAAATCGACATCACATCGTACAGATTGGAAACCGTGAGAGACCAGTCGAACGTGGGCCTTATTAAAATAAATTCCGGCGTCTTATACCGTAAGTACGTTTTTTTTGTCATACGGGCGATGGAATATATAGATGATATTGTTGTTGGCGGAGACGCCGGAAGGGCTAACGACCGAGACGACGCCCCGTGCTCTGGGCGTAAGCTACCTTCGCGTAGCCTCGTCTACGGACGCGTCAGCATCGCAGCCACAACTTATGCATATTTCAACAGGCATATAAAACATACACATAGGTACATGTACAACATATATATATATATATATATATATATATATATATATATATATATATATACATACATATATACGTTCGATCAAATATGAATAATATCAAATTGCCTAGGGCCCGTAAACGAACAGCTGCTCAACTTTATGGCAAGGTTTCTGTTTAATACATAATGGAGATTGACTTAAATCTTGTTACGATTTAATTTTATTAATAAAAGTATATATTCTTAAATACAAATTTATGTTGTTTGCATTTAGTATATTTTAAATGCATTTATTATGCATTATACAATTATATAACGTTATATATATATATATATATATATGTGTGTGTGTGTGTGTGGGTGTGTTTATGTATATAAACATAAATAAAATCAAAAAATTAATGAGCATTAAAAAAAATAACAAAAATCATGTTTGAAAATCGTAATTATAAAAAAGAATATATTTCTTAGAAAAAAATCATTAAAATACTTATAATAATTATGAATACATTATCGCTAAGATTTAATCGAGAAATATTTTTTTCTAGATGAATTATTTCAGTTTAATATACAGAATTAACTATTGTTGATTAAAACTGTTATAATTCAATTCTAATTCCTTAAAAGTTAGCATTCAAACTATGATAAAACTAATTTAAATATGATTTAAGTATGATAACGAATACAACTAACCACTTTATCTTATAAAATTCACAAAAACTACATTTGTTTTTTAAAAAAAACTAAGAAATAAAATTCGTATCGGTGATTTCAAAAGTTTTAAGACTTCTGAAAAATAAAATTATATACTTCAAAGATTTGAAGAAAATATAATTAAGTATTAAAAATTGTTCATAAATGAGACGAGAATCATTTATATATGTTATAAAAATGTAAAAACTAAATAGTTTTCCAGATTTTAATCATTTCAAATAATAAGCAGATTTATAAATTGTTTATCACTTTTTAATACCACAATGTCTTCCTAGATTTTAACAACAAAATCAATAAACAAGTACATCTAATTATAATAATAATAATACACCTGCTAAGGATAAATCAGATCCTCAATCAGATGTCTTTCTAACCAAAACTGTCAGTTATAGCAAATTGCAATTTGTAGCAATTTGTAGAAAAAAGATCGAGTGAAGAGAATAATAATTAAAAATTAACATAATAAACAACACAAATTATAAAAAAATCACTGACATATTTATATCTAAACAGTAAGAATCTTAATTATAAAATCATAAATTTCATAAAACAACTGTTTACCATTTTTGCACTAAACATATATAATTTTTTTTAATTTATTATATAATATATACAACAATGAGCTCGTATACATATATTTACGAGATGTCCATTTCCATTGGTACATAATTCTTCACAGATCGTTGGAAAACGTCATGCTTGACAGAAAATATAAAACAGTTTTTTTTATCTGAAATTGATTTTCACACTTATTCGATTTTTTTCAAGCAAAAACATGTATAAATAAATTAAATTACACGCTACATATATATCAGATAACAATCAAACGAGCGTTTCCGCTACACATGATCGTTTATCCGTTTTAATAAATTGGTGTATTGTTATTTGTTTTGAAATTTTTATCAGCATAATAGGGTATTTTTTAGTAAAATTCATTTTAAATATTCATCCATAACTATGGATCCTTTGCAAGGTAGGTATTTCTGATATTATAAGTCTGTATCGAAACGAATTCCTGTACAATGTTATTTTTTCTTGTTCTCGAATATAGTGGAATCTAATTTTAAGTATATATATATACTCTTCATGGAAATATCCGGTAAAGATTGGTGTCATGCAAAACATAAATTATTAAATCTGGTTCGTACCATCGTTATTGGATTTCGTTCCCCAAACAAGACTGTTTATATTCATCTAAGGGAATAATAACAACAATAAAATAACAACAACGTCGTACATATTTACCGCCCCTGCGGACAGATGTCAAGGCCTTCAGCCCGACGATAGTAAAACGCTTTCGTCGCTAGCTACGGTTCGCGTTTTGGTCGTTTTTGTATGGCGGCGGCGCAGCGATACGCCTGCTACATATAAGATAATCATTATAATTTCAATATGTAATTATAGCTTACACGGCCTGCTCGATATTTCATACTGGCTACTGTTTTATACGCCGAAACACGGCCGCTCAGATCAATTCCAATGTACGGAAATTCAACTGCATATAATATGATCGGCCGAGATCGCCGATAAACGTTCTCATTCTACATGTCTGAATATACGTGTTTATGTGTACGAAAGAACATACATAACATGGAATATACATGGATTCATTGTTCTCAACAGTCATTTTTCAATCAGTGACTACTGACGCGGTATCAGTAACATAAAATCATTTGTTTGAATAAGCCATTGTATGGTTGTTTTTTTTAAAAAAACCGGCATATATTTTATATAAGATATTCATACATAAAGATAATATAAATGTGTGTGTGTATATATATATATATAGTAAAAATATATAATATGCCATATACTATTAAACCGTACATAATTATATTGTACTATCAACACACATTAAACTATAAACAATTATTAATTACTATTATAATTCATTCTCTTCGTATTACCAAATTTATTAATGACAAATACTAAAAGAAATAAATTAAACATAATAATAACATAATGATAGTAACTATGACATTTATTTGAATAAAAACACGCAATTAGAATTTAACATATTTTTTTCTTATTTTCTAGACAAATAATTTAAAGTAACTTGTTCAATAGTATCTCAATACTATTAGTCGAAAAAAACTAATACATAACCTATTTAAAAATAATATTCTATAAAAAAAAAAGTAAAAATGTAAAATTACTTACACACCAATTCAATGATGTATTTAATTAAAACGATTTTCGCACCACTAAAATCAAAATATTTTTAATAAACGTCACAGATATTCTCGATGGCCGTCGAAATCATAGTCGAGTAGCACAGTACATGTATTAAATGAAATCTGTATATATACATGTTGGATTTACCTAGCTATTATACAACTCTCTTTATTAAACGTTATTTAAAACGATGAAGAAGTTTTAAAACCACATGAAATATTATATATTTGTAGATTTTCTACATTATATATATATATATATATTTTCTAATTAATTGTTTGTATTATTTGTAATAAAAATTAGACGCTTGATGAACAAATGAAAGATTGTGTTCTAATAACAAATTCAATAACTATAAGACAAAAACGAATCAATTTTTTGCGGGATTATGAATTATTGATTAATGTAAATTATTTAATATTATTTTTTTAATCTTATTGTTGTAAAATAGTTACATAGTTATTGTTAATCTCATGATTAACTATTTGAAAAGAACTCTTTGAGTACAGCTTCGATAAAAGAATCTTGTATTCTTAGAATTAAAATATATTATAGAAAAGGAAAAGACCACAGATTGTTTAATTCAGAAAAAACAGACATAGCGGCGGTCAAATCTCCTATCGATTTTTCAATATTAAAATATTTAAAAAGAATTTCAATAATATTATATTTCTCTGATTTTCCTTTTTATCTAAACTTTCTGATTTTTTATTATAAAAATAATACTCGTAGAATATTCTAATTCCTTCTTCATAAACAGTAAAACATATTCATATATTAATCAATTTTCAGTTTGATTTTCTATAAATTAATAAGAGCTGATTCTTATATGATTTGAAAATGTTATTTTCCTTGTTATTAAATTGCAAGTTAGAACTATTATCTGAATCATGTCTCGAATAATATATATGTAACAAAAAAATCTAAAAATTTAAATAAGAATAATCTGTCTTTTCAAAAGGATTTTTATCCCAAAAAAATTAAATATTCATTTATAGATAAAGTGCATGTCGTAATTTTTGTTCGTTTTTTCTTTAGCCACATTAGTAAGAGAAGCCATTAGTGAAAATTCGTTGTACATGTTTATATGTTTTATTTTACATATATATGTTTTCAAGATCCGAATGAATGGAAGAATATTAAGTGCTCTACTAAAATATATAATTCTTGAAACATAGAAAATGAAAAAGTCTACAAGCGTATGAGAAATGGATTCACAATTAAACGTTTATTGAACTTGAACAGACCGGCCGACGAAAGCAAGGAGCACGATTTTCTCGATGCCGGCACACAGTAACACATGTACTGTGTTACTGGTGCCAAGTAATTTGTCGAAGTTAAACTTTGACACTGAAAAATGTGTTAATAATTATCGTAGCATGATATTAAAGATCGGAGATATTTCGTTCATGATCTTCTCCCGAGATAATGACCAGTGAAATTCACGGTATTCAAAATGGTCTATCGCTATCCGGATATTATTATGAAACTAATTTCACAACACTAAAAACGTCAAAACATTTCGTGTTAAACAAAAATAATTCACTAATGGATTTCGCCTAAAATTAAATTTAGGCATGAAATACACGGTTATTTCGTAAATCTAAGCACTTATTATAATACATTTTTTTTTCTGGTGGACGGGACGTGCGTTATGGACGCGAACGAGAGATGGAAATACAAGCTCGTCACGATAGCCGATTCGTGTGTGCTTTTTTTATCGGACGAAGTGAACGCACACAACTATTTAATAACTGAAAAACCGTACGGTTTCGTGAATGGAAGAATGGAAATTAATGAAAACAGATGAAGCAGTATGTTGTTGTCTGAGAGATCTCTGTCCGTACATCCGTCTGGCTAGACTTCCCCCCGTCGCCGAGGAGTGGCAGAAGATAGATTGTTAATTAATTAAGTTTTTTTCCCGTACACCACTCCTTACGGAATTACGCTAATAAATTTTATATTAATTAATAGTTGGAATTACAAAACAATACCTTGTTTATCTTTAATAAATAACAGAAATTAATAAATAACGACGTGTATACATATAATTGTCTTATCACAAACCTACCAATAACAACATCCTAGCGAGAAATCGTTTAGACAATAAATTCGCCAAAGTATTATCTACTGTCTGTAATTAAATAAGCATTTACATTAAAGTTCATCAATTAAAATTATAATTCATATGGTCAGTTATAAAATTAATCCTCTAAATGCGCATAAATCGATCAAAATACACAACGAACAATTGTTGAACATTTTTATAAAGTAAGTCTGATGAAGCAATTTTTAAAAATTAATTTAGCCACAGTATATTTGTGTGAAAACATTATTTAACTTTTTTTTCATTCAAAATATTTATTCTTCGATAATATTCATTTTTAATTATATTCGAACTTTTAAAAACAGTACTAAAAATATACAAATATAAATCTGTTAAATTATTTCATTACATTCTTCTAATACTTTCAAAAGTTTCAAACCTTTTTTTTAGAGAAATGTAATCCAGGAAAAGATTAAACCTTCAGAATAATATATTCTTAAATGTGAAACGATTTTTCACTAATTAAATAAAAAACAATCAAATATATCAAAAAGTCTTCTGATCAATACGTTTTGAATAATAAAAATATATATTAGGCAAATCTTGATGCAAAAATCTAGGTTTCATCAAGAAAAGTGCTTATTTCATTCTTATTTTTCTACATGCATGTCAAAACATCTTTTCGATAAACCTTATTACTAGTTTCATACCACATGTTTTTTTTTATAAAAATAATAATATATAAAAAGTATAGTAATATGTTTTAAACATTTTAAAAAACACGGAATTGATGGTCTTTTTGTATTTGTTTAAATTATTATAACCGTATACAGCACTTAGTGGAAAAAATATCGAAATTAAAAAAAAATCTTACTAAAGAATATTAATTTTTTTGACTTATCCATTAATAAACTATCATTTTTACACACAGTTTTAATTATAATAATGAATTTTAAAATATACTTGTACAATTTTTAATAAAAATCATAAATTTAATGAATATTTTTTATTGTCAAACTAAAATGGTTGAAAAAATATTTGAAAAAATATTAGACTTTTTTAAAACCTAATGCAATTACCAAAATTCATATGATAATAAATTTTTATATAAAACCATTACATGAAAAAACTATATATTAAACTAATATTTTTTTTATATAAAGTCGGGTCATAAATTTTATACATAAACACAATTTAATTATAAACTTATTGTGTATTTTTGTTTGAATGGGTTAGTTGGTTGGTTGATTGAGGTTTAATGACGCGTCGTTGTTTGAAAGAGAAATTAAAACACAATTCATTACACTGTTTAAATAAACGATAATATAAAAGAGAATCACAAACTATGAAATATTTGATTGTGTTACTTAAATTAAATTCATTCGAATAATTAGTTTAATTAATTTAAACATAGTTATTTTTTAATATATCTCTTCAGTAATAATGTTAAAAATTGATTCAAAAAACATATGAAACAAACATAAAAAAAACTTGAAATACTATAAACGATTTTTTTTCAGTTTTTTAATGTTTTATTTGATGTTAAATCCTTTATATATATATATATATATATATATATATATATATATATATATATATATATATATATATATATATATATATATATATATATATATATATATATATATATATATATATACATGCATAAAAAATTATATATTTAATGAAACATAATATATTATAAAAATTTTGTTCAATACAAAATTAATACCCTTCAAGCTAAATCCCAATAAAAGATTAAAATTTACAATGACAAATATATACATTTTTTTAAATTATAGATTTTAATATGAGGAGATAATATCTGAACGAAATTTTTTCAAATTACCTTTTTTGTAGAATCATTCGTATGGAAATTACTTTTTATAAAAAATATCTTCTGTATTTAAAATGCTTTCTACCGCCATTTCAACTTATTGTTATCAATACAGAAATCAAATTTATTGTTAATATCAAATCATTCCTAAAATAGAGAGGTATTGTTTTATTCTGGTTAATTGCTGTAAATTAATGTAGTTATATATATATATATATATAATCATCTGGACTGAACGAAATTAAATTTTAAAATATTTCCAAATAGCATACCTTTTAGGAATCACAACATTTCTAATTCATATTTTCTGAATATCTGTACATTTTTTTTGTTTATTACAAAATACTTCATCATCTAAATACATTTGATAAAAATAATATAATGCAAAACACGAAATCTGATTGTCACTCATTTTTCAACAAAATTCATTTGTTTAACTAATGTGTTTTTTTTAATTAATACTAAACGCTACAAGAACAACATCTATTATATATTGATACATTTTGATATGAAAATAAATTATGATTTTATGTTTTAATGTGTCAATAATATTATATATTGGAAAACAATAAAATAGATCGTTGTTTGGAATACAGTATTTTCTAATACATTAAACGAATTGAATAGAGGTGTACGTCATGACATCTACCAGAGTTTTACTTAACTGTACGCTATACTGCTGTACGTTATATACTTTTTCTGAAGGATTCTATATTACCAGTAACGTTTTAAAATATTTTATTACAAATTTAAACGTCAAAATACCGAACCAACCTCAAATATTACATGTGTACTGTGTGTGTGTCATAATAAAAATAGTAAAAAGTAATCATGTTCCCTTTAAGCACACAGAGAAAACACTGGATGTTTCATGATGAAAATGAGTTAAATTATTTACGTGAGAAAGCGAATATGGATTTTATTAACAAACACGGAGCTAACATGAGCGTTAGTTGTAATCGATTGACACATTTAAAAAAGAATTTGAGAATTTCTAAAATAAATTAAATTCTTTCAGGAACAGCAAAGACAAGATTTCTTTTTATCATCGAATGAAGAACGTCTTCTTGTACGTAAATATGAATTACATCTACGTGACTTCTGTAAAAGATTTAATCCAGGAATGCCACAGTGTGTTATCGGGACTGCATTCCATTATTTTAAAAGATTCTATTTGAATAATTCTGTGATGGATTTCCATCCTAAGGAGATCATGTAAATCACAAACTATAAAAGCTTATATGAACGTAAAATGAATCTAAAATCAATGTCTGAACATTTTTCAGGGTAACTTGTGTTTATTTGTCGACGAAAGTAGAAGAATTCAATGTTTCAATATCTCAATTCGTTGCAAATATAAAAGGGGATCGAGAAAAAGCGTCTGATATTATTATAAACAATGAATTACTACTGATGGAACAGTTAAATTTCCATTTAGCAATTCATAATCCATACAGACCTGTGGAAGGACTATTAATAGACATAAAAGTATACCAGATTTGAATAATGTGTTTAATACGAATGTATAAAAACTTAAAGTATATTTTAGACACGAGGTTCAATGAATAACCCAGAACGGTTGAGACCGGGGATTGAAGATTTCCTTGAAAAAGTATTTTTAACCGATGCTTGCTTACTGTATGCCCCAAGCCAGATTGCACTAGCAGCGATCTTGCATGCAGCCAGTAAAATACAGGAAAACTTGGATAGTTATGTCACTGATACCCTTTTCGGTCAAGAGGGACAAAATCGATTAGCTGATCTTATAGAAGCAGTAAGAAGTAAGTTTCAAAATAATGAAATTGTAAATTTATATTCTGGAGAAAATAAATTAATGTCGATTTTTTTATTCAGAAATAAGGTCAATGGTGAAGATGGTAGAAGCATTACCCAAAGATCAAATACGTTCATTAGATAAAAAATTAGAAAAATGTAGAAATCAAGAAAATAATCCTGATAGTGAAATGTAAGTTGTATGAACATAGTGTATGTATAGATGAAAACAATGTATTTTTTTATAGATATAAGCAAAGAATGGCACATATATCAGATGATGAAGAAGACTATACAAATGTGTCGATGAAAAGAGATTCAATAGATGATTCAACATTAGGAATCCCACATGTATCGTCACCTAGTGCATAAATTGTTAAATATTTGTACAGTATGATAATAAAAATATAAAAAATAAATATTATTTGAATAGTAAAACAAGTACTTCTTTCTATGTATATTTATTTCAGGATTATTGACAAATCCTTCCAGTTACTTAATCATTAAATAAAAAAAAATAATAGCATTTAACTAAAAGGATATAGAGATTTACTAATTGTAAAGAAATGTTAATAAAGTTAATTAATTTCATTTGGGACAGAGATAATTTCATTAAAATAATTTATAAGATCATAAATAAGAATGAAGAATATAAAGACCTTAAGTAAAGATTTTATTATAATTTCATAAATATATATGTTCATGGATAACTAATAAAAAAATAAAATCGTCGAAAAATTAAATAAGAAAATATATTAGCTCCTTAATAATTTTGCGCATTTTCATAGACGGAAAATTCGGAATATATTTTTTTCATTTTCAAGTATTAAAATATTCCGATACAGAAATACATACCTAAAATTGATAGGGGTTAAAGTATATAAATACAATCCATTTTATTACCAATAAATCAACTTACATTTAAGAAAATACATATAATTACTTTTAATTTTACAAATCAATTATTCAGTCTATCATTTGAAAATATTGCGCCTATCTATTCACTGAAAAATCGTAATAACAAATCACGAATTCTCCAGACTTCTTCCAAAATTCTCCAATTGTGTTATGGGGCACGTCGTGCTATCACTAGTCGTTTGTGTATCATGAAATCTTAAATATGGTGTAATTATTTCCCTTCGGTGCTGCTGGTGCGTCGGTGGACTAAAATGTGGCATTGTTGCCGGTAACAAAGGGGATGTATGGTTTAAAACTGGAAATGATGGTGGAATGGGTGAAATACTAGCAGGTTGTCCTGGATAATTGAAAAACCTAAAAAGATTTCAACGTACAAATATTATTTAATCAAATTTAACTTAAAAACTTAAGATTGTAATTCATGAAGAATTCTTCAAAAATAAAAGCATTCGCATGCATGTATATATATATATATATATATATATATATATATATATATATATATATATATATATATATATATATATATATATATCAATAAAAGTAACTAATTATAAAATTCACAAGTTGGCAGTTATTTAAATGTTTACTCTCTTTTCATAAAACACATCTCTCATTCGAAACATCCACGTCCGTGTACAAACTTTGTAAAAGTTAATTTGGCATGCACTTTATTCGAAAATCTAAAGAAATTATATTCTTGTTACAATTTCGTATTACAAATAAATTTTTGCATAAATTTCAAAACAATGTTCGCATAAATAGATCATTTGTCGAAAATAGATTATGACGACGTTTGAAACAAGCAAAACAAGTTACTCATATAGTTCCAATTATTTGAATTATTTGATTTCTATGTAGTACAAATGTTTCACTAATATATAGAGAATTTGGCATTTCGAATTAGTTTTTTTTTAACTGAAATTCCAACATGGGGATCTGTGAGAAAAAGAGAAATGAGCGTACAAAGTTAACTTATTATTCTAAAAATTATTAACAATAAACACTTATGCTTGAAATATCGATTTAAATTATAGAAATAATTGAGAATAAGCAGAAGAAACTTTTTCAGTTCCATTTACAAAAATATAAATAATTTCACTCTAGTATTATTCAAAAGTTTTCAACTTAAACATTTTGGAATTGAAGTTTTTTGTAGTCAAGATAATTTTCATCCATGAAAAAAAGTAAATAAAAAGATATTTTTTAATTAAATTCGTTCCGCACTAAATAACTTTTATAATAAATTAAAATTGAATTATATCCGTTTTTTTACTCTTTAGAATTATCTCAATATTTTATAAAGACTATCAAACTTTAAAAGTAAATTTCAATAATTTTACACGAAAAATCTTTTATGATTTTAAATAAATAGTACTTATATACATTTCCTATAATATGGATACGTTTGAAATAAAAATAAATCAGTAATTAAAAAGTATACAATAATACTGATAACTTAAACTTATTATTATATTAATAAATACATATCATTAATTAAGCCATTAATGTCTAGAGTAGATGCAACATAAATAAGAAAAAAAATATGATTTTAACAAAAGGAAATAATATTAAAAAAATGAGAAATTTATATTATATCTACGCAACCCGCTTGGGATTAATGGATTAAATCAAGAAAATATAACAGCTTACAAAAGAAATCGATGAAAGTAAATTCAAAAATCTTACCAAAGACGATCTCCTAAAAAGATTGGCCTAGGAGCCATTATTCCCAACGAACTATAATATTGTTGTGCAAGTAACTCAATATCGTTTGTGTACTTCCGTTTCCATTTCGTTCGACGGTTTTGAAACCATATTTTTATCTTGAAAACAAATTAAAAATCAAACTATCTGTACAACAAATTATTATTTTTCAAATTACATATTTCTGAATTTGAATTTTCTTGTTTAACTTTTTTTTGGATGAAGATTTAAATTACTTAAAACAATCGATGATATCTTAAATTGTGTATATAAGATATCATAAATACTTTCATTTTTAATAAATAAACCATTTTTTGGATACCTATGTATATATATATATATATATATATATATATATATATATATTATATATAAAAATTATTTAAATATATAATTCAAAATTAAAATTTTACGAATAGAAACTCTAAGACAGAGAAAAAATCAGTCTGATTTAGAAACGTTCCTTAAATAAGAAGATAATTAATAATGCTGTTAGTTTACCATTTTTACAATTATTTAATAATTAGTGATTCATTCCAAAAACTGGAAAAACATTTTCTGAGCAAAAATTATGGAGATTAAGGTACCAAAAAGTCAGATTCAGATTTGTTTGTAAGAATCTAATTCTTATGTATCTCAAAAATGATCAATAATCCAATCAATGATAAAATTATTGAACATTCTCGATTAAAAAAATGTTATGATTTCTAAGATGAGTGGAAAATTTATTTGCGAAATTAAATTTAACTCCAGTACTAGAATGGTGTCCATTTTAATTCTGTTAATCAATTTAATCTTCTGTTGTTCCGTTTAATCTGTTTAATACTATGAACTGAAGGTTTTATAATTATTTTCTCAGACAAACAAAAAATCTACATAGTCAAACTTTCTAATTTAATGATTAAGACCGTTTAAAAAGATAAAAATAATACAAAATAGAAAAATGTTTAAATATTTAATTTCAATTGAAAAAAATGCTGTCGGCGCCATGAGAATAATTTCTTCAGCTCTGGAAGAAAGTGTGGTTCATAAAACATGCAAAAAATGCTTAAACGGTGGAAAAAGAAGATTCGTCATTTACCCGACATATGGAACAAAGTTATACAAAAAAAATGGAGAATATTTTGAAGATTGAAATGTATTCCATTTCTCCACAAACATCCATTTTCTATAAAAGAAGACACCGAACTAATTTGCACACGTAATATACTATAGATTATCGTCAATATTTTTAAATTAATATTCCATTCAAGTTAAAATCATTAAAAAAAACATTTCAGGGGAGATTAATTTACAAGATTGATCAGACACCGACTGTTTATTTTATGTACAAATCACAGTTCATTTAATTTTGAATCAATTCTTAAATTTTCTCTAGTCGACGTTACATACTCGAAAATACAATTCCGAACAAAATAAACGTTTCAAACTAATAAATTTAAGAACCACCTAGTTGTCAAACTCGCTCTAAAGTAATGATTTTATTTCTTTTTAAACGCGACGTTCGAATTTAAAATAAATATAGTACAGTTAAGACAACGAATAAAATGTCCAAAAAACATGATGTTAACTCAAGTATACATAAATTTGTCTAGTTGCCAGATATATATATATATATATATATATATATATATATATATGTATATATATATATATATATATATATATATATATGTATATATATATTTGTACATATGTGTATATATTAATATATTTTTGAGGCGCCGCTGCGACTTGACATAAATATTTTTGCAGCACAAAACTTGACATTTATGATATTATATGAAAGGCGTACGATTTTGGATCCGTTATTTATTATATTTAATTTGTAATTGAGTTAGTGTTTGGTTGTTAATATTTGATTAGTGTTTATAACAACATTTTCTTGCAAGATATAAATTTAGTTTTATATTTCAGTATGTTAGTTATAAACAACAAAACATTTTAAATACAAACAAATTAAATATAAAAGTATAAATTTAATTAAAATGTAAATGTTATCAATTCTTTCTAAATTGTTTTTACTAAGACTCAGACAATATTCCACAACATAAAAAATAAATATTTACTTTCTTACTCAACTATATTTCTAGTCCAATTACACATTTCCCTCTCACCCACTTCTAAATTATTAGGAATCTAATTCTACATTCGATTATTTTACCTGTGTTTCAGTCAATTTCAACGATCTCGATAACTGTAACCGTTTGGCTACAGACAGATATTTATTTTTCTCGAACTCAGCTTCTAATGATTTTATTTGCGATGCTGTAAAAGCGGTACGAGGTCGTTTCTTTCGTTCCTCCGGTGTTAAAAAATGATCACTGCTCGTTTCCGGCGATGTCATGTCTCCTGTTAATTTATAATCTAAAAAATCAGAACATACCGTTCGTAGACAACGAATAAAACCAAAAATTATTACGAGTCTAAATTTATTGCAATTTTTTTATCAGCTTGAAACATGTTGTCTGTTTTAAAGACCATCGTATTTTTTTCTAATAAGTTTTAAGAAAAAATCGAATGTTAGTAAGAGTGTCATCAGTGAAGATATTTCACAAATTTGAATTTAAATTCCTATAAATACATTAAAGTTGTTGAAATATTTCTTTATTATGTTCCACTACAAATTTTATGTATTTCAGTAACATAGTATTTAGAACATATTTTGAAATAAAAATAGTATGTACTGTTTCACTATTTAATTTTAGAAAGTCAATTATTTATCAACAGTTTGATTTTATAAGGCTGATAGAAAAAAATTGCTGTTTATGACTCTGAAATTCATTTTTATTTTTCTCTTTTTTTATTTCCCTAACTGTTTTAAGTGGTCCAGGATTGTTGGTTGACTAACGCCTAACTTTTATGAAATCTCTCTAATTATTGTGTGTGGTTCTGATCCAACTAACGCTTTCAGTTGGCCGTTATGAACTAAAGGTCACCCGCGACTTTCTTCATCGTCAAAGTTCTCATTCCTAGCACGAATTTTTTGGAACCACCATTCCATCAACAGTACCCAAACCAAAGGCATCGTTTAGTTTACAAGAAGTATCTGCTGATTTACCACCTGTTTTGAACTCATGCAAAAAAAATGCTGTTATTTGTTTCTTTTCCATCTTTAATTCAACCCAATTTGAAGAAAAATTAATAATAAAACCAAAGTCGATGTTAACAAAATACAGACAGAAAAATACACTTAAAAATGATATTAATATGAACACACTTTCATTGGAAAAAAATAAGAATTCAGGAAACAAGAATCGTAATTATTTTCGCACCAACCCAATATTTACAATAAAATGTGATTATTTCTCGTTAATGACTTTGATTCTCTCGTTTTGATTTTGAAATAGAAATTTAATACATATTACTTCCACCCTAGTATTTTAAATATATTATTTATAAATTTAATGAATATCTTTTCGATACAATTTTAAATTAATTCAATTAATTAATGATTTGTTGGTCTTATTTTGAGGATCATTATTGAAATCTGCATAATAACAGACAAAAATGATCGATCATTATTCATTAAACATTTCTGACCAGAAAAATGTATATAGTTTATGAAACGAGAGAAAAGTTCATTTTAAAAATAACTTGAAGTATTCTATTTATTTAATTTTGTTTTATGAAAAAGAGATTTAAATAAAGATGCTTTGATAAAAATAACATTTCTACTATCTAAAGAATGTTCAGAATAGTCATGTATGTTTTAAGATTTGTCATATTTTTTGAAAGTGTTAATAATTGAATTTTAAATAATTAACATGTATAAATAATTAGTAAACCATTTTGAGAAGTCAGTTACGAGTAAACAAAGTCTGAACAAGTTAACGTTGAATCACATTAATCTAAAAGCTCTCCGATCGTCTGATCGATCATCGAGCCACTTCCGTCGTATCAAAACGTACATTAGATAACTATTTCAGTGCAGATCATCCGTGAGAACTGAACAGATGAAAGGAGGCCAACAACCGGCAGATGATCGTCGCGTTTCCATATTAAATTAGATAAATAATCACGTTTCTAGAGACAGTGGAAGGTGCCTGGTATGCAAATGTGTCCGCGTCCAAAAATATCAACGCGCACTGTCACTGACAGATGTCCCTAGCGGTAATTAGAGAGCATTTAGCGTCACTATTTGTCTGTTGTAAACTACTCCTTGTCAATTAGCTGGTGATATACGCGTTCGTGTCTTGAGACCGTGTACACTTGCACGGATCCGATCGTCATATGCACGACGGCGTCCGTATTCGAATCTCGGTTCTACAACGTTGGCGCGACGCACTGGCACTCGACCAAACGATCAAAAACACTTTAGATCAGCCATTTATTTAAAGAGAATTATCATTGGGTCGCGTGTTTCCCATTTATATACACGATTATGTTTTATAATATGTTATGAAGAAAAATCGATTCGTTATGTAAAAATAAAACATATATTATCAGTTTTTATTATTTTCTTTCGGGAAAGTTTCTTCTTACTCATCTCTCTCTCTCTCTTTATATATATATATATATATATATATATGAAACGAGAGAGAGAGGTAACTAGGACAAGAATATCAGAAAATGGATTTTAAACGTGTGGTAAGAAAGACACAAAATCGTTCAACTTAGACGTAATTGGAGGAATCTATTCAGCAGTGGATCATGAAATACTGATAAATTATATATATATATATATATATATATAGAGAGAGAGAGAGAGAGAGAGAGAGTATGTAGGTGTTGATGCTCGAAATGGAAGAAAAAAGTGACTAGAATGAAGAGAAATCACAAAAATGAATACTGTTTTACCATTTTTACTAGAACCACACCACAGGTGATACAAACTCTAATTGGATAAAATCTTGTGTATTACCGGTGATATATAATTAAGTTCGCCTGGACGCTAATGACCTCAGTTGTCGATGAGCCTTAAAACCCCAATAATCAACCAACAATTAAGTTCGTGTTAGCTTTTATTCAAAATTTTTCGTTTACTTCAAGTCTTTTTTTGGTGTTCATATTAATTGGGCGTCATTTTATCCCTCGGAATACAATATGGAAAAACGAAGAGAAATTTGTCAAAACATAATCAAATCTATTATTAGTTAATTCAAATAATGTTAAATTTAATGTAACTAACTGGAAAAGAGGCCATAATAAGACATTGTACATATAAAAAGCAGAAAAACGGAAAATAAAAAATGTATATTCAGATTTGTCCTGAAATATTAAGGATTTACAGTTAAGACATAACAAGATTTTCCTGGATGCATTCGATAAAAAGGAAGTAGGATGGTTAAAACTAATAAAAGTTATGAAATGATCCTCTGATATATAATAGAGAGAAATGTTCAATAAATCATTTTTGATAGTCGCTTATACACATTTAGATGATGATGTCATTATATTTAGAACGTCGAGGTACAAAAATGATCAATAACGTTTTTTTGAACGTTTCTGAATAGAAAAAAATTCTGTTTTATGGAATAAATTTTTTTAAAGTTAGATAGTGTTAAAAGTGCATTATAAACTATATCTCCATTAAAATATCTAGGACTGTTATATCAAGCAGTACTGGCTTTTATGTACCATTCTGCGGATATTAGTCCAAATATGTTTATTAATATTTACCGTGTTTTAACATTTTATAAAATAGATTTCTTAACAGGTGTATTGAATATGCTTTAAAAAAATGTACTTAATTTTGTGTAAACCAGTGCACTATTTTTAATTATTTGAAATTCGAGAAAAATATTAAAATAACAAAAATATGTTATTTAACTCGCTCATTTTGTTCTGACCTCTGAGAGAATTATTCTCAAGTCTTGTTATCCGTAGAAAATAATTCTGCGAAAAACAACGACTCAAAAATAAAAACCACAAGATTATAACAAAATAATTCTAAATAAACTGGCTTACAGGAAGATGAGACAGTAACAAGATTAGCTTTAACTCTCCGGTAGACATACATTTACTAAAATTGTTCCTAAATTATCTATAATGAAAATTTGAATAAGTTTCTACATATCTAAGGTCTATTATAGGATTTCAACATTTAAACTGCTATTTGTGGAACTGATTTTATACTTGATTCACATTAAAAAGTGTTTTTGTTATTTTTAATTTCATCATTACTTTTATCAATAACACACTGATGAAACAATGTACAGTTTTATATAAATCAAAAATATTTCTCTCTCTACATATATATATATATATATATATATATATATATATATATATATATATATATATATATAAATTCGTGTAGGTATAAAACTATATTATGTTTCATGAAAAATACAGACGTTTGTAAATATTTAAACGACAATGAGTTCCGAATATGTTTTGTACATCAATTAAAATGAAAAAAGAGCGTTTTATACGCTGATAATGAACTCAACTGTTAGCTGTATGGTAACCATATTTCCTGTATGAATATTTTTTAAACATCTCGTGTTCGACTAACGAAACCATAGATCAGTTTTAACAAGACACTCCGCCTATTTGAAGTAAATGTCATATTAACATCTCGCTGTATATTATTCTAGCAATGAAAATAGATACAGATCAGACGTGGTATAAAATCTTTAGAATTTCGATCTTAATTCGAATGAAATGGGGACTCGTTCGATAGAGTTGTGGTTTATATATGGCTCTCTCTCTCAAATAGAGTTTTTTTTCAATTTGTGCGTTTGAAAGGCATTAAGAAAGAAAATCGTCTGAATGGGTTGGTTTATTTTATAAAAATTACTGGATGTAACACAAAATTAGAAAGAAAAAACAGTTATACTGAAATTAATATTGCAGAACTGAATTTCAGGTCATTTTATTATCCATTGTACTCAATTTTTATTATTTTTAATTTGTCAATTTTTATTTGTTATTAATATAACATTTTTAATGGTTTTTACTTTTTTTTAAAGTTAGTACCAATGCATGTGTTATTTTAACAGATGTATTAATATAATAATAGATTAATGCAATAACTTAATAGGCATGTCAACGTTTACATCAATTTTTTATGCATTATTTGACCATTTTATAAAGTAGATCCACATTAATATAAATTCCATCCCAAACGTTCAAGATTTCATTAAATACAACGTAGAAGTAAAAAATCGATTGAAAAAAAATTATTGACATAGCTTAAGAGTTTATAAATTATAAAACAGAAATAATACTGTTTATAATTTGAATATTTTGTAAATTTTTTAGCTGAAATAGTATTTTTTCATATTATTTATTTCTGATCAGATTTCGAATGTTATTTTTAGGAGAACACGTTTTCTCCCTTTCCCTATATATCTCATTCTCTCTTTATATATATATATATATATATATATATATATATATATAAATGTATAACGTATTGGCAAAAAAAATGTTTTATATTAAATTCATAATCATGTTTACTTTTTTGATAATAATCGAAAAGAAATGCTTCATTTTTATCTTTAGATGTCATTTTATCGAATAAAAAAAAACAATTTTATTGATACTATATGTCTCTTTATGATAAAATAATAATATAAGAACAAAAAAATGGTTTTGAAAGATTTACTTTTTCATCAAAATCTTCATACTGTCAAAATTTGCATATAATGTGGATTTTTCTGGAGAAAAAATCAAAAGTTGACATCATAGATTTATTTTACTGTAAATCGAATGCTTAGTTTAATTGTAAATAATTTGTCAAATTTTCTATTATTTCCTTGATTTTCAATATTTAAATTTACATAAATTATAAATTTTCTTTGAAATCAAAAAAAAAGAAAATTTATATTTAAATGGATTCATTTAGTATCCATATTTGAAAATAAATATTTTTATACATGAAAACGATATTTTTTTAAAAAGATAGTTTGTTCTTTATAACTTTTCTAGAAACTGGAGAATTACTGTTTTCAAAAAAGAAAGTAGAAATTAAAGAATATCGTATTTGTATTCAAAAATATATTTTAAACAATTAAGTAACGATTCAGACAAAAATATCTCTTCAAACTCTTAATTATATCCCTTTATAGCAGCAAAAAATTTCCATTACAGAACAAATAATTTAAAAGAAGACAATTATTATTTTTTCTTAAATAATATTTTGCGCCCAGAAAAATTTTTTTTTTTAAAAAATACTTATCTACACACTTATTTACAGTTTTTTTGTTAAATCGTATAGGAGTTATTTATATAAAAACCTGAATATTTTCTATATTGAGAAACAATTAGATATAGATACAGAAAGATGCTACAGATATAAAAATAAGAATAAGAGACTGAAATAAAAATGGAAGAGACATTCAAGAAGAGAAGATAGCAGATGTACATAATTTATTGTTTAAGAGGAAAACATTAAAAAGTTCTAGAAAAAGCCGATGAACAGATGTGTAAAGATATCAGACAATTAATGAGGAACTTATAGAAAAAAGAATAACTTAAAAAAGATGTAGTGTATTTTTTTAATTTTATATAGGGTGATTCAACTTAGGCTTCCACACGAAAGTATTAAAAAAAACGTGTTATCCCCCATTTAATATTTTAGTTCAATTGTATTTTAGTATTGAATTGAATTAAAATAGTAAATAAAAAATAAGATAAATTTTCTTGACCCCTGCGCCCCCTTTTAATATTTACATATGGAAGCCTCAATTTAACGACCAAGAACAACATTAAAAAATAATTTATTTGTGAATTTAGCCGGTGTCAGAACTGCTTTTGTCAAATATTTTTTGGATACAGAAAGACTGGAACAGGACACAACGAAAACAGGCAGGAATTACAGAAACAATAAAATTAAAGAAATAAACATACGAGGCATTTTTTAAAAGATGAAACCAATAGTAGATGACAAAATTGACTAAATGTCTAGAAATATAAAAAGTCTAGAAGAAGATAAATGAGTAGACGAGATAAAGATATCAGGAAATATATTGAAATCCTGTAGAAAGAGAATTAGTTTATCATTTGAAATGAGAGAATAAAAATGTATTTTTTCCAGTAGTGATACATTGAAGATGCTAATTTATATAATACTGAATACTTTTAACGGTATTCATTTATGAAATTCTAAGACTAGAAGATGAATAGAAATATTATTAATATGATTTTTTGAAAAATGTCCGCATCTCTTTGACTCGGTTAAAAATATCATGGGAGCGACGAAGCGTTGTGTAGATCAAAAGTAATGTAAAAATCGGGTTTTTTCAACCGACATACAACGTCAATCGAAAACAGGACGGGTAAAAACGCACGTCCACAAAAATGCGATTGTAGTTCGAACGATTCTTTTATTAGTCATTTTTCACACATCTCACAATGGCTCTAACGACACACTCTTCAGTAATTGCCACAACATGACACGGTGTCACAACACTAAATCGTCGCGTTGATATATTAGCGTCCGTTCGAAAATAATGTCGTCGTTTGATGTCATTTTCCGCCGTCGCTCGTTTATTAAGCAGTAAAAAAGTGTTTAAGAAAACGCTCACGACAATTTAGTGTTGTAAGTCTCCGCGCTGACAATGTGGTTAACGTTTTGGCAGCTTCATCATAAAACAGTACTCGGATTTTTTCCTGCTTGTTTATTTTTCATCTAATAGTCTTGAATGTGGCTTGAACGCGTTTCGTATAATTGATCGCCGCTCTTACGATTCGCTTAATTGAATTCCATTTTTTAATTCGGAGACTAATTATTAGATACTAATTGACTTGAACTAATTTCCAAGAACATTTTTTTTCACACTTGGCTATCTAGAACGTGTGATTCATACACACGAGACATTTTTTTTTTCAATCTTATTTGAGTAATCATTTATTCAACTTATAAAATAAATTAATTTACATATTTTTGAACATTCTTTTTCTCTATCTATACTTTGATATTATTTATCTCTTTGACTAAAATTAATTTCTATTTTCGACATTTCACAGACTTTAATTAATCAAACGTCTTTTTGAATATTTATATTAATAATTATTTTTTCATACATCTTTTAACTGAAGAATATTTCACTAGGAAACGATTTTTACCCCACGAAAAATTTTTTTACAACGAGTCTTCATTTAATGAACATCACAGATTTGACAAAAAAATGATTCGGTATTTTTTTATTATTCTTCAATTAATTTGACCGAAACAGTGAATATGTCATCCTACCGAGACTAGAAGAACATGAATTTAACCCTAAATATCGAGCAATGACAGAATAAAATATCTGAATAAGTTGTAACTGGAGATAAAATCAACAAAGAAAGCGATGATGACAAGGAAGAAATAAAACCCATTTAAAAATCAAAATTTCTGAATTATGCTCTCTCATTAACTTCACTTAATTATCATCTAATCCTAAATTTCAGCTAAGTTTACTCTCATTTTCAAGCTTCCAGAGATGATTATTCATAAGCATCAGACTTTCAAAATAAAATTAAAACCGGATATTTTTTTCAAACGAATTAGACAACCAGAACCAATAAAAATCGCCTCAATTTAGTATTTCTTCAGTAAGTAGTGTGAATAATTATGACTTTACGCTTATTAAAAAACATAGAATTGATAAACACAGAAGAATAAAATGATTCGATTTTTCTTCTGAATAAATTAAATACAAGGAGAGTTTGAAAAATTTAGAACAGGAAATCATAATTCTTGATATTTAAATGAAAAAAAAAGTTCATAATATAACCTATTTCAATATTTATTCATTTGTCAACATAATCATCACTATATCAATACATTTCTGCCATCGTACAACAATTTTTCATTCTGTCAGTAAAGAAATCCAGTGTTTCGTTACTTCAGCTAATTTTTACAACAGCCTGAACTTGATCGTGACCGAAATATGCTTCATCATGACAATACGAAGTCATACACTTTAAAACTCATCTAAAAATTCTCGAATAGGAGCGAATTATTGTCCTTCCTGTTTTGATGGCTTATACTTATTCCCAAAACTAAAGTGTGATCTCAAAAAAAGATATTTTGATTCTAACGATGAAGTTCAGACTTTCTGGAGGAATAAACACTAGATTTCTTCACTGACGGAAAAAAGAACCTTGTTACACGTTGGATGAAATATATCGACAATAGGAATGATTATATTGAAAAATAAAGACATCCTTTGAAAGTTTGTAATCTAAGATTTCTTTCTTTCTCAGTATCACAATCTAGTCGACAGTTATGAGCTTATTTGCAAAACTTTTTAGAAATACTAAGCGTTTTCTTAATTAAAAGGGTTGATTAATCTATTATTATTTTATAATTCTTGATATATAAAATTACATGCTAGATAATAATCATTTTTTATTTAATTTAATTTATGTTAGTTTTAAAAATATATTGTTTGTTATTTAACAGAGATTTGATTTCACGCATACATTTAGATTTAACATATACTCATCAATGTCTCTCTCTCTCTCCAATTAACTCGGTTAATTGAGGATATATGTTAGATTGTAAACTACAATTATGTCTACTTAAACGTTTGATTAAGATATATTTGCTGTTGACTCTTATTTTTAAATTTTTATTATTTAATTTTGGATATTTATATACGATATTACTTGTAATCATTCTATAAATTGAATATTAAATATGTTTTCAATAATATTTAGTTTATTGATATATTTTGTTCTAATACTCGATGAAATGATAGAAATGTTTTCTATATTAAAAAAAAAAAAACACTAATGTCTTACCGTTGTTCGTCTGTACACTGGAAGTTTCTGAAAAATCATTTCCAGAAGTGGACACAACTTCTTGATTCTCTTTAACAGTCCCATCGTCGCATTCCAATTCACCTTCATCCCGCCCTTCATCATCACTCGGTATAATCTCATCATCCTGTTCAATATTCTTCGTACTACTCGAATCGGCACTCTCTTGTACCGAAGATGTAATCTCGTTCTGAAGAAGCCACTGTTGCAGATGACTGTTCTCATTCAATAGACTGTTCTCTCTTTGCAGGAACTGATAATTGAAACTCAGATCGTGCGACACACACGGCTTATTAAATACATTACTCTCGTGGTGGAAGTTCGACTTGTGGAACTGATCGTCGAACGCCGACGGTGTATTTAATTTCGTACAGATATTCGTATCGACATGTATGCTTGACACATTTTCGTTACTGTTATAAAGCCTAACAGGAAGTGTATTGTTCGTATAAGTTTTCTGTGTATTCGAAAGTAAATTCTCAATTGAGAAATTGTTACTCGTTTTCATGTTTGATGGATTTGTTGGTTTCGTATCGAGTGATTTTTCTATTTGTATATCTGAAATTGTCTTATCAGATATATTTTGATCGTCTTGCTCCATTGTTCACATCTGAAAGAATATTTCCATGGATGCTACATATGAAAATAGATAATTTCAATATACTAACTGCTTATAGAATATAAGATATGTTACTAAATTCCAATCCAATTTAAATTGATGACGATATTTTCAAAACATTAAGAAACGACCATTTTGCTTTCACAAATATTCTTTTTTCGTCCCACAAGGCACATAAGAAACAAGATTTTTTCTGTACCTTGATGGAAATGCCATTGAAATATAAGCAGCAATCAATAAGAACTTATTGAATATTTTGAATCAAGATTTTTTTTGTTCTCTGTGGGATGACAAAATAATTTATTTGTCAAAGTTAATTCAGGGACAGCTTTTAAAATGTATTATATGTAATAGATTAATTAAAAATCTATGAAATCTGAACCATATTTTATAAATAAATTCACACTCAAAAATCATAAAAAATGTATTAGAAAAATAACTAGTAGTTGATTAATATTTATTATAATATGTAAAAAAATAATTAAGATTCCAATCAAGGAGAGAAATTTATTAAAAACGAAATTAGAAAATTATTAAAAAAGATATAATATTCTTTGACTTAGAAGATTTTAGAAGACACAAATATTTATCTTGTGTTAGTTTATCAGAGCATGAAGATGATAATAATAATGATACAACAACAAAGTACAAATTTATATATTTTTATATAAACAATCTGTCAATGTATGCTTCTTTCATTTATATTAAAATTATGTAAGCAATAATTGAATTATTGAATATTTTTAATCAGAGATATTTTATGTGATTCATGGTGGAGTCAAAAATTCATTTATAAAAGTGGAAAAATTGAAAAATTTCATACAGACTTCTCATTTTTCACATTGAAATTAATTCCTAAGACATCTTAAAAAGTGTTAGCTGCTTAGTTTTATAAATCAATTCATAACAATGTGTGTAATTGAAAAGTAACGAAATTTATAATTATTTTAGAGAAAATTCGCATATTAGTCAGAAAATTTCTAAATGATTTAATATGGATGTCTGTCTTATACTCTTTAAATGACATTTAATTATAGTTTTTGCATTATTACAAAATGATAAATTCAATTTCATAAATAAATCAAAATTATATCTGTTAATTGGTGCACCTTCTAGTTACGTTTAACTTGAAGATTAAAAGAAAAGAAATACATAATTACGATATAAGGAAATACGATTCAAAAATGTATAGAAATCATGCTCCAACAATCCTCAAAATTGACTTTTGTAACATTCTATAAAAAAAAATGTCGATGAGAAGGAAAAAAACAAGTGTATTTTTCGATAATTTATACAAGAAAAAGAGGCTACAGCTAAAGAAGAAATAATTGACACAAGGAAATGAAATAGAAAAAGTAAGAAAATAGAAAGCATAAGGCAGTGCAAGTTTAAAACAGATAAAATTTCATTGTCCAGAAACCATGAGAAATAATTAGAATAATCAATAGCCAATTATTAATTATTTTTATGAAAAAAAATAATTCGTTTGTGAGGAGTGGAAATTCATTTTAGAAAGAAAATTTAGTCTACAAAGATCTATAATTGTCATTATATCTCTAAATACTTTAATTGTGCTTCAGGTATTAATTTTAGTCAAGTTTAAAGTCATTTTTCATTAATTAACAACCTGACCTGGAGAAAATGCAATAAGATCACAACAGTAGAGATAAGGTTTAAAATATTTGAATTTCTAATAAAGCCTCTACTCTTAATTAACAATTAAATATGATTGAATATATTTTAATTATTTAATCAAGAAATTACGAATATTTAAATATATTTCATTAAATATAAGAATAAGAATATAAACTTTACCTATAAACACTAACACCAAAGTACAATTTTTCTACTTTAAATAAAAAAGAATCCACTAACAAACAGAAATTAATTTTTAAACATTATTTTTAATAATAAATGTTATTATATCTTCTATTAACAATTATATTTTTTGAATTTAAAATCACTAAAACAGTTTGAACTTAAATACTCCTTACTTATGTTTACATTTGTTTATCTCTTTTTTTAATAACAATGAACTATATTTAAATTCATTAACCACACTTTCTTATTAAAATCCTTTCAAATAAAAGCAATTTATTTTTAATAACAATCAATGGATGCACGATAAATGACTAAACGGGTCTGAAATTAGTAAAAATGTCGTCTCATTGTCATTACTTTTAACTGTATATTTTTTGAATTATATTGTTGGTAATTCAATTAATTTTAACAAGGACATTGAGTCAATTCTATAAAATATTTAATAAATAATTTAATAATATTTAATAATACAAATGTATCGATTTTTTCGATATAAATTATTAATATTTTAATTTAAAAAATTGAATATGTCAAACATTCCAAAATCTACCCTTATGATGGCAAATAAAATAAATATAGTTTATTTACGAACACACTTTATATACATTTTTTTATAAAATATTTTTATTTAAATGATTAAAGACACGTTTCATACGAATAGAGATGATATTTACTTGAAGTAAATATTTATTAATTGAATTAAGAAATGTCTCAGCACTCACGTTTAATAAATTTATTATAAAAAATGTTTACTAGTTACTAAATCGTTAAACACATGTGCACTGAAATACAAACGTAACAAAACTAATAGTTTACTTGAAAATCTCGTTCGAGAATTTTAAACAGAGATAATAACCTCATCATAAACTCATAGAAAAACTGATTGAAAATTTGTATTTTCAAAACGGATCGTCGGACGAGCACAACGGATTCGCAACCGTACGGTG
The DNA here is from genome assembly GCA_034766995.1 of Acanthacorydalis orientalis. NCBI lineage: Eukaryota > Metazoa > Arthropoda > Insecta > Megaloptera > Corydalidae > Acanthacorydalis > Acanthacorydalis orientalis. The sequence continues at coordinate 46,469,532 of CM068317.1, forward strand.
CTGGGTCAGTAAGTTGAAAATCGTATCAAAGAACATCGGTTCGAAATCAACTTTGACACGGCTAATTACAAACATCTACACAGCGATCTTCTACGAATATATTTTATTCTCTCACACACAACACACTGAAATATATCCATCTTTCGTCTCTGTGATAGAATCTATGATGTTGATAACACGGTTATAATATAAATGGACCGAACAAAGAAACTTTATTTGAAATGGAAATAAGATCGAGTATTGTACGATGCAGGAATAAGCGACATGTGGTGAAAATGTTAGACCAATGAGAGTATCGTAAGGGCAGGACTTGGCATGAAATTATTATAGACGAAAAAAGTACGGAGGAGGCGACAGAATGTTTATATTTAAATTTGTCTACGGTTAATAAGTACTAAAACGCTTTTTTGGCACTGTTTGTCAACAGTGAAAACTTAAATGAAGATGAATGGTTCTGTGTTTCCTTGAACACTCGTCCCGAGGATTTAATGAGTCTGAGAAACGGTGGCCCGTATGACGATCTCGTAAATTACCGGGTACTTTATTCGCTATTACGTTTTAATACAGAGTAAAAGTCGAGTGTGAAACAGACGTGGATTGGAACACGTTGGGTGGTTATAAACAAAGAACTGATTTCTTGATTTGCAACGTGCTGTGTTTTTGTTAATTTCTTATTTGGTACATAAATAATTCTTTAAATTCGCGTTACTTTTTTCATTTGAAACATATTTTAGCTAAGACAAAAACGACGAAAAATTAAATCTCGCGATGAAGAGGTCTATCTTTTAAACAAGAATTTTTAAGCACATTTCTGTGATTTTTTCTGTTTACAAAGTATTTATTTTGCAAAACACAAATAAAGTTGCATATTTTATAGTTGTCAAAAAAGACCTGACAAGTGTTAAAGACATTTTTAATCTTAAGGGAAAAAATACTGAAAGATATGTAAATAAATTAAAAGTGTATTAAATATAAGAAAAAAAAGAACAGCAAATGCAACTTTGTAGAATTTAAAGTTTGAAATAGCTTACATATTTATTATAACGTTGTGTATGTGTATATATATATATATATATATATATATATATATATATATATATATATTAAATTAATTAGACAATGTGAACAATTTTAGTTTAAAACAAAATCAATGAACATTTTACAAAATATGGGTCTTCACTGATATATTCCTCTTTTGCAAGGAAACACTAATTTACCAACACAAGTTACCGAAAGATCTTATCAGATTTTGTTCACATGACTTGAAAATTTGGATCAATCTCGATATTAAAACGGTTCATAGCTAGCTGATTATTTTTTCCAACTGTTGTGATCCAAATGTTGCTCTGTACGCCTAGACAACTTGATATTATTCTCCTAAACTTTTGTAATAAACCTTATAATTAAATATTTACTTCTTATTAAATGCATTTTTTGACAAAAGAGTACTGTTTGAAAAATGGATTCTTTTTAATATTGGATTTGTTACAATATACTTTCTGGTACTGTATCTCTCTCTCTCTCTCTCTCTCTCTCTATATATATATATATATATATATATATATATATATATATATATATATATATATATATATAAAGCAATGCCACTTCAAAACTAAAAACCTAATTTCTGTATGAATAGAAACAGCGTATCATCCACGATATGTTTTCAATAATAAGATCACATCTTGGAAACATAATGTGCTAATTAAGTTAAATCGTGCCCATAAATAACAATATTTAAATGTGCAACGATCCGTTTCGGATCTACTTAGCGCCCGTTTCGAAACACATAAGTTAAACTTAAACGATCGCACACAACATACAGTTCTCACTCATACCTTCGCCGTTTAATTAAAAACACGTGATTTTTTTCGAAACCGTCGGAATACGAATCTGTCTTTTTTATATACTGAAATACGATTTCGTAAATAGTTTCGTATTTGTCATTCATATCGGAGGATATTATTTTCTGTTATTTATTACTGTTCGCCATGTCTTATTGCGAACACATATATTAGAGTGTTTGTGTTTATTCAAATATTTCCAGTTTAAATAATGGAATCAGAAAAAATGGTACTAATAAATCATTTCATATCAAATTATATATATATATATATATATATATATATATATATATATATATATATATATATATATATACAATCTTCAAGATGTAATAAATCATAGATCCGAATATCTCTATTAAATTAGACGTAAGGGCGGCAAAATCCCCGTTCGTTCGAAAGGTCATCGGGGCTAATTGACGGCGCCTAACTTCCCTGTTTTGACACTTCGCCGTTGTAAAACATCTGTTTGAGGTTTTGTTTACATCCCCGACACAGACACATAAATAAACATATTTTAGGTGATAAATGTCGAGTAATCGGCCGTCAGTGTATCGAGTTACTTCGGCGGAGATGCGTGCTGTGTGCTTGACGAGCGATTTTTTTTCAGTTTGATCCTTTTTTACGGTTTACGTTCCTCACCACTTTCACACATTTCGATAATTACGCTGTATTATATCCAGTATAATCGGTAATGTTAAGTCAGTTGTCAACGCTGTTAATGAACTATTTTTAGTTACATATGTAGTAGGAAATAACATTGGTTTTCGGTCTTTTTTGTACACACACACACATAACACTCATGTATATATATATATATATATATATATATATGTATATATATATATATGCATATAAATATATATATATACATATATATATATATATATATATATATATAGAGAGAGAGAGAGAGAGAGAGACAGACAGAGAAAAATAAAGAAATAATTCACAAATAGAAGAAAAAAATAACTAGAAAATATTTGCATCAAAAATAATAACTACAAATAAACTGATACTAAACAACAATTTTAATTTTATAAATGATTTGTTGTCTCTCACATACCACAAGAAATTCCGATTGAAAGTGTTTAAGTGTTCAATAATTATATTATAAATATCTAAAATGATCAATAATTAATTACCGACTATTTTTAATCAGAAAAAGTATATTCCTGTAGTTTGTGGAGTAGTGAAAAATATATTTGTGAAAGTAAATTAGGCCATAGGGTTAAAAACAATATTGTAATAAGTCCTGTATTAGAAATAGTCCGTTATTCAATTAGCACAAGTTAATTTGTATAAATTTCTTAAAATCATCTTAATAAATAGAATATAATTTAAGTTCCAGTGATTATGGTCTGTGAAATCACATGCAAATTTTCTCATCAAGAATAATTTCAAGTTTTCTAAGCATAGAAAATAATATCCGAGTTACAATAGTTTTAAAACATGATCAGTTAGTAAACCAGCTAAGATTTGATTTGATTCCGAAATTCTACCCAGTTTATTTTATACATAAATAAAATAAACTAGTTTTTATTTTTTTGTCATAACTGTTATACCAATTAGTTTTTATAGATCAGGAAGTATGCAATGTGTTAAGATTTGGTCGAACTTAAGAATAAAACAATTATATAATAGAATTATATTAATAGAAACATAGAATATTGGTTGAACTTAATTGACGTTTTATATTAATATAATTCTATTAAATAAAAATATAAGCCAAATTAAGAAATATTAAAGATTTGTTTGTACCTTGACGCTCTGAAAGACAATGACACTGTCATCGAAATCCGCATAAGGACAATCGAAAATAATCAATTATAATTCATTGAATATTTTTGATCAAAAAATGTTGGTGTGCTTTATGGAATGAGAAATGAATTCATTTGTGAAATTTAATATTTATTAAACAAATTGCTGATGGAGACAGTTGTTAATGTCATTTAAAATCCGTAATTGAAAAATAAAAACAGAGAAGATTTAAGAACATAAGAAAAGTAATGAATAGTTTTAAGTCATGAAGATATATCAATTAAATAATAAATAGAACAAACTTGTAAGAATTTACAAGTTATTCTGTAAAGAGAAATGATTATTTAAATTTATATATATTTATATATATATATATATACACCTTAGATAAAAATCAAACGATCTATGTTCCTAAATAGTTACGGAAGTCGTACAACGATTAGTTTACCGGACGTTCAGAGACGCCAATGTGGCGCTAAAATCGACACCTCAACTTCTGTAAAGTAAATGAGCCATGCAACAACACAGCAACAAAATTCTTGTTGTATCATCAAGAGACAGACGCTCGAATAACATCTTCGGAGTGTTTTCAGGTGACAGTTATTAATTTTATGCGAATGTAACGAAATAAGAACGGTACGAAGGCTACTATTTAATTGAAAAAATGATTTATATATATATATATAATACTTAATTGAGTTAGATTGTGAGATTTGATAAATTGAAAACTAGAAATTAACAGTTATTAATTTCATATTATTCAATTTTGTCAAAAAATTTTATTAAATCAAATGAGTTACTAAAACTTTTCTACTTTGATTTATTTTCATGTATGGTCATTATTCATACTTATTTTATTAGAATTTTTGAATTCGATCTTGAGTTTCTACGATTCTACATTTTAGAACATTTCAATTTATATTATTTTCACAAATTGTTTTAATTAAATTCAATCTACCTAAGCAGAACAAAGATCATAACCGTAGAAAGAAGTCAGGGATTCTAACGAAATATCTTCTAGAACAATTTACTTTTTTCTTAAAAACCTCAGTGAAAAACAAATTTCAGTTACATTTAAAAAAATAAATAACGTTTCTAATTATTTCAGCTAGAATTAATGAAAATCTAAAATGATGAATATAAAAAAATATAACTTATATTTATAAAAATATACTTTATATTTTAGCTATCAAAGTGTACCTAAAACTATTTACATTATTAAATACATCATTTTTATTTAATAATTGACAATAATTGATTATATTTTTTTATTTATAATCAATGTGATAATTTTAAATAGAAATAATGTTACATATTTTTAAACAACCCAAGAACCGCATATTAAACCTTATTATTTATTAATTATTATTAGTTTAAAAACAGATGATTCATATTTTGACTAATTAAATAGTTAGTCAATAATTTTATAATAATTTTCAATATTATAATTTGATAATATTCCTTGCATAAAAATTCAATAAACGATTTGATATACGAAAATTCAAAAATCATACTAAATAAACCAAATGTCAATCACAAAACAAATACATAAAATGATCTAAATGTTTATTTGATATACAAATTTATAGCCGTCGTTACGAAAACAGTCAAGCGATTTCGTTTTAAAAATTATAAGATATTTACTTGTCTTGCGGACGTTTTCGTACTTTATTACAAATTAATTAACGCAGACAGTTTTTATTCGATATCTGTACGGTATCCGACCAATAAATCAACGTATTCGTTGAACGATATATTTAAAACATGCTAATTATACATTTTTTTCCACCTCGATTCCGTTCGTGACATGTAATGGCGAATGGGACGATTTAAATAGTCATTAGAAAAATAAACTCGGGCCCGTTTCACATCAAACAGACACCTCGTTAAGCAATTAGTCTACAATAAAATATCTGTTTACGAAAAAATAGGACTTTATTTTTACAAAGAATGCTTACAATCCTTTTGAACAGCGTCGGATCTTTGACAATGTATACGTTGTACGGATTTCGAGAATGACGGTGCGCTTCAGGTGAATATTGTTCAATATATATATATATATATATATATATATATATATATATATATATATATATATATATATATTGTACCTGTGATTTCGTTAGTAGGTAGTCCTGGAAGTCTTCTTATTATAGAATAGACTTAGAGCTGATTCTATACGAAGAAGACATCCAGAATAAAATATTTATATATTTATATTTATATATATATATATATATATATATATATATATATATATATATATATATATATATATATATATAATAAATATGTTTGTTTAAGAAATTCTAAAAATAAGGAAATATCAAGACCTATTTGATTTCATCAAAAACTACCTAAAAAACAGAAATGGTCTCAAAAGCACAAAAAAAAATCATAATAGAAAGACATTAATATAAATGCCTATTTACAGTAAGCTAAACATTTGTAAAATAAAAAAATGACACAGAATCTAGATATAAATTAAATATTAATAAACTAAGTAATAAATAAGATAGTAAGGTGAATATTGTCATCAAGTAAAAATATATACAAAATATATCATTATGTAAATAGAACAATTATTAATGGAACAATGGGACACAATTCTTCAAGACCTGAATTGATTAGTAATGATAATAATATACAAATATGTAAACATAAAACATTTAATTACCCTTAATTGTATTTAAAAAAATGTACTATAATAGTCTTTTTTAGACATTTTTGATCAAAAAATTCAATCGTATTTAAAAATTATCAATCATAAATTTAATAGGAAAAATATAAAAATACCTTCATAGTCGTGGTTTAAAATTTGTTTTAAATTCTTCAACATCACCATTAATACACATTCTGCTAGTATAATTCGCGCAACCTGAAAAATAAAGAATCGAATTTCAAAAATGAATATTTCTTTCGCGTCATAAATCACAAAAATATTTTCTGATCAAAAATGTTCGATAAATTATTATTGATCACTTTTGATTATTATTTATTGCTCATTTCGATGAAGAGGCATCATCTTTAAATCGTCAAGGTATAGAAAATTCTTTATTTTTTTTAAAAAAAGTTCGGAGTTTTAAAAGTTTTTGTGTTTTTTTGGGTGAAAAACGAATTAATTTAGAAAAGTGAATCTAATCAGTGTTAGAACTGTATTGTAATAAAATAAGTTAAATCACACATATAACAATAAATATATATTGAAAAAAAATGGAATACCTGGAAAAGTATGTTTCATTTTTTTAAATATTTTCATTTTATTTCTCGTAGTGTTAGAAGACAATAAGTGGACGGAGAAGAAGCGCCGTCGCTTGATGCTGGTATAAAAAAATTCTTACATTACAAGATATATATTCAATTAACTCAGATTCAAGTTAAACATGAAACTTATATATTAATCAGTCAATTCATTAACGAAACATAATATATAAGTAAAATAGTTAATACAGAATCACAGGTATAAGATTTGATATCTGTGATCTCGTTATATGTTGTCCTGGTGGTATTTGTTTCTTAAAATTAACTGAGTGCTCTCTAGTACTCGTTTTGGTAATTTTTAAGATCCAGTCTTGAAAATACATCTCAGGATGGCACAGATAGATAGAGAGCAAATATTCAGCTGATCCTAAAGGACGAAGATTACCAGAACGACATAATACATAAAACTTAAATTACGTACATAATACTTTAATTACAATTCCACTATTATTTCCATTTAAAATTGTGGCAATAAACCACAATATATATTTTATTGTGGTTTATTGTTTATAGTTCGTATCGTGAAAATGATAGAAAAATATGCATATTTATTTATAAAAAAAATAATTGCTATAAACAATAGTAAGAATTAAAATGCGCATAAGCAACAATCAATAATGTTCAATAATCAAGTATCGTACATTTTTAATCAGAAAAAAATGGTGGTTTATGGAGTAAGAGAAAAATTCATCTCTCCAAGTCAATTTAGCTATTGTCAAAACTGTATTGTGATAATTTTAAATATTTGAAATATGAAATATAGACTGAATAAATATATTAAAAAGAAATATGATATTGATTTTTTATTACTTACAGTCCAAATTATTTTCAGTGAACACACGGGTGAATTTCAATATTTAAAACTCGGTACGGTGTTAAATATTTAAATCGAAAAATTTGAAAATTTCATATATGTATATATATATATATATATATATATATATATATATATATACATATATATATATTAAATCATCGTCAATTTAACAAACGACTTAAGAGTTTCGAACATCTGTTGAGATGTGTCATGTATTTTCAACCAATAACGAATTGGAACAAGCTTCACTATTTTTGTTATACTGTCTTTGATAAACGGTGTTAATACTAAAAATCACAAAAAAAAACATAAACTGAGGTCGGAGTCTTTACATAAATATAATTTATGTATTAGGCCAGACTCAAATTTATAGCCACTTGCAAAAAATATAGAATACAATTTATTAGAACAGAATATTTCAATTTATAATTATAAAAAATTAATTTGTGTTATTTGTAATGAAACGAACTTGTACTTTTTTAAAATATTTGTCGATTTAATATTTTGTGACCGGCTGTAAATTGGATCTCGGCCGAAAATTGGCGTCTTTGTTTATAGTTTTAGCATTGTGGCTAAATTTACTTGGAGAAATGAATTCTTTACTCACTCCACAATTCTGTTCAATAATCGATTATTGATCATTTTTAATTACTTACATGTATTTCGATAGCTATTTCATCAGTTCAGAGCATTAAGCCCAGAAAAATCTTGAATTTTTCTTTGTCAGGCCTTTTTTTATTATTCTGAAGATGATTGCATTGCCATCGAAACGGTCATAAGCAACAATCAAAAATGTTCAATAATCAATTATTGAACTTTTTGATCCGATTTTTTTGTGGCTTGTTGAATGAGTGCAAAATTAATTTATGATAGTTTCTATGGTATTTTGAAGCAATGTCATGGATGACATGCTGTTTAGTTCCCGTAAAAGCACGATTTGAAAGTCTGGAATTTCCATACAAACGAGTTTTCAATTTCTTATACCATGTCTTCCACAAATTATTTGTTGACAATTGGAAAATACTGGAAAATAACAATCAATTATAGTAGTTTTTTAATTAATTCAGTTTTTCACTGGAATTGAATAACAAGATACAAAAAAAGATTTGAGCATAGTGGAAAAAGTAGGATTTGATTGTATCGGTATTTTTTTTTAATATTAATAATTGCAATTTATAAACACAGGTTTTCATCGTACAAAATATTCATTAAAAATAATATAAAATATATATTTCAACAACTACATTATGTACAATATTTCCTTACAGTTTAAATGATATGTTTTAGTCAATTTTATTGAAACCTACTTGTGAAGTACAACATTCTTAAGGCAAGTATGTAATCACAATATTATGAAATGAAAATAATTCTGTTAGCCTACTTTAAGTAGTCTATCGTGAGATGGTTAAAAATGACAGTAAGTACTGATGGCAGTATATTTTAATGTGTTAATTTTTATTTACTAATAGATGTACACATATATATTTGTATATATACATAAATATTTGTATATACATATATATGATATTAGTTATTTATTTTTTTATGAAAATCTAGCATAGATTATTTATATCTATTAATTTTTTATTGAAATATGAACACAATATATACATAACACGTATATCAATGTTTCTAGCAATTCAGATGTAACTGAACATTCAGAAAATTCGTGTTTTTTTCATATAAATTAAAAGCGGATCAAATATTCAATATTTTCTATTCCTAATAAGAAAAATTAAAGTGCATTCAATTATATTAATATTGTTGATGTATTTTACTTACAGTAACATTTGTAACAATGTTAAAAAGTTATAAAAAAAATATCTTTATATAAATAATTTTATTTTAAACAACAATTTAAGCTCAAAATATCACAAGTTAGGAATAAAACAGTTAATTTAAATCAAAAAGAGTTTCGTTAATGCCAATCAAAAGATTTCTATATATGAAATTAACTGTAAATATACACAAACCAATTTCATTAAATAAAACTAGAAACAATATAAAAAAATAATACTTGTTAACATAAACTGTTAAATGTTGTCATTATAAAAATCCTGCATATAAAATGATTAAGTGAACGTAACAACACTTAAATTTAGAGAATAATTAAATAAAAAAAATACTTTCAACATAAAATAAAACCTAACAGCAAAAGTTCGGTTTTAACGAGTCCGCATGTGCGACACTTTCAATACTCCAGCTTGCCGTTTCCGTCGTACCTACATCGGTCGCCGCTAAAGTCGTTGCTGTAGCATGGATCGTCGCATTTTCATCCGTTTCGTAAACTCTTAAAGAAGTGACCTCGCCGGATAATCTAGATAAACCTAATGCTGTTTGGAAGAAAACTTGTTCGATGCCCTATAAAAAATATTTTTTCTAAACAAATTAACACTGTACCAATTATAAGTAAGTTTAAAAAAGTCAGAAATCTAATGAAACCATACAGCGGCAGTGAATTTCAATTTTTATACCTGATCTTGTAAAGCTGATGCTTCGTAATATGTTCCACCAATGCTTTTCGCATACGCTATAGCATCATCTCGACTAACCTAAGAAAAAAAATAAAAATAACAAGACGTATTTATCAACTTCTAGTTTATAATAAATTAATTAATATACATGAAGTTATAATTACAATCACGAAACACTAATCAACAAATACCTCTCTCTCTTCTTGTAAATCTAATTTATTCCCTACTAAGCATATAAACATGGGATCTTCAACATTCCTTTGTAATTCTTTCACCCATACTTTTATAGCATTGAAAGTATGTAACTGTGTTATGTCAAATACTAATAACGCAGCATTTGCTTTTCTATAATACATGGGTGCCATGGATTTAAATCTTTCTTGCCCAGCTGTATCCCAAATCTTAAAATACATTAATTATTAATAAAAACATTCTAAAAGTATGAAAAATATAACATTAAATTAAAATAAAATATTTAACGACCTGCAACTTAATTCTAACATTTTCCAGATTGATTTTACATGTGAAGAAAGATGCTCCTATTGTTGGAGAACTGTGTGGACTAAATAGTTTCCCTACATATCGAACTATCATACTAGTTTTGCCTACACCTGAAAAGAACATCCATATCAAATACAATATTTTATAAACATTTTCATAGCATAATCATTTCAAATATTCGCACGCGCACGTAGTTTGCTGATAATATTTATCAACTGATAATTTTGTTGTGATAAAAATTGTTTAATTTGGAATATTTAACGATTGATAAAATGTATACCTAATATAAGGAAATTATATAAATGCAAATAATTACAAAATTGCATTATATAATATATATATATATATATATATATATATAATATATATATACATATATATATATATATATATATATATATATAATACTTTTGGATCAGGAAAAATACAATTTGAAAATTAATATTAGAAGTGATTCAAAAACAGTCATGGTTAAAAAAAAAATTTAAAGGATTTATTGTAAGGTTGTAAACAAGTGAATACCCCACTTTCCTTATTTAGTAAACAATCATTAATTTCTTTTGTAAAAGACTAAACATGTAATTATTCTAAAATATATTATAACATACACGTATTATTTACTTACCCTGCGCTCCAAGAACAACAACTTTACCTTCTATTGTTTTCATTATGCGTAATAAAACAATTACGGTTAAAAATCAGAAAACATACAAGCATTGCATCAACGTCTCACGAATGATTTCAAACCTTAATGATACTGTTTTCATATAGGGAATACCACATGTCTTTCCTTATCTTATTATGCTTTATAATATCTAATAACTTTGATAAGTTTTTGTATGACAGTTGTCATGTGTCTGACATAGTTTCTATTTTTATGCTAGTTTTCAGCATACCTCGAAAGATGGTAGTACGGTATCGAATTCATCTGCTCATATAGGATTTATTTTCGGCGCAATTTACAAATATTAATAATTAAGAAATGACCGAGAATTTATATATAAAATTAATTTAATCTCTTTATATACATACATAATCCTCGAAAATGTATAAATAAGTATAAAGAATACTATTTCATATATACGATATTAGTAATAAACAATATAAATTGAAATTGTATACCATACAAACAATGAGAACAGAAAGTATTGTCTGTAGGTTGAAGAATTTGGTTTTAAAACTTGTGCCATTTTCATATAAATTAATATCGAATTTAGAAAAATGTTTGAGATCTTTATATATACATATATATATATATATATATATATATATATATATATATGGAGTGCAATTTATTTTTATAAACTAAAATATTCAGGAATAATTTTTCACTCACCACACACAATATTTTTTGAATCGAAATGTTTAATAATTATTTATTGGTTATTTTGATAAAGACTTACGTGAATTTCGACGACGATGCCATCATCCTTTCTTTTCAAAGACTATCTTCCAGAAGACGTAAATGCGAACATTTTATTAATTGAATTACAATCACTTTTAGAATTTCATTTCCTGAAAAGATAACAAATGTCGATAGAACATGATGGACCCTTTCTACATTTTAACAAGCATGTGATACAATATCTAAAAAATACTCATCTTAACAGGTGGACTGGACATAACTGTTTGAAGCTTGACCATCGAGATCACCAGATTTTACATTTCATAGCAGTATGTATGGGATCGTATGAAAATATTAGTGTCCGAGGAAAATGTTCATACAAATCTTGCTCTAATACGGTGTATTAATGACGAATGGACAGATATATAATAGCTATGGTTTATATATTGAGGAATAGCTATGAGGATTTTAGTGCATCCACTTGATCCATTTTAGATTAGATCGACTTAGTATTAATGCTGAAGAAATCCATTTAAAACAGTTTACGTGATTTCTTTATATTTTATTTAAAAGTCTATAGTATATTGAATTCATGTTTATAGGAGTCTCCTTTAGTTTGATCTTAAAGTCATGCATTATCCAGTATATATTCAAATTAAACATTTCGAAATCTCAATATTAAATTTCAAGATTTAAAATATATGCAGTGTAGGTTGTTTCTGTAATCTAAGCTTAAGTACACATTTTAAAATTAATCTACAAATGTAATTGTAAAAAAAACATTTCATTCATTTCCTTACACTTTTTCAATTAAAATGATGTTTAATATTTTTAAAAATTTCTTTAAAAGATTTCTTACGACTTACATCTTTTCGATTCTCAAAATACCTTTTCGTATCGCATATTAAAAATTATAACAATGCATAGATGTATTTTCAATGATTTACCTATAAAACAAAAATAATACATATCACGCTTATTGAAAGAATATCTTACATCCATAACAAGCTTAGACATTTTCGGTTAAAGAGCTTTGAGATGTTCAAAAGATAAGTAGTTAATGTAAATAATTTAATTCTAAGCATTGTTTTCATTTAAACCTCTACATTTGAGTTTTCTTGTTATGGCCAGTTTTAGTACTGGTTCCACCTTCAAGTAGCTCTATCGTCTTGAATTTCGTTTTTCGTTTTTGATCTAAAAATTCAATTCTACGGAATATCATGAATATATATATATATATATATATATATATATATATATATATATATATATATATACACCAAATTATCAGTAACAAGAATAACAAAAAAATCTAAATAATTTAATATAAATTAACATTTATCAAATAAATTAATAACTTTTTTAATAAAATTAATTGAAAATAGACTAATAAAACATATAGTTTAATTATTATATATATATATATATGTAAAAGAAATAGTATATATTTAATATACAATACAAATTCAGATCCATCTCTGTAAGACAAACATTTTCGTGTTCGTTTTTCTCTTCTCCGACATCGTTAAACAGTCGACTAGCTCCGTTTCAAGTTTAGAGCTCATATCAGTCATATCATGATTCTTTTTTTTCGCCGCTGTACCATCGACCGACAAATATATTTGTGATATCCGCGAACGAAAATAGCACCAAACAACGAAAAGTCCAGTGTATTTTTCTTTCTTCAACGGTTGCGTTCGCGTTCCATTTCTGTTTGGAGCGAAGCACGTGACACAGGGTTGAACTGGAACTATGTACATAGTCAGGGGATTATAATGAAAGTTAAGCGTTTTTTTGTATGTATATATATATATATATATATATATATATATATATATATATATATGTGTGTGTATGTATAAGAAGTTTTCATTTGTAGTATCTCATTATTTAGCGTTTCATTGCTCGGATTTAATCTGTGTTTTATTTATTCAATAATTTAATATAATTGTACAATTTTAACAATGAAAATATAATTCAAGCTTAAGTAAGTTCTGTTTTAACTTTAATAGACAAGTTTCTACAATTAAATAAAATGTGGATATTATAATATTTATATCAATTAATGTGAATACATTGTGCATTCGTTGATATTCAAAAATATAGTATTTTTTTATAAAGAACAATTGAGATATTTCTTTAACGTTTTGCACTTAATTATCTTTGGATAAGGTAATGTATTTATTAACAACTAAGGTTGGTAGAAAATAATTACGGGTTATGACCTTCGTATACCAAAACGCAATTATTTTTCTACCGACAAATAGTTACTGACGTTCATTGAACAAAGATAAATAGAAACTAATTGAGATAGTTCGAAAAATTAATACAATGCTTCTTAGTGAATGCATTGAAATTGCTATTGAGTTTCAGGTACAGAACTCATGACTTGTTTGTAGGAATTATGGAGCTTTGGAGCTTTGTAGAATTTAAAATGGAATTTCAATAAACTGGAGAGATCGAAGTGAAATAAATATGGTCTCATATCAGATTGGAATACAAGCTTGCATGCTACATAGTATTTATAATTATTTACAATCATATATTCATCTATGATAACACATACCAATGGAATACTAAAGAGTGTAAAATGTATCTGATTTGAGTGACATACAGAAGTTTTGAGAATAAAAAAATACCAAAATAAGAAAAAATGATTAGCAAGAAACTAAAAAAGTGTTATAAAATAAAGGATAAGAAGAAACTAATAAATATTTCTCGGGTCAGAAACCAATTTTTCGAATTAGAAAAAAATTCTTTCATTAACTATGAGTGAAGTAAAATTATTGAAACGGGTTTTATTTTCAATTAAACATGAATATGCAAATGTGATTGATTTGGACGAAAGCATTGATTAATTAGCAGAAATTAAGGCTTGATATTAGGGACTGTGAATCGTTTCAACTTGCCTTTAAAAATAAGTTGAATGTAAAAATTCATTTCAGTTAATGGTTTGTAGATAAAATATATGTCAAACTTAATAAGTTAAATTTACAATATAGATAATTTTATTGATTGAACAATGTATTTCCCATATTTCAATCCTGTTTGCATAGAAATCCGTTCTTGTGTTTCTCGTTGATGTATTTTATATATCTGTCCATTTAATCGATTTCAACATTGTTATTTGAAAACATAATACATGGAAATATTTTACTTTCATATTTATTATTGTTTGTCCGAGGAAATAGATTCATTTCAAAAGAACTCCTTTGGACGAGTGCAGGTATAATTTTTAGCACTTTAATATGAAATAAAAGAAACTTTAAATAAAAAAAAACATCATATCTTACAACATTATTCACAAACAGGAATAATGTTCAAACGTTACTGACAAAGTTCCGTACCGAACGCATTCCAGTCCACTCCTGTTGACAAGCTCATCGCATTTTCATGGCTGGCTTGATCCACATCAGCGAGCGGTGAGCTTTTCGTTGTTGTCAATGCTCGCTTGTTCTCCTCCGCTGATTGGTAATTGGTGCGCTTCGCCGGCGGCGATGCGTGCCGACCAATCAGACGCCGGCTCGCGGCTTAGTTGCTCGCTAACGGTGTCATAGTTGCTTGACTGAGCTGCCATCTGTGAAACACGCGCTGAATACCAAATGTTTGGCGCGATTCGCACTACTACATAACGAAGTTGTGCGGTATCGACGATATTTTTTGATATATCGTCTCAATTTATTTATATTTGGAACGGCGGTGTCCTTGATCGATGCCAGCGTGCGTTTCGCTCGTTTATATTTGATCATGTACAATCACACGATATTGTTTTCATGAATTATACACAAACATACGCACACACATGCACACGCACACACACACACATATATATATATATATATATATATATATATATATGTACAAAAACAGTTCAAACTAAAAAAATGTTCTCTCAATTCATTGAGGCAAAATTTGCAATTCAACATTTTCCCCATCAATTAATGAACATTATTTCTCATATTAAAACATAATTCCATAAAAAATACTTGAATTTTTTTTAAAAAGTAATAGGAAATATTCGAAAGTCTATAAAGGTATTTAATATCACTTTCCCTACATGTCTATAAGTGTTAAAATCTACAAATTAGAAACCAGGAAGATAGATCTATAGATATACGAGTATATTCATATATTTATTTAGAAGAAGAAATGAAATTGAAAAGAAGTAAAGGTATTTCAGGAGTATGGAGAAATATTATTAAACAATGTATCATGAATTTAAATTCGCATATATATATATATATATATATATATATATATATATATATATGTCTGTATATCAGAGAGATAATGGCTACTTTTACAAAAATTGTAATTTTAAATTGTGTTTATCTATTTTTTAGTTCTTTCTAATAGCTTATATTGTTTTATACCAAAGTATACTTTATGAAACGAGTAGAAATGTTAAAAATAACTGAAAATAAATTGAAAAAAATTTTTTTTATTTTTTTCATTAAGCATTGTTGATATTCTTTTTTTGGAAGTAGCTTCTTATATTTGCCAACTTAAATATAAATTATTTTACAATTCTGTAAAGATCGAAGATTGTTGAATTACGAAAGAGGGATCTCCTACTAAAAAAGAGATGACATTTGTGCAAAATTCAGATCTGAACTCAGACAGATTGATTTATTAGTATGCAGATTTAATAATCTCAAATTGTTAAAAAGTGTGTATATTAAAATTTCAATCTTAATCAAATATTTGAAGTAAACTTAGTTATTACGTTCTTAAAGATATGATCGATCTGTAAAATTTATAAAAATACACATAGAAGATTAATAAAGAGTCAGGACAGAGAAATAATTGATTGGGCGTTAAAACAAGTACAAGAAAAAATCATTTAAAAACAGAACAAATCAGAAATTGATTTATAAAAATTAGAAAACATGAAAAGTAAGTATAATAACCGTTATTGAAAGGTTTAACGACTCAGTATTCAAAATAAAATAGTTGGAGTTGTCACTAACATATCAATTAAGAAGTTGAAGATAGTTTATGAAAAATTCAAACACTAAAAACTTGTATAAAGAAGGTGGTCTGAGGATGATGGTAATTTTATAATTCAATAACTTTACAGTTATAATAATTTGGGTTTAGTTCTATATTAAAGAATGATTAATTGTTGACAGAGAATTGAAGTATCAATTCTCAGGAAACATTAGGATAGTGTAATATTTGTAACTTATTTAGTATCTGAGTAACTGGATTTGATGTTATGTTTCTTGTCGTCGCGGTTGCTATTTCTTCTTTTTCTAATATGAAAAATAAAATTATTGATAATATCTAATTATAATGAAGACTAGTTGTTTTACATCATATGTGGGAATTATATATATATATATATATATATATATATATATATATATATATATATACATGGCTGCGTCAAAATGTCAAATCCACTATCATCGATGAAAATGTAATCACGAAATTTCCCAGTAATCGTATACGGTCGACATGTCGTAAACCGACAACACAAAAAATACACATACGAATAAATCTCTCTCTCTACATAAAAGATTCTTCATTTTGTTACAGCTACATAGCCGACACTGTTTCCGTACATTGATAATTCGCAATTTTCCAAGCCCAACCGTTCACAGTTAAGTGAAATCTGCAATCAAGAACCTTAACAATATGCATTACATGGTCATTGTGCTAGAAAAAGACGCGCGCGGCCGACAAACATATCGTGAACCGGACGAAATCGTCTGAAATCGAACCGGACGGACACTCTGGACCGGATCGGGCCGGCCGACGTGGACACGACGACCGACTTGTTTAAATATTAGTTAAAAAACGGTAAGGAGTGGACCGGCATCGCGCTGTAGTGTCGGAAAAAAATCGGATATATTTCATCCGGCTTTGTAGATATATGTAAATTTCGATCTGACAGAGAGGACGAGAGCTTTTTTTGTAGAGAGCGTTCGGTTACGGCACGGTGTTATGATTATTGGGCGATTTTAAAACACTTTTCAAATGAAACGAGGAAGTGAAACTAGAAGCGAGGCTTGGATAAATAAGACTCATTTTTAGAAAGAAATCGAAGTCTTTACATCTGAAAAATATTAAGAAAATGTGACAACAAAAGATCCATGTATATTATATAATACACACACACACACATATATATATATATATATATATATATATATATATATATATATATAAAACAATATATGCTATTGGAAAGAACTAAAAAATAGAATATTTCAAAATCAGCAATGATAAATGAAAATAAATAAATAAATAAATGTCACTCTATGTACATTAAACACCTCCTGGAGGCCATTACGGCCTGATGTGGTGCTTGATCATGATTTTCATGTTTTTTTTTATAGTGTTGCTGTGGTTGAACAAGACATTGTTACCTTGTGTAAGTCCATGGATCTGGAGGTGGACGCGGATTATGTTCAATTCCTAATTGAAGATCATCATCAAGAGCTGACAATAGAGGCAC
Organism: Acanthacorydalis orientalis; assembly: GCA_034766995.1. Taxonomy (NCBI): domain Eukaryota; kingdom Metazoa; phylum Arthropoda; class Insecta; order Megaloptera; family Corydalidae; genus Acanthacorydalis; species Acanthacorydalis orientalis. Next base: position 46,488,001 of record CM068317.1, read on the forward strand.
TTTACCAGGTGAAAGAAATAATTCAGAGAAGAAAAATATTAGGGAGAAGAAAGTTAAAGAAGACCTACATGCTATAAGTAGTGATGAATTAAAAAGCTTGTTATGTGCATCGGAAACTGTTAAAAATAAATTGAAATTCCAACCGTAAACTAAAAAGACTGATGTTCTTATGTACCAGTTTAAGGAAGACGTGATTTCCTACTCTTACAACTTGGTTAAGTTCCTACTGGATAGATTTTTCACCAAAGCCTCTACTTCTTACCAATCTAGAGCCACTGCCTCAAAGAGGGCTAGAACTGATTACCCTTCTAGTAGTGAATTACCAGAAATCTTCACGGAGGATGATTTTTTCTTTATAAATCAGCATTGGTAAATTGCTGCTCCGGGTCACTATCGAATAAAAACAGATTATTGGCAACAAAAGGTAAAGCAAAATAATTTATTTTCGTTTCTCATACGTACCTTTAAAATTATTTTTTATTTAATGTACGGTTAGGATTTTGGCGACTTTGTACCAATGATAAGTTCCTTATACAACGACCGTAGTTCTGGACCAGTTACGGTCGCTCGGCGAGAGTCTACTGTATATATATATATATATATATATATATTTATTTATATAAGTGTAGTAGCGCATCCAAGGATAAGGTCAAGGCGCTCTAGAACCCCTTAAAAGAAAAGGGAAAAAACACTAAAAAAAAAACAAAATCATAGCGTGAAAATGCTCCTTTATCCACAGAAAGAATAATTTAATTCCTTATCACTATCGCCTACATATACATAAAGAGATTAATGTAACCATGACTAAGGTAATTCCAGAGCATTATGAAAAGAAAAGAAAACTGAATTTAATTCTTTAAATAAATTTTTATAATCACCTAATGAATTTTATTGAATTCACATTAGAAATATTTTACCCGTTCAACTCGCCCCCTCCCCACCAATATCAAATCTTCTATGGGAGTGTGTGTACGTGTACGTTTATTTGTGTATGATTCATGAAAAGAATATCGTGTGAATATGAAAAAATACTATGAAAAAAATTGAATGTGAAAAAAGTTAGAATTACAATTGTCTTATATGTAATTTGGCTACTGTTTACCTTTTTTTCCAATTGTGTTCTTTTAAGTAGTATCTACATGCGGGTTTTAAAAGAGCTCACATATTAAATTTTGTCTTGTTAATTAGTTGAGAGTACATGTGATTATTTATCGACCGCCCGTCGAAACTTTCGACCGATTCCAAGCACCACGCCGCTTTCTTCCATTTCCGTGCGTACATTTCGATTGTGCGGCCTGTACACGAAGCGTCACATTCAATTTACTAAAAGCTGCGCTTCTGCGGTATTCTCGTTCGCTTAGTTGCGCATTTGACTTGTACCCATGTTTTTATATATGAGCCACGTACACTCAACGCTGCCGCCGTTTCACTCGATCTTTGTGCCAGCCTTGTGATTTCCGATACTCACTTCAGCCACAGAGTATAGTCATGACGACTGTGATATATATACGATTCCGGTAATTGAATAAATTTGTTTTTCAACAATTCGAAAAATCATCACATTATTGGCTTGTCGAAAAGTTTATATGTAACGACGTCTCGGTTCTCCAGTTTTATATTATCAAAACATGCCCATTACGTTTTATTATTTCCCTCTTCCGAGCTGATCTTTTGATTCACGTCTTAAGTAATAGGTATTTAACAATTTCGATGTCCTTTTTTCTTTTTCTCTCTCTCCGTGTTTTTTTTTTTGAAATTACTGTTTTGTAGTTTACAGGCAATTTATGTAAATTAATACATATATATATATATATATATATATATATATATATATATATATATAATAAACAGTAATTTAAAAAACGCACACAAAGAGAGAAAAAGAAAAAAGGACATCGAAATTGTTAAATACCTATTACTTAAGATGTATATATATATATATATATATATATATATACATATTAATTTACATCAGTTGTCTAAAAATCACCTCTTTGAAGATTTCTGGTAAATCTCTACCAGAAGGGGAATCAATTCTAGCCTTGTTTGTGACAGTGAGACTAAATTGGGAGGAATTTGAGGCTTTAGTGAAAAATCTATCCAGGTTGTACAAGTACGAAATCACATTCTCCTCAAACGGGTACATATGAACTTCAATCATTTTAATTTCCGGATAGAACTTCATTTTACTTTTAACAGTTGCCCATACACTTAACTAGCTTTTTAATTCGCCATTATTCACAGAGAGTAGGTCTTCTTCAACTTTCTTCTCTCCACTATTTTCCTTCCTTCAATCACTTCCTCCACTACTAAAGTTCCTCGATTGTCAGCTTCTTATGATGATCTTCCACTAGGAATTGAACATCATCCGCATCCACCTCCGGATCCATGGAGTCGCACAAGGTGACAATGTCCTCTTCATCCTCACCAACACTATAAGAAAAGCCATCAAAATCACGATCATGCTCCACATCCGGCTATAATGGCCTCCAGGACATGTTTAATGTACGTACAGAGACTTTTTTTATTTATTTTTTCATTTAACATTGTTGATTTTAAAATAGCTTCCATTTCTAGTTCTTTATAATACCATATATTGTATTATATCAAAGTATGGAGGTAAAAATTTATATGATAATTCAGCTATGATTTATCTAAAAGATTGTGAAACAGTGATTTAAGAAGATTATTATGAATTTTGGGTTATCTTCTTGATTTAGAAGAGATTTCAAAATTTTTATTCAGATTATTTTAAAGGATATCAAGGTTATAAATCAATAAATATTAAAAAACCGCATATTTTTATAGAATTTGAAAATTAATCTACAATTTTTGAAATGTTCTTGTGTTTAATGAAGCAGATTTTGAAAAAGGAGACGTTTTTTAAATGAATTAACAATGTTGAATGAAATAAGATATGATAGATATTTGAATACTTTAAAATAAAACTACAGCCACAATATAAGTTTTGCACTGTAGTTAAATTCAAATTTATAAATGAATTTTTCACTCATCCCACAAATTATATACATTTTTTTGGACAGAAAATGTTCGATTTTAAATGTTTCTTATGCAAATTTCGATTCTGATTCCATAATCTTCAGGATGTAAAGGTATAGAAAAATCTGTCCTTAAGAGAATCTGCAACTATGATTTGAAATTTATTATACTTTAGCGCTCTGAAGATGATGGAATCTAAATATGTAGAAGCAATAATAAAATATGATACATAATTATTTATTGAACATTTGTGATCAGAAAAAAGTGAGCGGTTTGTGAAGTTAGTGGAAAATTCATTTGTGGAAGAAACAATATCGTTTTTAAAATAAGCCGACGTTTTTGTTCTCAAAATTTAGACAGTGAAGATATATGAAACGTGACATTCCTGAATCAATGTAATAATTTGTATTCGATAGATAAAATAAGAACAATTTGTATTTTTTTCAGATCTTTGTATCTTTAATTGAAAAGTACCGCCGGTTTTATTTTTATTTTTTTAAAAAAATATACTAAAAACAATACCGGCTTATCTCTTTCGATCGAACCATTCCAAATGCCTCTCCGTCGAATTAAAACTGCAGGCCAAACGACTCGTAACATCGATTACGTTCACACATTCGTTCGACTATTCGCGTTGACTGTACACCGCATAGAGTGGCGATAAATTAAGAGTCGGAGACGCGAAGATGGGGATCTAAGATGGGCAAGATTGTTTCCAATCTCAAACTTTCTCGAACGAATTAGATATCACGTTTTCGCATCCCGACGATGGTGTCGCGCTCGTTCCACACGACGGCGCAGCGCACACCCACCGCACATCGACCACTTTAATTCATCCACTTTGCGGCCCCTAAACACGCCGCCGTAGACGTCTCTCGCACTTCATTTCCATCATCCCGCACTAAACGTACGTATTGAACATATAGATTACAGATCATTGTGATTCTTGTAAGCGGTTAAATGTTTTCCAATAAAGAGAAAGAAATACATTCTGCACGGGATGGAGTGGACGTTTTTTTTTTCATCTTCTTTTCTTGAACTCGCGCCCACACCCCTTTTACTTTTTAATTACACTCCAGATTTTTTTTACACTACAGTAATTAAAAAGCAGTCAGTAGTAGCTTATTATTTATCGACCTGTATTTTCTATCCATCATTAATGTTTTTTTTCGTTGTACTATCATCGAAATTATTATTTTATAGCAAATCTCTTAAAAGTCATTATTGTTAATTAGAACAATGCCGATTTTATAGAATAATGAAAACATCTAAGCTTCAGGAGACATTTTCGAAGGACATTTCTAATTTCATTGAATAAGTTTCCACACTGAAACCAAATAAACTGAAATAAATTTTAATAAAAACGAAAAAAAATTTTAAAACTCACTGATAAGCAGACTTGTTTGATTCTTAACTAAGATCAGAGAAAATTGGAATGAAAAACAGAAAGCCAATTATGAGAGAGGTTTGAAGAGTAACTTGATTCGTATACTTGCTGAAGGTGAAGGTGACATCTTTCATCGTTTTCATATATTTCCATCATTTTTCCTCAATCCGCCATTAATCGTTCAACAGTTGTTTCAACACAATCGTTTCGTATGAAAGTGTAAAATGGATAAAATCGGAATTGGAGGTGTGATTCGGTTCTTTCTTGTTTGAACGAAAGACAGCGAAGGAAACGTTTGAGATGATATTTCCTACATTGTGTGAATCTTGTCTTTCCTACAAAACCAGTAGACTTTGGGTGAATGAATTGAAATATATCAGAACGAGAATCGAAGATGCAACACGTTCAGGACGAACTGAAGTTTGAAATCCTTCTGTATCGACCGTATTCACCTGATTTGTCTTCTTTAGAATTCCATCTGTTCCCAAAACTCAAAATATTCCTGGCTGGAAAGCGATTTGGGTCGAATGAACAGGCGATGAAGACCGTAAACGGCTATTTTAAGAACCTCGAAGAAAATTGGAAGGAAATTGTGAAGCTGGAGAAACGCTAGTGCAAGTGCGTTGAGTTTCGAGGGGACTATTTCAAAAATTAGACTACACCCTGAAACTTAACTGTTGTCTCCAATATCGAATCATGTTACTCTTCAAACGACCCTTGCATTTCACAATTCACAGAATACTTTCCAAAATGTTTTCAATTCGCAGAGAGCTTTAACATTACATTTTTTGATATGAATATTGAAAAGAGATGCAAATACCTACAATAAACTCCAATCTCGTGTTCTAAAATCTTTCCTTTTATCTCGACAAGAAATAAAAACGAGGAATATACGACCTAAGAGTTTCATTCCCATGCAAATTCATATCGTCGTATCGATAATCATCAGATATTAATAAAAAAAACAATTTATTAATAAGTCAATCTACTTGCAGCTGCGAATAGATTTAAATCGGAATAAAATAAGAAAAATCGAACTGAATTGTAACAGGATATAAAATATTTGTCCTTACTAATAACTGTTATACCAAATTATGTTTGTTTATAGAGAACTGACTGAGATAGTGCAGAATTTACACAAACTGGATCTTAATGGTCTTAATAAATGTCTTAATAACTGGTCTTAATAAAGTGATATTAAGTGTTGTCTGGTATGGTAAAATATCCATTCTATAAAGAAAAATAAACTGTTAAAAAATTATAAATATGAATGTCTGGAAAAAAGTTTTTTCTTAGGAATAAAATTTTCAAACATCACACATTTTCTATGTATTCTGATAAAAACCCTTGTTGAAAAGTTTATATATTTTCTAATTTATATATATATATATATATATATATATATATAATGAGCTTTAAAAAAAAGTCGTAGTAAATATTTGACTGACGTATTAGCGATGACGTAACATAAACATATCCAATCGCGTAATGTATGCAACATTAAATTTTATCTCGTACTGGCCGGATCCTTTAAATGTAAAACATCTTATTATATTTAACGTAGTTTACATATCGTTAAATTAAATGTGTTGTCATTTTGTCCATTTCATGCCAAAGCTCGAATATAGTGGATATTATTGTAATACATGCATGTTTTTCGTCTCAACGTACGACGACTGTCTGTCTCTGTCTCGTGTCTCGGATGCGAGAGACAATTTTCAGTCATCCCATTTTGCGTTCCGTCGCTCGTTTGTTCCTAAATTCTTTTGTTTTTCTGCGGTTCATTTGTTCGCGAGTTCAGTACGTTTACATTTCGTTTTTACGGCAAGACGGATAGTGCACGTGGCTGGAAAAGTTTTCGAAAAACGATGGACGTCTGTAAATGTTTTTATAAAACAGAAAACAAACGTTTGAAAGAACATTTTCGTCGGATCGTCTGATTAATATAGAAACGATTATTTTCATTTATTATCAGGTATTACTTAAAAGAATGTTTACTGATTCTATAAAGTTCTCGCAGTTGATATTCGTTGTATAAAAAAAATAAACATGAATGACTCAAAATTCTTTTCTTTTAGATAATGGATCGGTGCAAAAGTTCGTATACGATTTGAAATTGAAACTCGGGTGATAATTTTTCTCAGAAAACGGTTTTATTAATCGATTATGTATTCACCATCATTTTCCAACACTCAGGCAGTTGCTGGATTCCTTGTTTGTGAAGCTGCAGTTTTTCAGCAAAAAAAATCAGTGAAAAATGTAAAATATCAATTGATTAAAGGTTGATGTCAAATTCGCTACCACGTTCTACACAATTTGTATATTAAACATTTAAGGATATAGACTGAAGAGGAGAAGAATCAGTAGAAGTCAAATATTTTCTTCTCCAACGATTTTCAATCTTATCAATCCATATTATTATTATTGGTATTATACGGATATTTTACATATATTTCGATTTATCTTTGTTTCCTTTTTCCCAAACAATAAATCATTTTGAACGAGGAACAGGATTCAATCAACAATTTCTACTTTTGAAGTAATTGAATTATTTTTCACAAATCATACATACATACATACATATATATATATATATATATATATATATATATATATATATACAAATGTTGAGACAAATACAATCAACGCAACGTTATCCCGATATGTAAACACGCCATGTTTCTTGTTCCCGTGATCGGCCGTTCTGTCTGGATTGGCGCCAACACTCTGCGAAGCTGTCTTGATAAAATGATTTTAATTTGTTATTTCTATTCGGCACATGCTTTCTCATTATTTCCTTTTACATTACATGTTTTTCATTGGAGAAAACATTATTTGATTTCGTCCCGTCGTCGATGGAAATACATTTCCAAGCAAATTCAAATTATTGTCTTTCGTTGTCGTTCCATTATATATTTAACATTTGTATACATGTATTCATTTACATTTACATTTATTTTTACATATATACATATATATATATATATATATATATATATGTATATATATATTTATATATATATACATATATATATATATATATATATATATATAAATATGTATATATATGTATATATATATATATATATATATATATATAAACAGTTGAAGGCCCAATTATGGAGGAATTATTCACAATTACACTAATAAAGTACATAATTTATCCCAAAACATTATATTATTACCTGCTATATGTTGTTGTGGGGTTATAGTGCCATAAATATTAATTGCTCTTGTTTACTGCTTCTGGTATTTTATTAGTAAATGTATGTGTATATATATATGTGTATATATATATATATATATATATATATATATATATATATAATGAATAAATTCAATTTACTTGTATAAAAAAAAATATCCATACTTTTTGACTACACAGATTGTTAATTTATTTTGCGTATCTTGTAGTTTTGATCCAGTTGTAAGATGAATAAACAAATTCCTAAAAATAGATAGTCGATTATAAATATTTTTTAGCATCGTTCCAATTATGAAATCATTTACTGTTCGTCGGCTACTATAATAGTCGGCCTTTCGTATTGAATGAGATAAGGATTGAAGTAATTAAGAAATGTAAAAAATATGACCTAATTAACTGAGATTGAAATGTTGGCATTAAAAGCGTTCTATTTAAAACGATTTAGATAAAAAAAATATTAAGTGTGCAAATTAGTTCGGTGCCGTTCTTGTAGCAGATGAATGTTTACTGAAAAATAGAGCACATGTCAATTATAAAAACATCTCTTATTATTTTGTATGACTTTACTCCGTCTGTCGACTAACTGACATATCCTTTGGTGAAAAAAAGATGGCGGCTTTGGGTCGATCAAGATTTTGAATCTTTTCCACTGTTTTAAAATGAGGTTCAGCCCGTTTACGCTTTGTGCTTCACAAAACCTTCTCCATAAGCTGAAAAAAACATTCTCGCTGCTTTGGCAGCATTTTTTTTCAACTGGAATGCGAAAAGTATGTGCTACCTGCGGACGCCATCGTGTTCACTACTGTTTTGTGAGGTTATGCCAACTGCTTGGCCAAGATATATAGTGTTTTTAAATGCTAAAGTTGACACTTTAAAATCTTAAAATGGCGAGAAAATATTTTAATTTCAAACTGAATTATGATTGACTCAATTTAATGGCACAGGATTAATTTCTACACCTAATACGAGTGAGGTTCAAAAAATTCGTAGAAGTGAATTGTAAGATAATAGTTAGGGCCGTAAAATTATTTTTATTTTTCAATATTATCTCCCTTAAGGTCAATACATTTCAACCAACGTTTCTCGAGTGCCATTATGTTGGTGTTAAAGTACGATTTCTCAAGCTATTCAAAATAGGCGTCCATATCGGCTATTACCTCCTTATCTGTGTTAAATCTGTTCCCAGCAAGGAATATTTTCAGTTGTGCAAAAAAATGAAAATCAGAGGGGGGAATTTTTGGTGAATATAGGGCACAAGGAACCAATTCGAAACCAAGAGAACTGATTTTGATGGATGTTTGTATCGATGGATGAGCCGGAGCGTTGTTGCGATAAAACAGGATTTTTTTTGAATTGTGTTCTCGTATTATTCTTTTTGTATTAAGATATGATAGTTTCCTCATTTATATATCATATATATATATATATATATATATATATATATATATATATATATATGTTTTTTTTATAAGAATAATATTTAAAGACAATGATTTATCCACAATTGAAAAAATACATAATTAATTATCATAATTTGATAAATATACTCACTGTTGTCAAATTCATTTCCACAAATGAACACTCAGTCTCTATTTTATGATTCTTCGGATTTTCATATACAATTTCTGATTAACTAGTAATAGATTGTGTATTTTTATATCGATCCAAGAACGCTGACGCATTGAAAAGTATTTCTGATTTTGTTTCATAAATGGATTTTCTCCACCCCACAAACCACAAAAAAACGTCTGACCCAAAATATTCAATAAATTATTACTGATTACTCGTATTTCTGATTATTGATTATGAGTCTTTCGATAGCAGTGCCATCATCCTTAGAGCACCAAAGTATATAAATGTCTTTCTGATTACTGAAGAGCGTTTGTTAAATTTATGACTATGATCATTTTTGATAATTAAAATCATCATTTTAAACTTAAAATGTTGATAATTCTATCTGATGAATTTTACATTGAACAATTTGACATTCAACATCAATTTGATATTTTTATTTATAAACAACAATATTTGTTATTATTATTATTAATCAGATCAGGACTTAAAAGAGTGCATTCTATTCTTTCATAACCCTTATGGCATTTTTTATTGTCAATTGATTACCGATTAATTTGAGAATGGTTTGTTAGTACTTCGATAGCACCATCTTTATAGTTCTTAAGATATATAAAAATCTATATGTATGATAAATAAATATTGTTTTATACTTTAACACTCTGAGGACGATGGTACCGCCATTTAAAATCACATAAACGATGATCAAAGTCATAAAAAATATGTGGTTGTGTGGAATGAAAATTAATTTGTGAAAATCTCATTCGATGACCAATTTTTCGTTACACTTGTGCTTGGGTCATGATAACCTAAAACTTAATAAATATGGATACAACATAGTTTTTATTAAAACACAATCTTGAAAATCTCAGATTTTTAAACGTCTATAAAATAAAATATTGAACATTTTATAAGATATTTTTTTATTCAGGTATGAGGTTATTGCAACCAGCTAACAGAAAAAAATATCTAAAAAATTATAAAGGGATTTTGTTGCAGCTTTTAAATTCAATTCAACTAATAGAGAATTTTTCTAATAAAAATAATTACTTACCGTTAAATATGCACACTTTCAGAAATAATAAAAAATTGAAAAAACTGTTTTTTTATATTTAATGATCATTAATTATTAACTTTAATAATAAAAAATTAATAATTTTAATAATTATTAATTAATTAATTAACTGATTTTTAATTAATCACAAAACACAAATTGTGTGTTTTTTTGATAGATTTTTAAATTATAAACAAAATATCTGATACTATTTTCGATTTTCACAATCTACAGATTTTTTTTCGATTAAAATCTTCAATAATTGATGATTTTAATTATAACTTATACACATTTTGATAACAAATTCATTTTTTTCATTGCGACTGGTACAGAAAATCTTTATTTTTTCTATAAAATAAATTTTCCTATACCTTAATGCTTTTAGAATGGTAGAATTGCTATATAAATGTGTCATAATAAAAATGTACAGTCATCAATTATACAGTATTTTAATCAGAAAACTTATGCATGAATGTGACTTTATCTGCAGTGAAACAGATCTAAAATAGTGAGAGTTTTGTTTTAGCACACAAAGACAGACCTGGTACTTTTTGAATAACTCGAATTTTTGTCTTCTATGACTAGTTTCAGCATATGTGATAACTTTAAACAGATTTAGATAACTGATTTTAATTCTATTTTAGATTCTTTTATAATAATTATAAACAATACCTCAACTAAAACGTATAGAGTGTTTCAACGTGGGCTTTAACACAAAAGTATTAAAAAAACGCAAAAATTTTAAAAAAATATCCTCCTCATTTAGTATTTTAGTTCAATTGTATTTTAGTATTGAATTGAACTAAAATACTAAATAAAAAATGACATGACTTTCTTAACCCTGCGGTCTCTTTTAACATTTCCCTGTGGAAGCCTAAATTGAATCACCCTCTCTCTATATATATACATATATACGTACATATATAAACTTAGAACTAGTCAGTTATTTAAATCCACTTGAAGATGGAAATCATGATAAAACCGGTTGTAGAAGACAGAGATTTTTCCAAAACGATGAGTCATCAGGACAACGCATGAAAATAAATAATTATAAATTTCGTTAAGTGTAAGTTAGGAAATATTAAAGAAGATTTATGTCATAGTATATAAATATGTTAAATAAGAGTGGACAAGAGTAGTAAATGTTTAAAATTTCAATGTTAATATTTTCTGTTTCCATTTATTTAAAATATTAAATTAATTTTAAAAGATTACTTACATAAATGTTTAGTCAGCTATTTGTTTAGTTATTCAGTTTTTATCCATAGGTATTTCTTTTAATATTTATTTTTATTTACTAGAATATTAATTTCTATTTTCACTTATGAGGTTATTCAGTTTTACAATTTTTCTGTTTATTAAATGTTTAGTGATAACTTTTTTTAATCGGCACATTAGGTTGAAATTCCATCTGAAAAAATTAAAATTACTGAAAGTGCATGCATTTGCAGCAAAATAACATCTTATGTCAAACATTTGTCGATTTTATATTTATTTTGTATACCTTTATTTATATTATATCAATATTCGATTCTCTTTTCAAGTAATACTCCTTTATATTTTTCGCGATTTGAATTATATTTTTTCACTTTCTTATGATCCTGTAAAATTTATTGAAGATTTACTTTATAGTTCGAGAATTATAATTAAAAAAAGTTGGAATCGAGGTAAGGACAGGGACAGCAATAACAACAGCACACATTTTCAAGAAATACGTTTTTTTTTTTTATAATTTTTTAGGAACTGGACAATGTTTCCGGTGATAATAATAATACTGGTTGACGTCTTTGACCAAAGTGTCAAGAATGAACGTACGGAATTCCCCTTCATCGACTTTTAATAAAAACATGCTACTGTTCGTCGAACAACGAAACACGGTTTTAAAAACTTTCTACATTTCATCTGCATCTAAAAACTATGTTCAGTTATATACAATAAAATACGATTTATCTGTTTCTTGAAACCTTGGACAATCAATATAAACGATCCTTTGAGGTAGAGGACATCAAATACATTTATACACGGAGAATGTATAATTAATGTAGAATGACAATATTTTTTTTTTTGTTCAAAAGCGAATTACAATATAAACAGAATGTACATTATGTCTACTTACACTAAATATGAGATATTTACAATAAGATATAATAATGTTTATCTTATGTTCTTATTAATAATCCGGTTGGGTGTTCGTGCGGCACAGCGAGATGTCATCAATGGATTTATTTACAACGCGACGTGTTCCGCTGTTCCGGTCCAAATAAATAATTCTGATATCGAATTGTACCAAGTGGTCTTTAAAAATACACTGGAAATTTCAAATATAAGGTATTGCTAATGTATTTGTTTACTTTCTGTTGAGATACGTGGATCCAATAAGCGATTATTAAACGGTGAGATCTTTTATCCGCGTCGGTTCGTTCCGCATCGACGAAATCACAACCGAACGACGCGCGTTCGACCTCCGACCAAATCGACAACGAACGTTTCGAAACGATCTCGGTACGACATTAAACCACGTACGGTCTGTATAACGGTTCGTTGTCCGTTATACGACGTCCGCCATTCTGGTTACTCTGTAGTATCAACTGGATCGGACTGTTCGCCGTGTTTGTCTCTTGGTTGTGGTGATTGCTTGCGCCGTTTGCGACACTGCCATTGCTGGACGTCTCCGTTTTGAGGCTCAGCGTCGGCGTTGAATTCAGATTGTGAGGCGGGGATGAATTGAGGTTATGCGATTGTAACGATGGCGGCGGTGCGGCCGATTGCCTTTTATCGGACGTCGCTGATGAATTGTTGTCGCTGTGATTGCTGCTGCTGTCTTTCGATTTGGCTTCCTGCTGCGCTTTTTTGCTTCGTTTCCATTTCATGCGTCTGTTTTGAAACCATATTTTTACCTGGAATTAAAGAAAATATATAATACAAAATTATAGAGAGAGAGGGAGTGAGAATATTACAAGGAGAGAGAGATAGGGTGATCGAAGAGAGAAGTGTTATAGAGATGGGAAGAGAGAAATGGATGGGATTGATGAAAAGGAAAGGAAAGAGACCGTGAAAGAAAGAGATGTGTGTATTTTGTGAAATAAAAACAGTAAATAATGTTTATAAATACACTAAATTCATAAATAAATTTTCTTCTCTCTAAGATGTTTTTGGTAGAGAGATAATTCGTTATAAAAACAAATAATTAGTAGAAAAACCTGAAGACACTGGTCAGAAACTCTAACATTTTGTTAAAGAGAAGTTTGCGTTATAGAGGAATTCGTTGTAAGGAGTTTTAATGATATTATAATTTTTGACAAGATCGTTTCTTTTGTCTCCACTTCTTCTTATTATTAAGCTAGAAGGATTCTCCAGTTGCTTTGCCTCTTACTCAAACTCAGTCGATGAGGATTTCCAGTTCTGTGCCCAACTCTTTGGTGGTCGACCACGTAATAATCTGTTTCTTTTGTTAATAATTATAAACATGAAAATTATTGCTATTTTTTGTATATATGTGTTAGATTTTTTATTTGTCGTTTGTTAACAATTTAGTTCTGATTACTTTTTGTGTGGTTATGTTAAATCATCAGTCTGTACCACATATGGGCAACCCCCGGTCCGCGGACCGGATCCGGCCCTTTACCTGTTTTGAGCTGGCTATAATCTAATTTAAGCGAAATTTGTCTGATTTATAGTGGAAGAAAACATGTTCTACTAAGTCATATTAACCTCTTAACAGAGGAATTAACTAAGAACTAAGGGAATTAACAATCGAATTATCCTTAAGTAATATTAACGTCAATATTGAGAGTCTCGTAGTTCAAGTACAAGGCAAATCTTCACATTAAATTGTTATGTCGTTCATTATATTATAAAATTTATGTAGAGATTTATAACAAAACATTATATTATAAATAAATGAAATATGAATTAGTAATTTATTTTAATTCATTTATTAGTAATTTATTTCATTCAATAATTTGGTCCGGCCCTTGACTCGGAGACAGAATGATAATTTGGCCCCCGAACTAGGAAAGGTTGCCCATGCCTGGCCTATACGAACAAACCACGGTCCATTCAAGACCTCGAGACCAATATCATTCGAGTTATTCGACAGATAGAGCCGCGATTATGTGAGGAAGTCATCGAAAATTGAAAGTTTCGTATGTATGCCACCAAAAAAGCCGTAAAGGCCATTTAAATGATATCATGTTTCATATATAATGGCAAAGAATGTGCTTACAAGTAAAAAAAAAAAATTTACATCATAAAATATGTGTTTTAGCTAAATTTAAAGATCACCGGTGCTTAATGAGAAGCTTTTTATAAATGTGTATGATTATATTTTTAAATTATGGTCTGTCTGTTAGTTTTAACATTTTTAAGTCCGAAATTCGTTTCGTTTTCCTTACTGAAAACGATTGTATTGGTGAATTGAAAGAAGGCCGGCTCATTGAAATCCGTAAATAAATAAGAAGAATATTTAACACCGAGCCTAGCAACTAATGACATCCTATCTATCCAATGAGGTCTGAAACGAATCTCCGATCATCCCCAACAACATAATATCACTACATACTAAAGCTATCCATTTAATAAGACATTTGTTTCCGCCGTCTCCGCCGCTCATCCCGCTATCTTGTTCGTCCTGCTGGTACGTACAAGGAGACAACCGGTGACATGTTAAATAGTAGTGTAAACACGCGGATGTGACGTGAACGATATTTCAAGATTACGTGACGACAACGGAAACCGCCACCGATGTCATTTGTCGTGTCGCTGCCTCCTCCGGAGTTAACGTTTATTTTGTCAGCTCGATGCAATCGCTCCAAAACAGGGTCTCGTAAAACAGTAGTCGAGCTAATGTGATCACAATTCGTGTGCTAATGTATGTAAATAGAAAAACGGACGGCGCGTCACTCGCTCACGTTCTCTCTCTCTCTCTGTCTATTTTCTTTTTTTTCGTACGATTTTATTTCGAACGTGTACGTCGTTCGAGGAGACAGATATTCCAATCGTTTTTGATTCAATGCGAAGCAGTTCGTGTATCCTGTTTTTTTTTCTTAAAACAGATTTTATTTCGTGTACGATTTAAATCAAAACAGGTATCAACTAGACATTGAAAAGTAAAACTTTTCAAAAAACCATCTCGATTTGCATACTTCCGGAATTCATCAAATTTCTATCTATCTACTAAAATCACAGGAAATAAAAATAAAAAATATGATTTGTATATGAATTCAATACCAAATAACAAAATATGGAAATAGAATTGAATACAGGTTGAATCAAAGAAAAAAAATAAAATTATTGGTGATTTGAGATTTTTTTACAAATTAGAAAAATATTTCTATAATTCGTTAACCCTTTGAAGCCGGGTGTGGATGTAAGAATCCATTGATGTTTTCCAAAGAAACTATGGCCACAGAGCACTATCTTTTGGATGATACATTTAAATTTCACTAATATATTTTTAGTGAGACAATTTATTACTCTCTGTTTCATTAAATCTGATATTATTTCAATAAAAAATCTTTTCTATAAAAGTGAAAAATATCATTATGATTTACTTCAGCTCCAATTAATAACCAATATCCGTATTTATTTTTTTTCTTTGTCATATCTGTATATTCTTTGTAATATTCTCTTCGATTATTCATATATGAGTCACTCATTTTACAAACAGATACAAAAAAATAATAATTTGAATATGAATTCAATACCAAATAACAAAATGTGGAAATAGAATTGAATACAAGCTGAATCAAAGAAAAAAAAAATTAAAATTCTGGAGATTTAAGGTTTTCTACAAATTAGAAAAATATTTTTTTCTTTCTTTAATTACAATTTGATTCGATCTGACTGATTTATTATTTATAATTAGAAAAGATCTAGAAAATATTAGAAATTAAATCAACGAACACGATTTTCTTCTTTATTATTTTTTTCAGTTTTTGAAATATATTTTTAATGTATTAATATTTCAATTAAAAAATCTTTTTTATAAAATATTAAGTGAAATAATGTTTTAATTCAATTTTAATCAATAAAAAATATTTGCAATTGCAAATATTTTTTTCTTTGTCATACCTGTGTTCTATTTATAATATTTGATTATTCACATCTGAGTCACTCATTTTGTATTTAACTACAGCAGGTTATAGCTTTTATGCTATTTTTTTTAAAAAAAACACTTAGTCTTCTCTTTAATTATTTGTCATAGCTAATTAAATTTTAAATCTCTTCTTTTTGAATTTAAATTAAAGTTGAAAATCACACATAAATGATTTTACCATACAAAAATGAACGAATAAAATGAGAAATGTCCTCTTTTTTCCTCTGTTCGTGTGTGTATGTGCGTTTCTTGCAAAACGTGTGTGTATTTCTTTGAATAACAATTACAAACCTGCGTTTCTGTTAACATAAGACTTGTCGCGACTTCGAAACGTTTCGGCCGAGATAGATATTTGTTCTGACGGAACTGTTTTTCTAATTCGAGCAGTTGTTGAGACGTGAACGCCGTCCTCGGTCGTCGAGTTTTGCCTAGGAGTGCATGCCCGGGACCACAACCTACGACAAAAGCACTGATGAAGAATTTTTATCGATTTTTTTTTTGAATTGATACTTTCATGAATACATGAATCAAAAATGCATATTCTTTACAAAATATTTCTGGCACTGTGTATCAAGTCATCAGGTTGGTAGAAAAATAATTGCGGTTTGCAACCTTCAAATTCATGTACATAATTTTCTCTTTTTTTGATTTTCCTGGCTGTTTTAAGTGGTCCAGAACTGTTGGATGACAAACACCTAACTTTCATGCAAGCTCTTGATTTATTGTGAATTCAACTAACGGTTTCAGTTAGTCGACTTCAGATTAATAGAATTCAGAAGACAAAAACCGCAATTATTCTCCTACCTACCTAACACATTACTTGTTCTCTTTACCGATCCTCGTTTTTCCGTTAAACATTATTGAAATCATGACTTAATTTCTAACTCAATTACATTTCATTGTAAGCTGTTTATTTTTATTGAATCGAATTAGGATATTCCTCTTATGTATGATATTTTTATCATTTCGAGACATTCGTGACTTCTGATGAATATGTGATTAGTTTTGAAACATTTCGAAATGTATTCCTGAATTAAAACTTTTCAGATTTATAAACAATGGATTCTGTTAGAAAGATGATACACCTTGCTGTGAACTGTGTTGAATTGTTTTTGAAGAAGTTTCAATTGTTGTCAGGTTGTTTTTAACCCTTTGAAGCCGGGCATGGATCTAGAAATCCATTGATGCTTTTCCAAAGAAACTATAGCCTCAGAGCGCTATCTTTTGCATGATATATTTAAAAATCACTAATCTCTTTATAATGGGACTAAGTTTATAACTTTTCCTTCCATTAGAAAAAAACACTGTTGTCCAAAAATCAGAAAAACCGAAGTTTTTTCATTTGAAAACCTATAAAAATTGTGAACTTGAGAATTCGGCTAAATAATATTTTTTCTCCAAAAGGTCATCATTGGAAGAAAGAGTATAAAAAATTTCGTGAATCTGAGTCCAGGTATAAGATGTAACCGATATGAAATCATTTTATCCACAGTTGATTGTTTTAAATTTTTTTACACTCAACAGCAATGTTATTTCTGTAAATTTTCAATTGTAATAAATTCTTCCGATTATATGTTTCGAATCAAGATATTCATGTTTCCTCGAATATTATCAACAATTTTCCACAATATATCAGACAGATGTGAAATTTCTAATGGCCATCCTGAATTTACATATTTTTTCTTGTAACCGACAAAATCGTAATTTTTATTTTTATGATAAAGAATGTCCAGTCAAGATCTATGAAACACTCAATCTGATATCCTTCACATCGTTTCCAAGAAAAACGCACGACCGACTAGAATATTTTCACAGAAGTTCTGTTCGTCGTACGCTTAATCTCAAACTGGAAACAAATTAGTTCGGTGCAAAAAAATCCGAACGTAATTGATTGGATCTGTATCGAAAGCCAATTACATTAAACCCAGATCCTTTTATGATAATGAATAACCACCGATGAACAACACTCGTGATGAAATATCCGCCTGTTTATGTGTCTGTGTGTGTGTATATCTCCACGACGGGAGACCTTCATTCATCCCGATCCTTTCGCATCAGAGAGCAATAAATCCAGTTATATACGTCGAGGTATCCATTTGACATACATAAATACATACAAATCGTCACTCGTGGCAGATGGCCGTGTTTATCCAAGCAGGATCCGGAGGCGGTCACGTGACAAGAGTGAACGCCGCGGCCTCGGCCTCGACCGGCCACCCCTGCCTGATCTCCAGCTAGCTGCCGCGTAATTATATTGAATGAATTAATGCTCTTGTGGGGGCGAGAGGGTGTGTGTTTACTTGTATGCGTACTCTCACACACACACGTATACGCTGTGTGTGCGTGCGTGTGTGTATGAGTGGAACCGTACTGGATACAGATGGACGAATGGACGGACGGACGGATGGATCGGCAGTGGCGGTCGCGGTACGAGCGGTGGTTCGACAACGCCAGCATATATTGTGTTATGTAACCCTCCGCTATTACGTATATATGTGGCCGTGTGCGGTGATCGCGGTGTTATTTATTGCCACTTTTATATGTTTTATTTTTGCATATGTTGCCAATCGGTGGATTAGCACCATTGACGTAATGATGTGTGCCGGCGGTTTTCGACATTTTTTCCCCGTGTTCGATGTGTTCCCGTGACGTGACAGTTGTGTGAGCCGCGTTGTATACGCGTGTTCTCCGTGTACTGCAAATTGAGTCGGAATACAATTATTTTTTTTACAGATGGCCCAGTTCTGTACAGAAATGTAACCGTATTGTGTACCGGTCGTGTGATTCGATGTAACAGTGTATCGAATTGCGGGCAGGCGACGGAAGCGCGGTTCGGGGTTCCATTTTTTTTCCAGCACAAGCTCGAAACGACTTGGAATGGATCGCTGTTCGATGTCTATCTACTATTGAAAAAATATTTGTTATTTCACTGTCGTTTCATTTTCAATTCAGTATATTGAGACATCCCATCAGAAATGCGGATTTTTAAAATAAGTCCTGACCGGAAAATGATAAACGTTTTAATTTTGATCCAAAATATATTTTCCGTTATTATTGACAACTTCTTCCCATTTTCATCTTAAATTGTCAATACCTTGACGATCAAACTTTTAGGATATTTATTAAAAAAGAATCCGACGCTCTTCGTAATCACTCTCAATATTAAACTGTTTTTTATTCATGTGATTTTGAATAGATTACTGTTCGATGTATATTTACTATAGAACACATATTTATTATTTCACTGTCATTAATTTTCAATTCAATATATTGAGTCATCCCATTAGTATTCCGAAATTTTAAACTAAGTCTTTAAACATCAAAAAATAACTAACGTTTTAATTTTGATCGAAAATATATTTTCCGTTATTATTTACATCTTCCCATCTTTATCTTAAATTTTTAATACCCTGACGACAAACTTGTTAGGCTTTACTTTAAAGAAAGGGTCGAGCTCGTTTCGAACATCTTTCTCGGAATTAAGCAGTTTTCCATTTATGTGATTGTGGATACTTCGGAGCAGGTAATAATCCGATAGTGCTAGGCCAAGGGAATATGGTGGACGAGTCATAACTTTCTATTCAAATCGTCTCAATTTTTGGAGTGTTGCACGTGCCGTGTGAGGTCGGGAGTTGTGGTGCAAATTTCACCTTTTCTGTTGGCTAATGCTGGCCGTTTTCCATCAATGGACTGTTTTTGCCATACCAGTTGTTCATAATTCATGGTTCTATTCTCTGATAATAGCTTGTAATGTATAATTCCAAGAACCAATGATTCTAATAAGGACCAATAACACCAGAGAAATATATCAACGAGATTACTTGAATAAAAACAATTTAATTAAAACAAGCAGTCGCAATAATAATAATAATTTGTTAAAAATAACACGGATCAATCAATCAAACACGCACATTGTATTCTTTTACTTT
This sequence comes from Acanthacorydalis orientalis, assembly GCA_034766995.1. Classification (NCBI taxonomy): domain Eukaryota; kingdom Metazoa; phylum Arthropoda; class Insecta; order Megaloptera; family Corydalidae; genus Acanthacorydalis; species Acanthacorydalis orientalis. Next base: position 46,508,245 of record CM068317.1, read on the forward strand.
CAAACGGTTTAAATTAAAAAAAAAATTCTTACTTTTTCCTTAAAAATATACTATTATTAAAGGGATATTCAAACGAAATAAAACCATAAATTTGTAAGTTCCAGTTATTTGTAAATTTAAATATATATATATATATATATATATTTAAATCCGATAATGTTTCAGATCATGAAATAAATAAGTCATATATCATGATTATTTTTAACGACGATAGATAGATATTTGGGGTATGTGGGCGGGTCGACAGGAAAAATCATTAGTGGCCGATTTTACTAACTATGAGATTCGTGAATTTTGGTATTAGAAATTCACAGTACTGAGGAGTTCGACGGATTCAAGTTTTTTCAAGACTATGAAAAGAAGATGTAAGATATATCTAGACTTCTATATTTTAAGCAATGTTTTCACTGTAGAGAGACGGTCATTTTTATTATGTTTGTAACCACAATCATGCCTGAAACATTTTTGTACTTATTTTAAATATATATATATATATATATATATATATATATATATATATATATATATATATATATAGGAACTATTTGCTTGCAAATCAAGTTTTACTGATAATGTTTTAACTGTAGAAAAACGGTCATTTTTATTATGTTTGTAAACACAATCATGCTTAAAACATTTTTGTACTTATTTTTTAAAAAATAACACACACACACACACACATATATATATATATATATATATATAAGAACTATTTGCTTACAAATCAAATTTCATGTTTTAACTGTAAAAAAACAGTAATTTTTATTATGTTTGTAATCACAATCATACTTGAAACATTTTTGTAATTATTTTATAAATACATAATATTTATGTATATATATATACATACAACTATTTGTTTACAAATCAACTTTTAGTTATAATGTTCTAACTGTAAAGACGGTCATTTTTATTATGTTTTTAACCACAATCATGCTTGAAACATTTTTGTATTTATTTTATAAATACATTATATATATATATATAAGATCTATTTGCTTAAAAATCAAATTTTAGTGATATTTTAAAAGATATTTGTATATTTAGTTGACTCAGATTAAGTGTAGAACTGTTATCTGAAATAAATAAATCATTTAAGTGAAAAAATCATAGCTGGGATTGTAACTGAAAGCATACTGTACAATTTTGATTTATTATCGATCGATTACAGCTTAAACGACTTAATTAACAAATAAAAATAAAGAACGACCTACATATGTAACTATTGAAAAACGTACTTATGTACTTTAAATACTTTTTAAAATTTAACACGTTTAATCTACGAGATTAGACAAAGTAAACACGAGTTATGTAGTCAGATAATTATAATACATCGAGATTAACAAATTGTCGGCACGTTCGCGCCAAGTAGCAAGTGTTTGTCACCGGTCTGTGTACATAATCGACGAACAACACAAGACACTAAAACAAATAATGCAATTTCAATGCACGCGAGAGACCCCCCGTCCGATTATTATGATGATCGTTCCGTTTATAAAACCGACCCCAACAATTATAAATTATTTATTGCGCATAAACACAGCAAAGTGTTGTATTGTCGCAACCTGTTCTAATCTTCACATCTCCCCCAACCGGCACCGGGGCTCGATCGGATCGATCTGCGAGAGTTCACAGTTCGAGATAATCTTAATCAACAGTCATACACGGTTAGACTGTTCGTCGATATTATGTAAAAATTTATCGAAATATATTCGATCCTTGTTCGTGACAGTCGTGCCGCCGGCTCGAATGCGAAATGCGATATAAATTACACGCGTTAAGCACGCTCGATCACATTCTGAACGCGAAACCGTACCATCTGAGCAATATTTCCATGACAATAAGTCGGCAATCAGTATTATAGGGATATGCTATTTACTCTTAACGGCACCCTTAATTTGTCAACCCCCGGTGATAAATATACTGTAAATAGTACCGTTTACGAACAATCGTACAGTGCGGAGGGGTGTGTGGAGAGATGTAGCAGGTTGGGTGGTTGTATTCGGTCGAATGAATTAGAAATGTGTAACAATATTTGATGCGATAATTAAAAAACGGCGGTCGCAATAACGATAATAATTTGTTGAAAATGGATCGAATCAATCAATTAATCAATCGAATACAATGTATTGTTATTTTCAAACACTTTATATTAAACAAAAAAACTTTCTTAATCATCTCTCAAAAATATACTATTATTAAAGGAATGTCAGAGGAAATAAATCCATAAATTTATAATTTCCAGTCGCTTGTAAACTTAAATATTCATTCTTCGATGGCTGTCACTTGTTGGAAGCAAATCCGAGCATCCTTTGTGCTGTTAATTTTTTTAAATTAGTATTCAGTTGTATTTCTATCCATATTAAAACTTTAAATAATTCCTTGTAAATGTTAAGACATATAAAATGTGATGAGAAAGAAACAAAACATTTTAATATCACATTTATGAATTCAACAATTTAAATATGTAACAACTACATGACAGTCCAACCACTTCTATTTATCAATCCATTTATCATTCTAAATATCTAAAATAACAGAATGATTCTTTGAAAGAGAATGTATTTAATTGCTGTGTTGTCTTCTACTGAATTTGTGCAAACTCTTTAACTAATTCACTGTCGGTAAAATTAAGCACGTCTTGCTCTGGATGCCAAGAGTTTATTTTAAAGAAAACAACGAAATTTCTTAAAATTTAATATTAATTAGTTGCAGGTATAGTCGGCAGGTGAGTGCCATTTATAATGATTTGAAAAAAAAAACCTACGAGATATCTCGCAGTTAGATATCCGCGACGTTCTTCATCTTCAAGGTTCTCGTTCCAAGTATAACATTTTTGGAACCACAATTGCACCGTACGTTCATTAACAGTAGCCACACCAAAAGTATAGTTTAATTTATGAGCATTTTCTGCTACTTTATCATGCTTTTTCAACTCATACAAAAATTTACTCTTATTTGATTCTTTTTCATCTTTAGTTCAATAGTCCAGTTTGAAGTAAAACTAATAATAAAACTAAAGTTGATGTTATCGAAATACAGACTGGAAAATAAACTTTAAAATGATATTAATATGAACATGACGAAATAACACTTTTATTGAAAAAAAAAATAAAATTAGAATTCAGAAAACAAAAACCGTAATTATTTTCCTACCAACCTTATATCATTATATATATTTAATAATATTTTCTGGTTTTAAATATTATAAAGGAGGAAAATAGCATACTTTAATTTAATTGTAAAAAGAGAAATAATTATTTCCAGTATAAACAATTATATATTATGATTAATAAATATCATAATATATATATGTAGTTATCAAACATGTATATTTGTATTATTTAAAAAAAATACTCATCCGTCTATAGATCTCTCTTTGTTTAGTTAACATGTTTAATTTTCGTTAAATTCGTATTAAATATAATATAAATGTTGATACAATATGTCGTTCAATAACTGCCGCCAAAAAAATAAACGACTGACGGAACATCGTACAAACATCAGCGTACATAAAATTAATGTTGAAGTCGAATCCAGAGCTTCGTACATATTTGCTGAACACTTATTCGGCTAATTAGCCAGATCGAACCGGTCATTTGACCGCTATAAGTAACCAACGAGTTACGAATAAGATCGGAGATCGGCGAGAGAATCGCACGGGTTTAGAATTAGTCTTAATAAAAGCAAAGTGAATAATTATTCACCACGACAAAGCCTGACCTACCCGTGAAAAAAATCAGAAGTTAAACTAGAAATTTCACTCCAACCATCTACATTTGTCAGATATCTTCTATGGATGATGATTTGTTCAAATTTTTCGATTAATTCTTTACAGATAAACGGTTTTGTAATTTGACTGAAGAAAGTATATTTTTTCGCATTTATGATCAAAAGAATGATATTTTTTATAAAAAAGAATTTCAAAATCACTGAAAAGATATAAGACTCTTGTTAATAAATAAGAAGATCATAATTTGAAATAGGATATCTGATATTTCAAAAAATAAATTCCTTGTTAGTCTTCACAATTTTTTAAGGAATAAAAAGTATTTTTCAATTTTTATCATTACTTATACATATTTCGATTGCAATGTCATCAGTGTCAGAACTTCAAGGTGCAAATAGATTTATCCAGGTAGATTTTTCTATGAGGATGATGGAATTTCCCTCGAAATACTCATAAGTAATAATTATTGATAAAAAAATCATCAATATTTTTTTTACAGTCAGAACTGAATTGTGTCAAAAGAGTAAAATTACTACCTGAAGAGAGAGAAAAAAAGAAAAAGTCTATCGACGTGCACCGATCTACGACCACTCACTATCTCTTTAGACGTGGAGCGTTCGGACAACGATGTGTGTTTTCAAATGACGCGCTAATTAAGAGGGGGTTTTTACTACCATTCACCGCTTTGGGGTTTCGCGTGGTCGGCTACGACCCGACCGTTCGAACAAGACGCGCACACCGTCGTACGTGAACGAGAGACAGTGTAATCGATTATACGTGCACGTCGTATGGTTGTATCACTGTTCACCGGTGGCGTCGCGACGCCGTGCGAAAAGTGAACGATGCGAAGGGAACGACAGTTATTCGGGGGCGGCTGGCGGTCGGTTTCAACGCGTGGCCAAATCAAGCTGTCGCCACTTAACGGGGCAGCGTTGCGGGGGAACGCGTGTGGTATGATGTTTAATGTAACTAAATTAACAAGTTCGGCAATTGATTTTTGGGTAATCGTAAATTATTTCACATGTTACATATCCAGTGGGTGAGAAACAGTCGGGGAATACTGGTTGGTCGGTGTGTGCGTATATATTTTTTTTTTTGGTCTGTTTTTCTGTTGATGTAGTTTTTTTCATTTCGCTTGGTGTGTGTTATGAAAAAAATATTCGAGGTTTCGAGTCAACACACGACTAGTATTTAAATATAAACCGATTAGAAAAACTGAAGGCTGTTATCGGGGTCTTGCATCCCCAGGTACGACCATTAACATCATTATAACAAACAAAAACATGACAAACACCTCAAATACCGGAAAAAAAGAAAAAAAGAAAAACTGACAATATTTAGGAGACATTTCAGTATCAATTTAGTCAATAAAAGGTGATCTAACGACAACTAACCTTTCGATTCTTACAACTTTTAACATTATTCGATATTCATGTATTTTAAACCCAATAATGAGTCCATGAATCTATAAATATTTAATACTGTACATTATTTCAAATACAGTGTATTTGAAAATTAACTGAATTGATTTGATTACTAATAAAAGACTCGCTTTATCTACTGGCTTTTAATTGATTCTTAAGAGAGTTACTATTAATGATAAGAACTCAAAGAAATCATTTACAATATCAAAAATAAGGCAATCAGATAATTCTGCATGACTCTATTCCAATTCATAGTTATTGTGTTCATAAGAAACAATCATTAATGATCAATATTCAATTATTGAACCGTTTTTTTAAATAATAAATTTTGTAACAAGTAAAATAAATATTAAACAACTCTACGAAATCAAAATATAAAAAGTGGAGAACGTATCAAAGACCACGAATTAGAAAAGATAAACCGTTTTTCTGGTTTGTAGAAAATTCTGATTTCTCTCAGTCAGATATTTGTATACATCAAGAACATTATTAATCAAAGTTGGAGATCAAAAAAACTTAATCGGGATTATCTGTTAGGTTGGTAGAAAAATAATTGCGATTTATGACTTTCTAACTCATATACATTTTTTTAAATGATCCAGTACTATTGGATGACTAACGCTTAACTTTTGTGCAAGCTCTCGAATTGTTGTGCGTGGTTCTGATTTAACTAACGGTTTCAGTTGGTCATTATGAACTGAGGGATACTTGCAACCTTCAAGGCTCTCGCCCCCAGAACGAAATTTTTGGAACCACCATTGTATCGTGCGTTCCTTAAGAGTAACCACACCAAAAGCATCGTTTAGTGTACAAGCAGTTTCTGCCGCTTTACCATCCGTTATGAACTCAAACAAAAATTTACTCTTATTTGCCTATTTTCCATCTTTAATCCAATAGCCCAATTTAAAGTAAAACTAATAATAAAACTAAAGTCGATGTTACCGAAATACAGACCGAAAAATGCATTTTAAAATAATATTAAATGACACTTTCATTGAAAAAATTGAGTTTAGAATTCAGAACACAAAAACCGCAATTATCTTCCGGCCAACCTAATAAAAAAGATAATCATCGTCGACCCGTTCATATTTTCCATCTAATAATGATCTTGTCTTGAATGAAATTGATTAGATTTATTTATTAAGTTTATTCGATCTGAATCTGAGAAGGTTCATTTATACCAGTAAAATCAACTACAGTAAAGCTAAACTGTTATTTTAGTTTGAGTTTAATATGGATCTGATGGATATCTAAAAAGAAGAATCGCTAGCAATACAATAACTATACACAAATTATATTTTCTTTCCGCAATTTTCAATTCAATGAAGTGTCTCGAAAATATCGATTGCTTCAAGCCCGGATTTTCTCTGAAAGCCCCTGTTCATTCATACACTTGACATCAGAATATAAATAAATTGTTCAAAAGAACTTACAATTATTGATTTGCCACTGTATTTGATTTTGTTTTTTTTTTTATAAATGAATCGCCTGAAATTCAAATCAAATAAACTTATATTAATAAGTAA